>PVIW01000079.1:286574-854546 GCA_004026585.1 Noctilio leporinus
GGCCAGACGGGGACAGTTTGTGGATGGAAATGCAGTCCATCCAGCCTGTCTGCCCCAGACCTCGGGACGGGTCTGTCTTGAAGTGCACCACTCAGACAGGAGTAAAAAGAAGCCTACCCTGGAGCAAAAAAAAAAAAAAAAAAGGTTCCAAACTGGAAGCTAAAAGGTCGCCTGGGTTCTTACTCAGCATTTCTGCTCCCCGCCCACACCTAACGTAGAACCCAAACGTGGTGTCTTTCTCTATGTTTTACTTGTAAACTGCTTTGAAGGCAGAAAACAAGCCTTGTCCATCATGAAACTCCCCCCTGTGCTGGCACAGAGCTTCGAATACAACACCATGCCTATAAACAGTTCTTAAATGGGCCGGTGCTGAAGAACGAGTATTTACTTGGGCATAATGTATCCACCATAAAGAGGGAGGAAATCAGGATTCAGGACCTCAGGCCCCAGGTGGTGGGTTGAGGCCACGCTGTAGATGCTCGGGAAGCCATGCGTCTTCCTGGGAAGGTCAGGCTGTCCGGGTTCGAGTCCCCCACCCCGGTACTGTGTGTGTGCTGCCAGCTAGCTGCTTCTTCCACCCGTGTTCACCGCTGGGCTCATCCGTGAGCTGCCTGTCTCCAAGCTTCGAAAATAGGGGCGATGCTAGTACCTTCTTCACCGAGTACAACAGCCCCCCACTTGCAGGGCGCCTTTCCGCGGCCCCCCCGTGGGAGCCCGAAACCGCGGCTACTCCCGAGCCCTACGCGTACTAGTTTCTATCCTATAAACGCATCCTTGAGATGACGTTCAACTTATAAACCCGGCACAGTAAGGGAGGCACAGCAATGCCTCAAGTTTAGACGTTCCGGGGTATTAGAACTGTCCTGCGCGGCGGGCATGAGGCCCCTCTGCGCGGCCTACACTCACCTTCTCGTTGGGACGAAGCGAGACGCTGAGGCGCCTGTGAGGCTGGAAACTGTCCGCTTCCCTCTCCAGGCTTCTCCTCGGTGCATCCGCCCGGCCACCTACGCCGTTTGTTCAGCAAAGTGGGGACCCGCGGCGGTGTGACTTCCGTGCCGGGGAGCGCCACAGCCGGGGAGCAAGCGGTGTGCGCGCACACGCGCGTGCGAGAGCCTGTATAGCTTGCTGGACCGTGCGTGCGTGCGTACGCGCGTGCGTGCATGTTGGAGCCTGTACAGTGTGCTGGACCGTGCGTGCGTGCGTGCGCGCTGGAGCGTGACCAGCGTGCAGGAGTGGGCGTGCGCGCCAGAGCGTGAACAGCGTGCAGGAGCCGGAGTCCGACAAGATAACGCGAGATTTCATCCCCCGGTCCAGCCCCACCTGGGACGGGCGAGAGAGTGAGGAACAGCGCGCCATGTAAGACTTTGGAACTGTTGGTTTCTGGAGTGTTCTTTCTAATGCTTTCGGGCCACTGTCGAACCTGGGTAGCTGCCACCCTGGAAACCAAAACTGCGGCTAAGGGGACTGCCGGAAATACGGTACCAGCCTAGAAGAACCTGCGTCCCGTAGGGTAGGTGGCTCCCGGCCGTGGGGGGAGGACGTGCAAATCCTACCGCGCGTATTTAGCGTGGTTTCTGATGCCTTCGTTAGACACTCATTACATGAGGGCTCGTAGTAATAAGTGCAACAACGTGGCTGTTTTCAATTTCCTCTTCAACTATGGGTTTATGTTGAAAGTGGTCACTCCCCTAGTGAAAGAAAAAAAGTTTCTGGTAAATGTTCTAGAATTTTCTTTACCATCGTGTTCCTGCCATGTGAAAGTGGCATTGTTTTGATCATGTAATCAAGGTCTTTCTAATTTTTTTTTTTTTTAATGTAAAATAGTAAGAGGAGCCCTGGCTGGTGTGGCTCATTGGATTGGGCACCAACCTGCAAACCCAGGGGTCACCGGTTGGATTCCCAGCCAGGGCACATACCCAACTTGCAAGCCAGGTCTCCAGCCAGGTCCATAGATGGAGGCAGGTGAAAGACAACAATACATACGTAGATGCTTCTTGCCCTTTCTCTCTCCCTCCCTTCTCCTCTATAAATAATAAAATCCTTAAATAAATAAAATAATAAGAGAACCCATTAAATACTTGTCAAGTACATAGAATACCATGGACTTGCTTGTGTATTATCTATCACATTCCCTGTTCTATAGGGTGTTTTGGACCCATGGCTTCACCTTATTCTGAGAACCACCCCCCACCCCCAAATTTTAGCTGCATTTCACTGATGAGGATACTGAAGCTCAGAGGTGAAGCAACTTGACATAGTGAGAAAGAGCAGAGACATGACATTCCATGGGCTCTGAGTTTAAAGTGCCTGCCTTTGCCAGGACACGTGACATCTAAAATATTCGTGGCCAGATCTACACTGGGTGGCTGGC
The DNA here is from genome assembly GCA_004026585.1 of Noctilio leporinus. Taxonomy (NCBI): domain Eukaryota; kingdom Metazoa; phylum Chordata; class Mammalia; order Chiroptera; family Noctilionidae; genus Noctilio; species Noctilio leporinus. Next base: position 288,946 of record PVIW01000079.1, read on the forward strand.
CCCGAGGTTCACAGAGGTGACACACTCCGCAACCACACCTCAGAGGCCTGGACAGCCTCTTCAGCCTGTTTTCCAGGGCTCTGCTGCTGCATTTCTGCCCTGTGCAGAAACATGGCTGTAGCTAGTCATTTTGAAAGTTGAGTAATAGGCATGATGCCTTCGGGGTGCGCAGTAAATGCGCACATGTGATGTATGGCAAGGGCATCCCGTACACGTGCTCTCACAAATATCCCCCACGATGTGCATTGTCCCTGACAACGCTGTGGTGGCTGCTGAGTTTGGAAGACCGGGGCATGAACAGAACGGTACCTCTGGCATACCTGTTGCAGGAATGTGACCAGTGAATATGCTCATAACTGCCTTAGGTTCTCTCATCGGCATGCAGTTACAGAGCACCTGTTCTGTGCCAGGTTCCATGTTAGGCCGACAGATGTTAGGAAAAAAAGGGATGCTTTTCCAGAAGGGGTTTGCAACCAGAAGAAGGTTTATTCTAACATGGAAAGTACTGTGGCAGAAGTGTATACAATGGGGGGCACCGAGGTGTGCGGGGGTGACAGCAAAACAAGTCACAAATGTTTTGGTTACGTGTGTGACATCTCAGCTAAGAACAAGCAGCTTAGTGTTACTAGATGGTACATCTTTTTTTTTTTTTTTTTTTTTTTTAACGTTATTGTTGTTGTATTATATCCATCCCCTTTTTGCTCCCCTCTGTCCCCCTCCCCACCCACCCATTCCCCCAAAGTCAATCCTACCTGTTGTCCATGTCCATGGTCCCTTTATACTAGGTTCTTGTCTAAGCTGCTCCCCTTCTTTGCCTCTACCTCCCCCCTCCCCCCAAGATGGTGCATCTTGAACTATGGTTCCTGAAGCTTTACCTTGATGCTTACCCTGTACCAGGAATCATCTGAGCTCTGGGGACAGAGGGAGGCTGGGATAGCATTGATATGCATGTACTTCCAAAGCATACTGTTCTGCTAATATACGTAACTTTATGTAAGTTAAGTCACTCTTGGGCTTAATTTCTGAGCCTGTGAAAAAGGGGAAATTGAAGAAAACAATCGCTGCAACTCTTTTGTCAGCTTTAACTCCTTAATAATCTGTGAAATAAAGATTTCTGAAGAGTTTGGTGTTTTTCCCCAAATACTAACTTGGTGAATAAGTACATGTAGGAATTTTAGGCTCTGGAATTCAATGAGAAAATATTCTTGGTTCTTGGTTTCAGGGAATTCACCAGTATGTGGGAAACAATTTTAAACATGATTGATAAACTGCATATTACCAATGATAACTGCTGTGGAGGAAAAGTTTTGCAAAAGCATTTTGTTTTCTTAAGTAGCTTGAACTTGTCTCTGACTCTTGATCATTTAAATGTGTGGGTAGCAAAACTACATCTTGTCAATTGCACCATATGGGTGATATTTGTCGGGGTGTCACCAACAACAGCATGCAGGGGACAGGCACCTGAGACAATGGAGAGGAGACATGGCTGAGTCCCTGAGCATGTTTGCCCTGCTGCCCCTTTGACACTCTTCAGAGCCTCTGAGAGCTGAAGACAGGTGGCTCCTTAGGAAGGAGCAGGAGAGGGACCACAATCCTGTGGCAGCCAGATCTGATTAGGGCTGTGACACCTGGAGATAACTGGGAATGGACACGTGTTGTTGCTCCAGTGACCCGCAGATGGCAGGGAGAGGATCAGGGCTCCTCTGAGCTGAGCGCTGTCCCCAGAGTACTTGCTCCGGGCCAGTGGGCTCCAGCAATTGAACGGCCCACCAGGGAGAGCTGGATTTCGCTGAGAGCAATTGTTTAAATCCAGGCTTAAAGAAGCTAAGTGCTTCCTCCTCTGTCAGATGGCACTTTGATAAGACTGCTGCTGGGGTGAGAGGAGAGGGATGCCCTCTGGCCATTTCAGCTCTCTGCAGGTTTTCAGCTCTGCATTCCCAAAGCTGTGGGGGACTGGTTGGGTTTGGAACGCTGAATGGTGCCCCCCAGGCTTTCTCCTCTGCCTTTTCCTCAAACCTTTTCTAGAAAGATTGTCACATTTTTCTCACCATGACACTAAAAGTAGCCACATAGCTGATGTGTTTAAAAACACACATACACAGCCCTGGCTGGATAAGGTGCTGGCCTGCGAACCCAAAGGTCGCTGGTTCGATTCCCAGCCAGGGCACGTAAGCAGGTTGCAAGCCCGGTCTCCAGCCAGGCCTGTAGCTGGAGGCAGATGAAAGGCAACCATATATTGATCTCTGTCTCCCTCTCTGTGTCTCTCCCTTCCCCTCTCTCTGAAAATAGTAAACAAAATCTTTAAAAATACAAAAACAAAAAAGAAACCACACACACATACACATGTTTAAAAGACACAGCCTACCTGAGTGACCCATTCAAGGTCATAGAAGGTGAGGACCAAAGCCAAGAGAGAACCAGAGAATCACACTCTCTTATTCTTTATAATGGACCGGGCAAAGTTTCTTCTTTTTCCTTATTCTCGGGACCTGCAAATTAACCTCCAGTCAGTTTCTATCTTGGGGAAAAATAGTCCTGGTCTATTCAGAAACTAGAGAAATCACAGCAGGAAAAAACAAGGTCCCTACGGAGTACAGGAGAAAGAGTTCTTGAATGTAATCCGCAGTCCACATTTTCATCTCAGGTAGGCAGTGGCGTGTGCCCTTGCATGCCTGGCCCAGTGCCCAGCAGCACCAGGGGTACAAGGTGTCTCTCTGGGGTGGTTGGCTTCAGGACAGAGAACTTGAAATTGAAACAGGGTGAGGGTACCTTGTTCTTAGAGGAAGGACGGGGGAGTCCAGGCAGAATTTGCATTGCAAGTAGGTCTCTGTCTGCAGGAAACCCCCAATTCTTTCCACACCTGGGGCAGCTACACGAGTCCCAAGGTGGTCAATGTGAGAGCAGTGTGACCAAAAATGCTACTGAAGGCCTTTGACTTGCAGTTCTGCGGACAGCTGAAGCAGCAGTGAATGCACAGCCAACTCACCACGGCGCTGGCGGTGAGGGGTGGGGCATCCGTGAAGCCCCTTCCTTCTGGCTGAGAGTGATATTTAGGGTTTGGGGTTTGGTTCTGCCTTTGACCTCTCCCTTGCATGTTTCTTCCTTCCCCAGGAAGTTGGGTTCTTTTTGTACAGGGTGAATCATTTCCTAAAGTTGGTCATTCTGGTATCTTTGCGGGATTTGTGGAATGGCACGTGTTTAGGAGATATAGATCATGGGAAGTAGAGTGCAACAAATGTGATGAATCACCTACTATGTACCTGAGACTCTTATGTGTTGAGGATGTAAAGATTCCTTATTATAGAAGTTCATTGTCTAATTGGGTGAGCAGAGAGAAGCATCATCTGTCCAGCGCTTCATAAGGGGATACCTGAGCCCTGGCTGGTAGCACAGCGAATAAGGCGCTGGCCTGCAAACCCAAAGGTCGCAGGTTCGATTCCCCAGCCAGGGCACATAACAAGGTTGCAAGGTCTCCAGTCAGGTCTATGGCTGGAGGCAGGTGAAAAGCAACCATACATTGATGTCTCTCTCCCTCTCTGTCTCTCTCTCTTCCCCTCTTTCTAAAAAATAATAAATAAAATCTTTAAAAAAAAAGGCGGGGGGGTGGGGGGGACACCTGAGCAGAGTTTTGAGGCAATAACCTACTCACAAAGCACAAGGAGGTGAGGGTGTGGGCAGCAGTCTAAACAAAGCTGGGATTTCAGGACTATTAAACCATGGACTGAGATTCAGACAGCTTGCTACATTAGCCCGAGTTTCCTCCTCTGCAAAATGAGAAGGTAGACTCTAACCTTGGCTTTTCCGAGCACATTTCCCATGAAGAGGATGAATTTGGAGGGTGATTTCCCTGAAAGGCTCATCCAGGTCTATAAGCATCCGATGCCATTATTTGTTTGTTTAAGGAGTGATATCATAGCTTTACTTAAAGATGCCAACACCGCAATACACCAGAATTTATATTTTTGAATGTATCCAAATCCATGATGAAAAAATAATTTTTTACTTTCTTAAAGATTTTATTCATTTTAGAAGGTCAGGGAGAGAGGCAGAGAGGGAGAGAAACATCCTCCCTCAGCCGGCCCGTACCCAAGTCCCTCCCGCTCCCGCCTGCACGCGTGTTCGGCAGCGCTGTTCTCAGGCCTCCTTTCACCTGCCTCCAGCTACGGACCTGGCTGGGGACCTGGCTGGAGACCTGGTTTCCAACCTGGTTCTGTGCCCTGGCTGGGAATTGAACCAGCAACCTTTGGGTTTGCAGGCCTGCGCCTTATCCACTGAGCCACCGGCCAGAGCTCAGAAGATTCCTTCTGAATTGTGGTACAATACGCATGAAAACGACCTACTACTTTAATGATTTTTTTTTTAGTTTTTTTTTTTTTTAATTTTATTGTTGTATTACATCCATCCCCTTTTTGCTCCCCTCTGTCCCCCTCCCCACCCACCCATTCCCCCCAGAGTCAATCTGCTTTAATGATTTTTAAGTACACAGTTAGTGGCATTAATAAAATGTCCAACTATGCAGCCATTTCCGCTATTCCACAACCAAAAGCACTGCACTCCGAATAGACCGAAACTGAAGCCACTGACCAGTAACTTCCCCAACCACCCCCCACCCCACCCCACCCTTTGTTCTTCAACATGAACTGTCCCCCTTTCATGTGAGAAGCCCTGGCTGCTGTGCCAGGGCGCCAGCCGAGTAGCGTGGCCGGAACAGCGGGCAGCTCCCGACGGACCCAGCTGTCCGCCTTCGGGTTTGTCACAGTGCGTGACGGCACATGGAAGCCACCTCGCCTGTCAGCCTCCCACGGGAAGCCCATGAGGGAAGCGTGCGCGCCCCCTAGAGGTCGGGTCCCGCGGGACAGAGGACCTGGCGGAGGAACCTCGCCTTGGGCGGTGTGGAAGGAGCCGGGAGGACAGCGGTGCAGAGCAGCGCCTGGGGACAACCGCCCGCGCTTCCCAACGGTGCTATCGCTGCCGCCCCCACCCTGGACCGCGGCTCTCGGCCCGCAAGCAAGTCCCTCCGGCTCCCGCATGCCGCATGGTCGGCAGCGCTGTTCTCAGGCCCCCTGGGGCTCACCGTCCAGCCCGGACCACGCGCAGGGGTGGCCGGAGTCCAGTGCAGAGCGGCTCAGACCCTCTCCCCGGAGGAGAGCCTTCCTGCGGCTGCGTTGATCCTCGCTGGCTGGCCAGGCTCCAGCGCAGGTAACTCCTGTCTCTCTCCCCAAGTCCCCCAGCAGATTTAATCCTCCTGTACCTTCTTGCAATGACCTTTTTAGTGTTTGTGGCATTTTGCCGTTGACACATCACTTTTCTGGAGAGATGTTGCCTTTCACTGAGAGAACAGAGATGGGCAGCCCATGGGCACTGTGGATCACCTGCGGAAGACTGATGGACCCTGCAAAGGTGTCAGAGCAGAGCCCTAGAGAATGCAAGACCTAGGAGATGGGCCACCCAGTTCCCCACCTCCAGCAGGGTGGAACGTTATCACTGCTGTTGGAACCAGGCCCCACAGCCAGCTTTGTCACTCCTTGGCAGATGGTTCTAACTTCTCTTCAAAGAAACCCTGCTGCTCGGGTGTTGGTAACACATCCTGGGTTCCTCGTGTTTGACGGACAAAGGGTTCATTGTTTGCTTCCCCAGGGTTAAGATCTGGATTTTTCTTTTGGGATATAGGGATTCCAGACATTTTTGGTTACTCAAGATTTAAAAAATCTGGCCCTGGCTGATGGCACAGTGGATAGGGCACCAGCCTGTGAACCCAAAGGTCGCTGGTTTGATTCCCAGCCAGAGCACATAACCAGGTTGCAAGCTAGGTCTCCAGCCAGGTCCCCAGCTGGAGGCAGGTGAAAGGCAACCATACATTGATGTCTCTCTTCCTCTCTGCCTCTCTCCCATCCTCTCTCTCTAAAAATAATAAAAATCACTAAAACATGCCAGCAATTCCTCAGGAATTACAATTTAAATATCACCTATCTTTCAAGATGTGATCAAGGAGAACCAAGATGACAGAGGAGTAAGTGGAGCTACACCAATCTCCTCCCAACACCAAACTGGAATTACAACTTAATTGGGGAGAAATCATCTGGAATAACCAACAGAACACCAATTGGAGGGAAGTCTTATTACCACAGACAGAACAGAAGAGCCGATTCATCACTGGTAGGAAGTGCGGAGATGTGAGAGGCTGGCCCCCACAGGTGTCAGCAGAAGGGACGGAGAAACATCTCAGCAGCTGGGGGTCCCACCTGGAAGGGTGGGACCTACATCCCCAGCTGGGCTTCCCAGCTGACAGCAACACAGCTGAGAGTAAAACAGCACCCCACTGTGAAAAGCAAAAAGCCAGCCAGGTTGAGCAGGCTTGATAGAGAGACCTAGTTCTTAAAGAGACCACGCACGAAAATACAGAGGCACCACCTACCCTGGGCTCCAGCAGAGAAAGGGCAGAGTGGACTAGAAACACTTAAGGAAGGTTTGGGCCAGTGGCTTTAGGGGGAGAGTTGAGGGAGCAGCCTGTGAGTCCAGGGCTGACCCATCCCCCATACAGCCACCAGACCACTCTTCTCCAAAAGGTGGGAGCCTGAAGGGAAGCCATGGTCTCACCCATTGGAATTAATCTGCCCCACCCAGCAGTGCCTAAACCTGACCTCAGATTGGATTAACAACTGAATTCAACTGCCTCACCCAGAGGTGCCTAAAACTGACCACTAATCACAGACTGATTGGATTAACAACTAAAGGAGACAAAGACAGCGGATCTCTGGTAGTCTCCAACTGGCTGAGACCCAGACTGAGACACGAGCTGACATCATCAGGCTCAGATCCAGGAAATGAAAAAAGTGCACCTCTATACCACAGAAGGTGACACCACTAAGACAGTAAGTCAAAGCAAACCAATCTAAGAAGCAGAAACAAACAAGAGCCACCTAAAATGAGGAGACAAAGAAATAAACCCACAGCAAATGGAAAAGAAGAATCCCCAGGAAGAATGCAAAATAAAACAGAGGCAAGCGCATTCTTAGACATGGGATTCAAAATAATGATGATAGAGAAGCTCAATGAGCTCAGCAAGTTCAAAGAAAACTACAAACAACTCCAGGGGAACTACAAAGAACTCTAGGAAAGCTATAAGGAACTTACTGAGAACTACACAAGCATTAAAAAGGACATAGAAACCATCCATAAGAGCCAGGAAGAAATAAAGAAAACAATTTCTGAATTGAAGAACACAGTAGAAGGAATCAAAAGCAGGCTAGAGAAAGCAGAGGATCGATTATCAAGCTGGAGGTCAATGTAGAAAAATATCCCCAGGCAGTGCAACAAAATGAAAAAAGACTGAGAAAGAATGAAGAGGTTTTAAGAGAGCTGCAGGGCAACATGAAGCGTAATAATATCCATACCATAGGGATACCAGAAGGAGAAGAGGAGGAACAAGGGGTAGAAAACCTCTTTGAGAAAGTAATGACAGAAAAGTTCCCTAACTTGAGAAGAGAAAATGTCATGCAAACTCAGGGAGCACAGAGGGTCCCAAGGAAGATGAACCCAAACAGGCCCATTCCAAGATACATCATCATGAAAATAGCAAATTTCAAAGACAAGAGAGAATCCTAAAAGCAGCAAGAGAGAAACAGCTAATAACATACAAGGGGGCTCCCGTAAGGTTATCAGCTGATTTCTCCACAGAAACACAACAAGTCAGAAAGGAATGGCAAAAAATATTTCAAGCAATGAAAAACAAAGGCCTCTAACCAAGAATACTCTACCCAGCAAGACTGTATTTCAAAATGGAAGGTGAAATAAGGAGTTTCCCAGACAAAAGAAGTCTCCACCAAACCAGCATTGCAAGAGATGCTAAAGAGCCTGCTTTAAGAAGATGAAGAAACAGAGAGACAGACAGGAACACAAGTACAAAGGTAAATGGGTTAAATGCACCAATCAAAAGACATAGGGCAGCTGAATGGATAAGAACCAACTTTAACTTATGAATGCTTTAAAGAGATCTTGTTACTATTCCCGAAGAATCCTGAAACACCAATTCATAAGAACCTGTGTACTCCTGTATTCATAGCAGCGCTATTTACAATAGCCAAGTGTTGGAAACAGCCTTAGTGCCCATCAGTAGATGATTGGATCAAAAAACTTTGGTACCTTTATACAATGAAATACTACACAGCAGAAAGAAAGAGGGAAGTCCTACCCTTTGCAACAACATGAATGGAATTGGAAAATATTATGCTTAGTGAAATAAGCCAGTCAGTGAAAGAAAAATACCATATGATCTCACCCATTACAGGACACTAATGAACAAAACAAACAAGCAAGCAAAACAGAACCAGATACATGAATACAATGAATAGACCTTCAGTGGGCAGAGGAGGAGGCAAAGAAGGGGAGCAGTTTAGTCAAGAAACCAGCATGGAAGAACCATGGACATGGACAAGTGGGATTGACTTTGGAGGGGAGTGGGTGGGTGGGAAAGGGGACAGAGGGGAGTAAAAAGGGGATGGATGTAATACAACAACAATAAAATTATAAACTACAATGATATAGCACCTCAAAAAAAAAAAAAAAGATGTGATCAGTTACGTGACACACATCAACTCACGAAGCATCTTATTCAATACCTGTGCCACCTTTACCCAGGTGACCTTGAGGAAATGTGCTAACCATTCCATGTGGCAGAGTTCTCACTTGTAAATCCATGGTTATAGAAGAACTACTTCATGAGAAGTTGATTGCTGTGATGATTCAGTAAGAGTGCATGAAAACCCTTTATTATAAAACATTATATTAAGTGAACATACTGTGAAATTAATCTAAAACATAATAAAATGCTCAAATATCCTACTAAATAAGATTAAACTTTCAGGATAACTAAGCAATGGTCCCTGCCCTCCATATGTTCTGGTCTAATGAAGGAGTCATGTGTTCTTTGTTTCTGTAATGGTTGCACATACATCCACACTGAAACGTACAGTAGGAGGCTCGTATTTACTCATGCAATGAGTGTGCCAGTGGCATGACCATGCAGAAGGGACGTTACCAATGGGGGGGATTTAGTACAACTTCACAAAGAAGTTGGCAGTTGAGCTGAGTCTTGAAGAATAAGAATGATTTTGGTAGACAGGGGAGGAAGTGAAAGGCACTCAAGTCATTTACTAGAAGAAGGTTTCCCAATCTTTTTTGGATCCTAGCCCACAAGGAAAATAACACTGTTTATAATAAAAGCCACCAGAACATTATTCCCAAGAGAACAGAGAGTTTGTCCCTCTTGATCAACTTTGTATTTTCAAAACCTGAAATAGTACTTAGAACCTTTTTGTTGAACAGCAGCAGAGGGGGAATCCTGGGCAAAAGAGAGATGGTTATAAAAGGCAGGACTGGGGCAGTTGAAACTCAGGAGTCATAAGAAAACGTAGAGTCTAGAAAGGTAGGTTGTGATAGAACTTGGAGACATTTGAATTTTGAATGTTGTGCCCACTTGGCCTTGGTTCATTTGCGTGCTGGCTGGATCAGGATTTTGGAGTAGAGAGCTGTGAATAAGGAGGATTCTGAGTGGGCCCGTGTAAAGGACAGAGGGAAGAAACACTAGGAGGAGAAAATGCAGAAGGTGGCCATTTGTACAGTCTGAGTGCCAGATAGTGACTGAAGTAGACAGGAAACGTGAATGGAGATGAATTTGACACTTGAGTTCAGAGCTATCAGTAGAGCATCACTGGATTGAATGGAAAAAGGCAGGAGTCATTTTTATCACTAACTGGCTATTTTTGCTTGGTGGACTTAACCTCTCCCTGCCTGTTTTGTCATCTATGGAATGAAAGGCCTAAACTATTCCCCCAATGCCATTCATTTTTAGTATTTTAGAATTCTTTACTCTTCTTCAATTCCTAATGAATTAGCAAGCTCTCCCCTCCTCCCTCCCCATGACCCGCCCCCACCCCCACACTGTGCCTTCCACCTCAGTTTGTGACAGCATTTCAGCTTCTTACTGTGGACTCCTTTACTCTTTTAAAAAAAGAAAAAGGCAGGTGAATGCTTCATTAAATTACAGATTATAACTCCTAGGGCACCCGGTAGAGGAGTGTTATCTTACTGCATCATATTCGACTAATAATTACCTCTCTGCATGTATCTCTTAATCATTTGGTCTTCTAGGGAGACTCCTGATGTAGACCTTTTTCTTTTGAGTAAGAATTGTGTCTTATTCCTCTTTGTCAGTATTCACCTGGCATATAACAGCTGATGAAAATACGAGAGATGACTGAATGCGGGGATGAATGAGGCAACGAGGGTTACATCCATGCCACTGGGCAGTTAGAGTCGGGTGCGGGGATGAATGAGGTGACGAGGGTTACATCCATCCCACTGGGCAGTTAGAGTCGGATGCATAGGACAGGGGACTGGCAACATCATGTTTTGTTTTGTGTGAGAAATCTTAAAGCATCCGGATGATTTTCTGAACCTGTGTTCTCCTACAGCTAGTGCTGGTATTTGCCATTCAGCCCTTCCCATCACAAGTAGTTACCTGCCAGAGCTCATTTTTTAATCAATTGTGCCACTTTTCGTCTTAGGATTAGAATACCTACGGTTATGGCCACAGAAATTCCATCGGTGGTATCAACGCAGATTTTGCAAGGAGAGAGACCTAGAAGGAATTAACAAACTCCAACACATTTGCTAAGCTTAAAAGAATACTTGATTATTGTGTGGCAATTGGTAAAGAACTTATTAATTAAGAATATAAGAGAGAGGAAGCTCCCAGGAGGCAAAAAGCCATTACAAAGACATTGTGGAACCAATCTAGCAGTTAATGGAATACTCGGATATTCTTAAAAAAAAAAAAAGGACTCACTTTTCAAAAGAATGTGTATTACCAAATTAGTGATATTGCAGATTGAGGGGGAAAGCTTGCCGAAAGAAGGTAAAAATCTAAAAACAAAACAAGACCTCATAAACATTTGCTTTAATAAAATCCAGTCTTTTAATTGGAACATCCCCAGTTCCTAAACACATATCAACACTACCACAAAATAAATTGAGATGGAAATCGAAATTAAACTAGTGTTACAAATAAGAATTAATAGTGTATTTGCTTTTGTTCTGAGATGGGGGCATCAGGGAAAGAGAAATAATTCATTTTCTATGCCTGTGAGCTGTTTCTTTAAGAAATAACTGCCAAATTAACAAGAAATGTCAGCCTCTTCTCCATTTCCCTTCTTAAATAGTAAATTTCCCCCCTACAGATTTAGCGCATTTTATGAGAACGGTGCTATGTTTTAGAGAGGGATTTGGTGAGAAGAGCCCAACATTTAGGATCGCCCAGGAACGTCTTCTTGGAGAGAGAGTGGAGACCTTACGTATTTGTTCCATTAAGATTTTTATCTCCCAAGGTCCCGAAGGCTCCAGCCCTGTGAGCAGGTGGACGGGCTGAACCAGTCCTCCAACTATGTGCCATCCTTAAGTACAGGCCATAAGACCCTAATAACTCAGTGTGTTGGCCTCCACTAAGCCTTTCACCACCGAGACAAAACCAAACCTGAGAACTCTTTTCTCAGAGGACCAGTGTGTATAGAATATTAAATGGGAAATACCAGGGATACTCACTTATGTTGGAATACATATGTAACAGGCAACTCTTCTGTACATAAAGGATACATTCATAAGTTAAAACTTGTGAATTATTCATTCCAGGTTTGTTTTTTCGACAGGGAGGAGAAAGAGTTGTAATTAAATTGATGAACCTGAGATGGTTATATATAAGGATCACTGGACACAAAATGCATAGGCTCAGTTTTGAGTATGTATATACTCAAATTTAAACATGGGACTCCAAAAGTGCTTACAGTGTGAAGGTTTGCCTTGCCTTGCCGCAGCTGGGACCCTGAGACCACAATATGGAAAAGCACAAACTAGCCTTCTGAAGAGGCCACTTAAAACCTAGATACCTTGGCTGTTAGACATGTGGGTTGGGCCACTCCTCAGTCCATCTCCCTGCTGACTTCAGACATGAGTGAGCCCATGTGAGAGAATCAGAATTGCCCAGATGAACCCATGGAATTGTGAGCTTCCCAAAAATAGTTGTGTTAGTTCACAAAGTTCTGGGATGATTTGTTACACTGCAAAAGCTAACTGATACACACACGACACATCTTTCATTGCTTTCTTGTTGGCTTTACTAGCTGCTGCTCAGGTACACTTCACTCGTGGATAAACCTTTATCCCCATTATGTAGAGAGGAAAAATCCACGCCAAGAGGCTTTTCTAGTATGAATTCACTGATGCACCGAATTCTTTAAATGCCACATAGTGGAGGTACACCATCCTTAGAGGTTTTCCAAGAGAGCAACCACTAGGAATGCCTAGAAAGGAGTTAGGAAGTTAAGGCAGCTCCTGAAAGCTAAACTCCAAAACAATAAGCATACACTTGTGTGGGATTTATAAAATTAATAAAGCCAGAATCCAGTTTTGCATGTTTACCTCTTCTTTTCTAATCAGCTCTGCACAAAACATCTAGGCTGTCAAGACTGCAGTCAATAGAACCCTCACAAAAATAATCGATATTTATTAATCATCTGAGTGTTGAGGTACTTACCACATCCATGATCTCTTGATGCCAAAGCTCTATGAGGAGGTATACTTTTCATTATGCACAAGAGGAATGTGAGGCCCTGGGGAGATAAGGAACTAGCCCCAATTCACACAGCTAGTTAGGCAGGGAACTGAAATTCAAACCAGGATCAGCCTCTCTGCATTTCTCTTCTGGATGGTCCACAGTACAATTCCTGTTTCTTTTCATGTATTAAGCATGCAGGTCAGGAGCCCACATGCAAGGGTACCTGCAGGGACCGCTCCTCACCAAGAAAGCAGACTGTCTACCATGTATCAGAATGTAAGTGATTTCACTTCCAAGCAGCTCAAAGCTGTTCTCCTTGGTGTACCACTAGAAAACCCTCCTTTTGTCTATGGCATTTGCTTTTCATCCCAAGTGTTGAGGCAACAAACAGGAATATGTTAAGTCACCAGCTTGATGCATTTCTTTTTCACTCAGAGCCAAATAGAGTAGATAGTACCTTCCCAAACTTCTAAATTCAGTTTCTAAAACCTCCCAAAGGACACCTCAATATTTTAAAACTTAAAAGGGGTCAGCCCTGAGGCAAAGAACAGCCTGTATAAATAGATGTATGTCCCCAGAAATTAAACAATGCCCAGCCCACTCAGCTTTGTTTGTGACATTTCACACATCTTAAAGAGGGGCACTTTGCTTTTCATGTGATGATAACCTATTACCTGAAAGTAACATTTTAGTATCTCCCTTTCCCCTATGTTACAGGTTAATAAAATCATATCACTTTGTTGTATCAGTTAACATCTTTTTCTGTCTGCTTCATATCCAGATGCCCTTATGACTTGAGTTGCACCTCGAGGACCCTGCCTCTCAGGTCCTTGTATTTACACTTGGGTTTAGATGTATTTGCAGGCCCTTCTTGATGCTGGGCACCTGACCTATGTCATCGCTGCAGCCAGCGCCTAGGACAGAACAAGATGCACACAGGGTTTCATAAGCGCTTGTCACATTGAACTACAGTCCACCTACAGTCTACCTAACAATTTCTTTTCACACACAAAGAATCCTCAAAATATTTATGAGTTACTCAGTTAATGGAGGAACCACGGGAATGATCAGACTTAGGGGAAGTTAATCATGACTATAGGCAGCTCTTAGGAGCAGGAGGTCAATGGCAACCCCCCCCCCGCCCCCCGCTTATTTCTTTGTAGAGAGACAGGGTTCCTTCAGTTCACCCACCCCTTCCCACCAATGCCCCAAACTAGACATGTAACCCCCTTAAGAGGAGCAGTTTCTTTCCCCTGCAAAGGCAGTGTCATAAATATAATTCTGCTAAGTTATGTACCAGATATTTTAAAAGTTGTAGCAATGGGGCTACCTCAGATTTGTAAGAATTAAGGAACCAACAACCCTTGGAAAGCACAGTTTAGCTTCTTGCAGGCCCCTTGAAAACAGCAGCACTCTAAAGAAGGTGACTACGGGTCCCAATTCAGGATGTAAGTCTGCACAAAGGAAAGGAAGTAGGCGCAGGCATTCTCTCTTGGAAGGTTGTACCTACTAAGCTGAAGTCATGCCTCTGGAAAACAAGGTAATATTTTTAAACACCGGTGTCCCTAGAATGAGGACCAGATCTGGCGTGGTTGCTGTCTTGCGTCTGCTTTGACTACTGTCTCCTAGAATTGACGTTATCTGCTGCCTGTGCTGTGTGATCCGGCAGCACCGGGAGGAGAAAAGAGCAAGCGGAAGGGATTATGTCACATCCTGACTACAGGGAAATAGCGCCAAACATCTCATCACAGCAGTGCCGGCGAACTTGAACCTGTCCAAAAAGATCCTGTGCGCTCCATGTTTAATTGCCCTTGATGGCTGCTGGGCAGCCATGCATGACAATTCGTGCATGTCTCGCTGTTCACTGCCTGTGCTCATCCCTGTCAGCTTTCACTCCAGGTGATGAACATGGTCCTTGGGCTGGGGGCGGTTCTGAGCCAGAGATGGGGGGTGGGGGGCTAAAGAAAGCCCACATGGGTGCAAAGTGGCTTGTGCCCAAGTCACCATGGTGAAACACAGGTCTTCAGAATTAGAAACAGAATCAGGCTAAATCTCTTACTTTCCTTTTGCAAATACACAGCCTATTTTCTTGAGAGGCAAATGGAAGTAGGACGCACCATGCAACTGGGTAGGACACCTGCGAATGAAGGTCTAGCCTTTGGCAGTGGGCAAGTCTCTTGTTGGTCAGTTGCATTTGAGCACAGGCTGGAGGCCGGGTGAAGGAATTTAAACTGCACTTGAATAGTAAAGGGCGTATGGTTTTTGGTGACTCGATGCATTTAAACTTCTTTCATCTGCACAGGAAGCAAAATTATGTTTCTATTGATTACAGTAACACACAAAACTCCCCTGAGCTTTGGGAGAGAAGATGGTTTATTAAGTGGAGTGTGATGTTGATAATTTAAAAGAAATTCATCACCTTTTCTTGCAGATTATTCATTTTTAGTCTGAGATGAGTCCACACTTCTCTGGAAACAGACTGCTGCTTCAAGGCAAGCAGAAACCAAAAGAGCAAAGAAAAAAGTCATTATGTAATGAGAAAGGTATGAATTTATCCAGAAGATATAAGAATCATAAATATATACTCACCTAACTTCAGAACACCTAAATATCTTAAATATTAAGAAACCTAAAGATAGAAATACATAACAGGACAGTGATATTAAAATTTCAATACTCCACTTTCACCAATGAATAGATCATCCAGACAGAAAACCAGTAAGGGGACCCTGGGCTACTGGGCTTGAGCTGCACTGTGGACCCAAAGAACCGAGCAGACATGAGCAGCCCACAGCAGCAGAACACTCACTCTCCTCGCGGGCGCGTGGAGCACTGTCCAGCACCGGTCATCTGCCACAAAACAAATCTTAGCAAGTTCAAGAAGATTGCAATCACACCAAGTATCTCTTCTGACCACAGGGTATGGAACTAGAAATCGCTTACAGAAGAAAACTGAAAAACTCAAAAATGGGTCATTGAAAAACTCAAAAGGAAAATCTGTTTTCAACTTATAACAAGTAAAAATAGAAATACAACATGCCAGAAACTTATGGGATGTAGTAAGAGGGAAATTTATCGTGATAAATACCTGCAATAAGAAAAAAAAAAATCTCAAATTAACAACCTCACACAGCAATGAATTAGAAAAAGAACAAACGAAGCCCAAAGTTAGCAGAAAAAAAGTCAATGAAGATCAGAGTAGAAATAAATGGAATAGAGACCAGAAAAAAAAATTAGGAAAAAGTCATTAAGTCCAAGATTTGGTTTTTTGAAAGATAAACAGTGGACAAAACTTCAGCTACCCTAAGAAAAAGAGAAGACTCAGATAAAATCAAAAGTGAAGGAGGAAACATGACTTTGATACCACAAAAATACCAAAGGATCATGAGAGACAACTATAAACAGTTTTAATCAACATATATGAATCCATGAATGTGATAGCCATATAACAACAAAAAATTAAAATCCTGTGATCAACTCCATAGATGCAGATAAAACATTTGCCACCATACACCATCTTTCATCATAGAAACCCTCAACAAAAGAGGCATACTGTATACCTTTAACTTCTTCGGCGATGTGTGTCTGTTACACGAAACTGCGTGGGGGTGGGGAATGGGGTGTGCACTTTGGGGGAAAAGGATGTTGGTTTGAGGGTGGCTGGAAGGGTAAACAGCGAGGATACTGCCTGTTCCCAGAATTACATGAAATGTTTCTCAAGTGAGATTTTCTCTGCTATTATTTACCGTACAGCTATTAGTAATAAAAATTGTTGCAAGTAATGTTTTCTTGGACATTCTAAAAATTGGAAGCCCTGATCTTAGCCTAAATCTGGGAATCTGTGCTGCTTTACTACTTGTTCTTGTGTAGCTTTTACTATTTACTATTTTCAATTCATCTTTACAATACATATTAATGTTATAAATTATTAATCACTAATATAATTAAATTACTAACATCTTGTTCTTTCACAAAGTTGGTCTCTGCACGTCTCGGAGGGTGTTTCTTTAGCAAATGTACCAATCTAGCTGCTTCGTTCATTGTAAAAACGCAGACCTGGATGACTGCATGTCATTTGCTAAGGCGTTACATGTACACTGCCTGGTTTCCAGCCTCTCCGCACTCCCTACGTTGCCGTCTAGTGAGTGACATTTAATTCCTCAAAACACGGCCAGCACCATTGTCCGTTGTCTGGAGTCTGGTGAACTGCAGTGGAGAGCCACCTTCTCTTTCAGCTGTCGCTGGTCCAAAGTCACTCACTCGAACTGTTTCTGAGAGTTATTTAGAGCAGTGCCCTCCAGTCTGGAAGGAGAAATGGCAATCTGTGTGCTCATTTGGTTTGGGGACAGAAATCTGACAGCTCTGTCAAAGGTGTAAATGTATTGCTAGCAAGTAACAGATCCTGACACGCTGGACTTCATCATCTTCTGCCGCCTTGGGTGAGCATGCACAGGGGATGGAGATGGGAGCGGGGGTGAGTCAGAACTGGAGGTGGAACTTTCTGGAACGCAGGGGCCTCTGGGCATGACTTCTTTGTGTAGAAGTTATCGAAGAAATTTCAATGTCAGATGCTTTTCCAACATCACCAGCTCATAGTCTTCCATGAAATCAACAAGAATGCATTTTCTGAGGAAATACGCTGTGTACAATCCAGGTCAAAATAAGGCAAAACATATCAAGTAACCTAATGTATCCTTTGTTCTCAGAGGCTGACATTTTTAGGAGGCATTTCAAGAGAGGAGCTGGTTAAACCATAAATGGTGAGATTAGAATATAAATACTGCAGGAAGGATGAGCAAATTCTGGAATTTTTCAGAAAAATTTCATGAGGAAAATATAGATTGAATTGAATCTTTTTTAAAAGCTGGGGTTTATATTTTTGGAAAGAAGGAAGAATTTTTAACAAACCAGAGAAGGGAAGATGGTGAGGAAATCTTTTTGGTTCTGAGACAAAAGAAAAGTGACTATAGAATATGATCATTTTTCCTAGTCAGAATCAAAGTGTCCAAAGGTTTTTAAAGCCCTCTGTGATCATTTTCTGAAGGGAACAAATGTTGGGAATCCTGGCCACTCAAAAGAGCAGACAAGTGGAGAAACTAAAGCTGGAGTCTGGCTTAGGGCAGTGCTTGGGGGTGGGGATGTCTGTGATGTTGGGGTACAGGGATGTGGCAGACATATGTACTTGTTGCTACAAAAGGAAGCCAGTCATCTGTATGACTTCCTGTTTTATGTTCCATCTTGAAAAATCACTGTCATGTTCTGTGTTATCACTTATATTGTGTTTTAGCTGGTATTGACATTCTGTGACATGGGATTTGTATGTTCACGCTGTCCATCGTGCCAGCATGGAAGATAAAAGGGAGGAAGGTGCTGAGGACCAGGAAGTTGGGGTGTGAGGCTTGGGAATGAGTCTTAGAAGCCAGATTCAGCCCCTGTGTCCCTGTTGGCTGCTGGCTGAAGGTCCTCACAGCCCTTTGCTCAATAGTTGGTGTGCACTGGAGCACCTGCAGTGTGCCCACCTCTGGGCAGAAAGGCAGCCAGGTACCCATCCTGCCCCTGTGGAGCGGGCGGGTCCTTCAAGGGCCTGGTGCTCTTCCTTCCGTATTCGGCCCTCATCAGGGTACTTCCAGCAGTAAGGGGGGCTTACTTCCCCACAGGACAGACCGATTCCAGTTTGTGCTTCAGAATAGTAGCAATTGCTAGAAAACTCATTCTTCAAGTGAAATTTGCCTCCTCAGAGTTGTCAAACCAAGCGGGGCACCATCCTCCATAAATGACTTCAAAACCAGATTACCAGGCGCCTCCTACAGGCCTGAATCAGAACCAGTAGGGATGAAACTCAAGAATCTTCATCTGAAAACACTACAGATGACTGAGGGCCAGCCCAGGGTAGGAACCTCTGTCATATGACTTACCCTTGTCTCTGGTTCTGTCCTTTTTAGTCAACGTTCGGCAGATGTAAATTCATCTTCTACTCAGTGGTCCTTTGAGTATTTAGACGCTCCCTTTCTCTAACTTTCCCAAAGCTCCCCCATTCTTCTTATTACCTTGACCACATGCTGAAGGCAATCCTGGCTTCACTGGTTCCGCAGTTCCTTGTGTGATGTGACTTCCTGCACTCATGTCTTTCATTCAGCGATGCCACGTTGTCAGTGGTTTGTGGTGCCAGTGCCCTGCGAAACCCAGATGCGGTCTGGCCAAAGGGACATTGCTTCCTTGAACAGCGCCTGTTTCTTGGCAGAATCTCACTGCTGAGCTCTGGGGCCAGCAAATCGCCCCCCTCCCCCAGTTATCAAGCCAGGATCCTGTCCATTTGCTACATTCATGCCATTGATCTTTGGAGCTCAGAGTCAGCCTTTACGATTTTGTCTATCAATGGTAATTTCAGTTAAGATTATTTTCAATCTTTCATCCATCGTCCACATACATACTTTTTGCCAATGTTTGGATCAGCTGTGGAAACACAGTCACACGGTGTGACTCTCACTGACAAAGGTCACTTTCCAAGACCCCAGTGTGTGCCTGAAACTGCACCAATATCTTGTATGCTTTTCAGTGTAGAACTATCCCGGGGTCTGCGTGACCATCCTTCAGTTGCATGAAATGGCTGCTGTCACTCGTCCCAGGCTCCTCTTGCTGAAGCCTTCATATGGGCTCATGTGAAGCAACATGTTGCTGTCAGCCGGAACTTGCTTTCTGTTCATGTATTCCATCCCAATGTAATGCCTTTTCCTTCTTCACTAAGCACTTACCACACGTCGTGGCCATACTTACAGACAGAAGGGCAACAGCAAAACTAGCATGAATTTTGTTTCTCCCCTTCCCAATTTCACAGATAGAGGACTGGCTCTGACCGTGGCTCTTAGGAGCCTCACCAGACGATGTTATCACTTTCGTTTTAGGGGGAGAACTTGGACCTTTCCACTGAAAGGAAAGGTTTTCACTGATGGCTTCTCTCGGTGAGCCTGGATTGCTCCATCACTGCTCCTGCTCTGTGGGACTGTTAGCAAGTAAGGGAGACTGAACACAAGCACTGAGAACCCCTGACAGTCAGCTTGATAACCAAGATGTCTGCCGAGTGACTCATGGGCCTGTACAGTGTGGAGATGCTGGACAAGAGGTTGGCTCATGACCCGGGTCGGACAGAGCAGAACACTACCCAGTACAGCACACTCAGGAGTTGTTGATTTCCGAAATCACCCTGTGACTATTTCTCAGTCTTGGTTAGCTGTAGGTAACTGAAACCAAGGAAAAGGAGCCCAGGTATGAGGGGGACTCTGCTGTTGTCTAGAAATGAGGTGGAACTGTGGGTAGCTATCAGTTGCAGTTAGCATAGAATAAGATAAGACCCCTAATGCAAAATGAGAAAGAGGGAGGGAGAAGAGAGGGCGGAGAAGGGAGGGGGAGGAGGTGGTAAAGCAGAGGTGGTCCTTGAACATTTTGAGAAGCAGGTACATTTCCACCTGCAAGCCTTTACATTAAACACGTGATTGTCAGATCTGTTTCTCATCAAGCCATTCACACATGCACTCACGTGTGGAAGATGTACGTTCCATGGGCAGGCAGTTGTACGCATGATAAAAAACTTAAGGTATCCGCACACAAATTAGAGAGGTGCACATTTTACAATAAGGGCAAGGCTAATCGGGAAGATTTAAAGCCACTCTAATCGAAAGCTGTATTAGAACAGGGGTCCCAGGGAGAGAAGGCAGTTCACGGAACCGCCTCAGTCCCTAGGCATTCATAGCTCAACTCGAACTGAGGGATTTTAGTGTCTTGGTAAAAGGAAATCCCCTTCTGAAAGCATTGGGCTTGTAAGAAATGGGAATGGCCCGGTGAAGATAAGAGGAAATAGGAAAAGAATGTAAATTTGAAATGGGGAAAAATGGGCTGGAACTTGAATGGGAAATAAATATGTCTACTTCAACATTGGGATGGGATAAGGAGATTCTAGATGCCTACAAATGATTCAGCGTTTTGGGTCACATTGAAGTGTGATTAAGGCCCATAAGAAAAATGGTGAAGCAGTTAATGTATTTTTAAAAATATAATTTGCATGGTTTATAAAGAATTCAAAAATCACCAATTTGTATTCTGGTGAATTCTAGATTTATGTCTACATGCTTGACTTCTTTTATGAGCCCCAGGCTTTTTAAAAAGGGAGGGGTGCTCATTTACTGTGACTATTACAAATGTGCACAAAAAGTTGAAAAATAAACCCCTTGGTTTTTAAACTCGCCACCAGACAGCCCCATGTGGCTATCATAAAGGAAAATTGAACCTGCTGAGTCCTAAACAGAACTCCTGACTTCTATGCGAACTCCAGAATCACCCTACCCACAGGACTTCTTTTCTTCAAACCTCTGTCAATGGTATTATCCAGCTTTTCAGGCATAAAATCTAGGAGTCATTCTTGAGCCCTTCTTTTCCCTTTGCTTTGGCCTGTCAGCAGGTCCCACCTTTGTCTTCCTTCCTCCCTGTCTGCTCTGCAGCCTGCGTCATGGACGAGTTTCCCTAACTTGTCCCCATCTTCTACCCTCGTCCCTTCCCCTTCATTTTCCACACATGGACAGAGTGGGCTTTTAAACACGCAAGAGCAGATCACTTCCATGCTTCAGGTGATGTAGCCCAAGGACTTTCCTAGCCACTCAGAGCGGCCCCTCCCATGACCTGCAGCCCCTCTGCCACCCCACCTCCACCGGCCCCCACCTCCCTCAGCTGCACCACAGTTGCCCTTCAATGTTGGCCTGCGCTGGCCCGTCTCAGCGCCTTGGCACCTGAAACACTTCCAGATGTCAGCAAGGCTGCCTCACTTCTGTCAAGGTCCTGCTCAGGTGTCATCTCCACAGAAGTGACACCCTTTTTTAAATAGCACATTCTCTCCTGCGAGCTCTGTTCTTATTCCTGTTTTTAGTCATCTTCATAGCATTTCCATTGTCTGGCATTGTGTTGTGATGATAGATGATTGATAAATAGATATTGATAAGTAGATATCTACTATCTAGATAGTAGACATACAGAGAAGCTACCTAGAGATAGATAAATAGATGAATAGAGGGATGGGTGGGTGGGTGGGTGGGTGGATGAATGGATGGATAGACATATTTGGAATAGATACAGAAGAGATATAGGAGGGAGACAGAGAGAGAAACTGGGTGCCAGGATTCTCCAAAACTCTCCAGGTAATTCCAGTGAGTAGCCAAGATGGAGAATCACAGGGCAGGAGGGTGAGAGCCAAATACCCCAAACAGACTTTCAGTTGCTAGAGCGAAATTGAAATATTTACTCCCCCATCAATAACATCAAATTGATCCATTTGGTTTTGTGGTGCTGATACCTAAGACACACTTCATCACCGGCATGGTTTGGATGAATGTTCAACAGCAAAGGAGACTAAATTCAGAAGTAGTTTTCCTCTTTCCTAAGCCTCTCTTCTAGGGGAGGGGGATGGTGCTAAGAGCCAGACACCTCAGCTTTGAATCCTGGCTCCACCACATCTCTGTGACAGTGTGCTCGTCTGTAAAACTGGAAGAATAAGTTTCCTCGTGGACTTACCGAGGGAATAAGTGGATCCTACAGAAAACTGCAGTGGCCCTTAGCACAAGTCAAGTTTTCCGAAAGTGTTGGCTGCTGTCTTGGTGGGAATAATGCTCACACCAAAAATGCACATGAAAAATTCCTCTGGTTGATGGGTTTTGAAAGTAGCTGGGGGCAGGTGGGGCAGCTAAGCCAGGCCATGTTCTCGGATACACTATGTCCACTCAAGAACAGAGTTGGTTAATGATTAGACCCTATAAAATTTTCCGTGTCATGTGCCTTCCCCCACCAGGCAAGAGAAAGTCGTTAAGAGTTATGGGAAGCAGAATCAGAGAAAGGAAAAGCATGCCTTCCCAGGGACCAGCTCCAAACCCTAACGAGGTTGCTGGCACAGGTGTCTCCTGCAGATACATTAGTGGGGAGGCAGGTCCAGTCATTAATCTGTCATGCGAAGTTGGTGTTTAGAATCATTTGGGGAGACGGGGTTTCGTTTGCCCAACCTTGGCGGTGTCTGGAGCAGAGATTAGGCAGCACAGTGATTTCATTAGGATAACAAGGCTGTTAAAGAACAATCTGGCTCTTTACGTGGTATTTATAAAGCCTTTCAAAGGACCGGCGTTCTGACAGCTGCTCTGGGTCGCGGACATGGGAACGGTGATGAGTGGCTGGTAAACCGGGAGAGCTGCAACTGTCCGCCTCTGTGAGAGTTCCCCACCTACCGAGACTTGATCTGGACTAGCTGCAGACTTTCCGAAGGCACGTGCACCTTCCCGAGTGTGTAAGTGGCACGAGGTTTCGGTCGAAGAGAATATGCTGAATTCTCAATTACACGGGGTCGCACGCACTTCTGTAAGGGGCCGCAAGGCCTTGTTGATAGAAGATGGCAGCAGACCGAATTCCATTCCCATTACCTGCGTGTGGGTTACGTCCCATCGTTTCTAGGCCGGTTCCCCCGCAGCCTGAGGTCTTCCGTGAACAGAGTGGGAATCCTGTGAGCACACAGATGTGTAAGCTTTTCAACAGAGGACTATATAATTATGCCGAAATCAGTGCTCCCCACAGCGTGCAACGGTGGTTTTTCATTAACGATCTTTTCTCCATGCCATCATATTCCCCTGGCTCACCTAAGTGAGAATCGACTGCACGGAAGTGAACGTGGGGTGACGTCTTTTCACTCCTGAGCAGCGCAGAGAACGCAGTCCTTGAGGACTGCGGGGGACTGTGCAGTGGGGCTGCCCTTGGCAGCAGGGGGCAGGGGATGCGAGTGCCGCTGGTAGGAACAGGCCTGTGGCTTCGCTTCCTTGTGGGTGGGGGAATGGCGCTTCCCAGAACATTTGCATCACATCCTGTGGCAGTAAAGTCTCAGGAGCACTGCCTATCTCAGGAGGTTAAAATTCTATTTCTCCTTTTTTTTTTTTTTTTTTTTTAAATGTCACCCTATTCTTGAAATGTGTCTGTGACGGTGGTTGTCCACTGCCCTTCTGGAGGGCATGAAAGCCACACCGCGGATGCTACAGGGCAGCTCCTGGAAGAGGACTGGGCCCCAAAACCTGGGCTGCAGCGCTCCCCGGGCGGCCATCTCCTTGCCGGTTTTCTGTGGCAAAGGAATGACCCATTTCACTTCACCATTTGGGGATTATCCTTTATTGTAAATGAACCTAATTCTAATGGAGACACGGTTTAATGTTGCTTCTTCTTAGGGGTACTCAGGAATTATTAGATTGGTTTTTTTAATACAAAAAGCTTGAAACTACAAGCAAAATTTAAGAGCGAGGCTTCACTGCAGGCCTGGATTAGGCACCCTGTCCCTGGCCCCTGACATTTTAGGAATGGCCCATGTTTCCTTGTCCCAGCCCCTGTGATTTCAACCCTGGGCCACACCTCATTCCTGAATGCTAATCTTGTGGTTCCTATGCAGGCACTTTGGGGAAGGAATTTGGCAGAGTGTTTGAAATGTAAAATACAAGTTTCTACGGCTCTGCTGCAGAAGACTAAGACCTTGAAAGTACTTCCTTGGGATATAAATGAAGAACCAGGTCATCAGAAGTGTCTTTAGCCTTTGTCATTAATGGCAAATTCATCTTAAAATGTGGCCACACTTTCTGCTCAAGTTTGACATAGAACTGAAAGAGCTTTTCACATGGAGTCAGAAGCTACAGCTGCTGAACTTGGCTCTCTGGATTACCATGTATAAAACCTTGCAGCAATCATTTATCCTCAAATTTATCCCCTGAATTTAACACATGAGAATGAATAATAATTAACAGTGTCCATATGAGTAATAAATAATAGAGATAGAAGTATTTACCCAAGTTCTTTCATGTTGTAGTTGCTTTATGAAGTTCAGCTCACCTTAATGTAATTAGCATTGCATTCATGAGAGTTAATGGGCATGAGTTACAACTCAAGTGCCATTTACACACTCACAGGGTGTCTTTTGTCCTTAAATGTGTGGGGGCAGTGGGGCCAACCACCATTCCTCTTGAAAACCAGCTTAAGAAGAAAAAATCAATGATCATAAACTGCCCAAGGATACACAGCAGCTAATCTCTCTTAACACTTCGGGGTGTGAAACCATCCGCCACCAACCACATTCTCGCATTTCCAGATAAGCTGTGGAACAAAACAGGTTGTATCAAAAGTTTGGCTGAGATTTTTCCGTAACCGAATACCTCCAAGAAATGTCTGTGCTCACAACAACTTTATACCAGGAGGAAATACAAACTGCCCTCCCCATCCATTCACTTCCACCCCTTCGGGCATTTTGGGAGTGGACTTGAGAGTAATCTATGACATTGGGGACAGCAAAGTGGCACCAAAAGAAGTGGACTTTATGGGTTCAGTAAGAGGCACCTGAGCTGCAGAGGCAATAGTAGGGTTTGGTTAAAGGCATGAAAAGTAGCTACAGGATGTGATTCAGGAACATTAGCCACATGTTTTCATTACAGTAACTTAAATCTCAGTTGCCTTGTCTCTGAAGCATGCAAGAAAGGTGACATGTGTCTTATCCATCTGCCCCCGTGTCTTTGCCAGTCTATAGGATGGCCTTAGTGGCCTTTGCCTTGTGGTCTTCACCTTAGGGGTGGACCCCTGCCCTTTGAGTGTGGGCTCCACCTGGTGATGTGCTTCGAACAGTGATGGATGTCACTTCTGACCTTAGGGCAGAGAGACCGTTGCTCCCCTCTCAAGCCCCCCTCTCTCTCTTGCCAGTTCACTCCCCGAAGGGAAGCCAAGTGTCATGTTATGAGCTGCCCTGCAGAGGCTCCTGTGGAAAGGCACCAAAGTCCCCAGCCCTCAGCCAGACAGGATCTGAGGCCTGCCCGTAGCCACGTGAGTTACCGCGGGAGCAAGCCTGCCCCCACTGATCTCCTTGAGGGTGACCTTGGGAAAGCCAGAGCTGCCATCTGAATTGCGACCTCTGAAGTTGCGGGAAATCTGGGGCTGAGGTTTCAGGACTCCTGACCCCCAAAGCTGGTGAATGATAAATGTTGTTGAAAGCCATTGTACTGGGGACCATTTGTTACACAGCAATAGGTAACAAATGCACCTGGGACTAAAAAGAAAGAAAATATATAAACCATCTGGCACAATGTGACCACCACCTCCCAAAATATAGGTTTGACCATTTGAAAAACTATGCTATGAAGGCGAAGGTAGAGAAGGAAGCAGACATAGGTGCTGAAAGGCAAACTTTTTCTATATCAGAATATTTCCCGTAGCTTCCAGGAACACCAGGCAGCCTAGCTTTCCTTTGGACAGCTCCCCACTCTATAGCCCGTCGTTGGGGGAGGGGAATTGATCCACAATAATTAGAATAATAAATGGCCAAAACCCACCTCTGCTCTTGCCTATCCTTCAGATGTCATGTTTGTCACTGGGCTTCTAGCTGTTGATGTGACCAGTATCTTAAATCAGTGGACAGAGGACGAGAAGATGAATGATCATAACCACAAATGTCAACTTTATCCCTGTCAATGCACTCAGTGTCTTGTAGATAACCCGAAAGGTCGCATCGATAGTTGCCACTTGCTGTGTCTCTCATCCTAAACACTGTGAGACAGCCTGGCATTTCTGGGGCAGGGGCAGACGTTGACTGCAGCCACAGCCTGACATTTCTTAATGGATCAGGGCGCCCTGTTGTCCTGTTAAGTGACGGTGGGTCTTCTCTTCCACTGAGAGACAGGCCAGTGCTGTCTCCCTGCACCTCTGGGTTGGAAGGGCCATGGGGCTGTACCTCCCAGGCAACTTCTGAACTGACCGAGCACATACGCAGGCACAGCTGCGGGCTGACCAAGTGCAGTCCGTAGTCCCTGCGGTCAAGAGCCTGCGCTGAGGGTCGTTAGTGGTGCGGGCCATGCAGCCTCCGCACCAGCATCAGCTCGGATCTCAGAACTCGCTTCCTATGGGGAAAAGCCTGAATCAGTGACAGTCTGAATGTACAGCGCACTTGAAAAGAAACGCAGTTTAGCGCTTTGATTTTACTGTTTTATTTTGCATTATTATATTATTGACTTTGCTGTTACAGTTGTCCCAATTTTTCCCCTTTGCTCCCCTCTGCCCAGCACCCGGCCTCCCTCCAGTATTCCCACCCCCCTTCGTTCATGCCCATGGGTCATGCCTGGACATTGTTTGGCTTTACCCTTTCCTGTGCTGTTCTCAACATCTCCCTGATTTCTGCACTCACCAACTATGCTTTTAACATACAGTAACTTCAGCTAATTGCCGAAGTAAAGGTGGCTCCCTCTGGCTTTAATGAACGGATTAACAGCGCAGGCATTAGCATCATCATTTGCATAAAGTTAATTTGCTAAACTGCTTTTAAAAAGTGTTCAAAGTAGTTTACACATGCTCACTGCCTATTTGCACTATTCGTTTGCTTAGGAAACCTTCCTTTTTAAGGAGGCCAGAAATGAATCTTCAGCCCAGCAAAAGTTGAGTGACCAGAAAATCCTACGAGTGAGGTCTAGATGAACATGTTTTTCTCATACAAGGCTGCTAGACATATGTTTATGAGGTTAGCACCTAATAAGTTGAATATAGATAGTTTGTTAAATCTTGTAACAAGAAAGAGTAGGTCCATTGTGAAGCTGATTTAGCCTTCCCTTGGTTAAAAATGCTTGTTTTCCTAGACTTGTTTCTAATTGAAAATTAAGTTTCATTATAATTGATTCCTACTTGAGGATATTATGGGTGAGAAACTTGTATGTGTTGATAATTGTACTGAAAATGAAGTACAAAGTAGAATACAAATATAAATCTGATCATTTATATTCTTTTTTTTAAATATATTTTTTTAAACATTCATTATTTTTAGAGAGAAGGGCAGGGAGGGAGGGAGGAAGGAAGGAAGAGAAACATCAGCGTATGGTTGCCTTTCACCTGCCTCCAGCTATGGACCTGGCTGGAGACCTGACTTGCAACCTGGTTATGTGCTCTGATTGGGAATCAAACCAACAACCTTTGGGTTCGCAGGCCGGCTCCTATCCACTGAGCCACCAGCCAGGGCTATGATTATATGTATTCTTTAATTGAGAAGTTCTTTACCCATACTCTTAAAAATTATGATTATATAAAATAATTTGCTGTTTAAATGCTGAGAGTACTCTGCAAGTTATTTTTTAAATTCAAGACAATACCAATTAGCATATTAATAGTCTATTAAATGATATTTGATAAGCTAAATCTATAATTCATCATAAAAGGAAAACCAAGATTTTTTTTTAACTTAATTTTATTGTTGTTGTATTACATCCATCACCAAGATTATTTTTTAAGTAGAATATTTTGGGAGTAAGGGCAGCAGTTTCTGCTATCAGATCTCATAATATTTTTTAAAAGCTTAGTAATTAAAATACCATGATATTAGTTCAGAAAAAAATAGATCATTGTAACCGTGGAGAAAATCCAAAAACAGACTCATGTATGCATGGAAATTTCCTACCTAACTAGAAATTTAGATCAGTGTATAAAGAGTGGATCAACAAATTGTTAAAAACTATGCATTTTAAAAATAAAAAGTTATATGACCACCTCACACAATTCACAAAAAATAAATTTCAGATATATTGAAGAACTAAAAGTTAACCATAAATGATAGAAGTAAATAAAGTAGGGGAAGGTACAGACAACACTCTTCAGCAACACATAAAATGCAAAAGCTGGAAAGGAAAAAATGGGTAAATTTGACTAAACCAAATTTACAGCCTCTGTGTCAAAAGAAATCAAAGCAACAGCCCAAAGCTGGGAAAACATTACATATTTACAATGTGGCAGAATGAAGAGCAATGTTATCCAAAATACATAGCAAAGGTCTGCGAAGCAATTTAAAAATTAAATAAGTAACACTTAGTCTAAGGATGGGATCGGGCAACTTGCAGGAAATTAAATTTAAAATATTCTCAGAGGAGGCTCAAGCCTCTGTTGCTCCGTCGTAGAGGTGACAGACTGAAGGATCTGAGTCCGATCTCACGTGGCACCTGTAGGTGCTGACCGAGCAGGGCCTCGGTCTGACCCACCTCTGTGTCCCCGGCCTTCAGCACTGGATGTCGATGTTAGCCACGCACACCACTGGAGGGGGACGGATGAGTCTGCTCTCACTTCCCAGCAGGCGAGGGGCCCGTTCGTTTGTTCACAGGCTGCACATCCTCTCCTGAAAGGCATGGGCTACTTAGCCCCCCACCCCCCCAACCCAGCTGGTCCTAGGCTCATCCAGAGTGTGTTCCCAAACTGCGTTATGCAGGTGGTACCTGATGTTTCAAATACAAATGAAAGCATTATGAAAACTGACTATTCATGGGAAAAGGGGTTCTTTCTAAGAAAAATTGGTTGATTCTTTGGAAAGCTTCATAAAGAAAAGTCACTAAAAGTGTTGTATAATAAAAGGAAGGGAAGATTTCATAAAAAGACTGGGTAAAAGTACAAAAACTGAGAAGTTCTCTGCACTCACATTGCATCACCAGTGACTTAAGTTTTTGTAGCATTTTAATGAAACAAGCGTAAGTCTGGTGAGTTTCCTATGGATGCAATTTATGCAGGAAAAACAACGCCAAACAACGGACTAATATCCAAAAAAAGGTTTATAAATGGTAAAGGTCATTCGTCAGGACACAAATACAGATATTAACCATGTTTGAGATAGAAAGTTAGAAAAATAAAGTAATAATAGTAAATATTCATTGAATGTCTTACCACCCAATGGTTAAACCATAGTTAGCATTTTAAAGCATCTGTTATTATAGTTATGAACATTTATATCTTACACACAATATTGTAATTATCTATTTAACATTACACTATAGTGTTCATATTGTTAAAAGTCCACAAAATTATAATTTTATGGTTTTGTAAATATTTTATTATGTACCTATATTATAATCTTCTTAATCTATTGGTGTCAGGCATTTAAGAAGTTTCTGTATTTTCACATTAGCAATCATTGTGAATGATGATTAAAAAAAATATTTTGAGGGGAGCAAAAAGGGGATGGATGTAATACAACAACAATAAAGTTAAAAAAAAAAAAAGATGGTAGCTTACGGAACCTAAAAGTTAAAAAAAAAATATTTTGGAGTGTATCTTTAGTATAGATTCTCTGAAGTGAAATTAAGACAACAGTGAAGAGTTTTTTTCTAATTATAAAGATAATTCAGATCCTTTTAGAAAGTGTGAGGAATTATAGAAGTATGAAAAAAGACAACGAAGGTATATTTTAATTGGTATATTTTCTAATATTTGTGTATTTATTTTTCTATTATTTTAAATAATTCAGTATAGTATTAACTGTAGTCACCATACTATATATCACATCCTGAGGACTTATTTATTTTTTTAACTGGAATTTTATATCCTTGATTTAATAGTTTTAAAAAAATTTTTTAAACCATAATTCTAATCAGGTTGTATATGCAAATATAGCCTTGTAGCCTGCTTTTAAATCTCTAAGCATTTTGACATATCGTTACATTTATTTAACAATATCTCTTTACTAAATGCATGTTAACACGTTAATGAATATTTTAGGTTGGCTTCCTTGAGATAAATAACCCACCAGAGGTTATTAGTATTTTATATAATGCTGCTACATTGTATTTCAGAAAGGGGGATTATATAGAGTGGGGCAAGAGTAGATTTACAATTGCATATCTGGCGAATGATACAATCATTAAGATGTAAATAAGGGTAAAAATGTGTCGTGCCTACTCAGAACTATGAGCCCACCTTTGCTCTGCCTGCCCGCACTCACACCAACCACCAGTGCATGACTGGACGTCTGTAAAATGCAGCAGGACCCAGGCTGATGACCATGGAGAGAACTAGTCACACGTGGAGCTACGCGTGGGAACGGTTCCTCTGGGAATCACCCAGGTGCATTTATGGCTGGACCCTCCTAGGAAACTCCCCTCGCATTCAAAGTCAGTGTCATAGTGTAAAGGCTGGTTGGGAGAAAAAGGCAACCAATACAAGCCTCCGCCTGAGAGGTATCTGTCTTTTCAGGCCATTTGTCACCAGAGATCTTCTAGGCTAAGTCCAGGGCTGAGGTGTAAAGGTGCTAATGGCTCATTGTCATACACCTGTAGGAGTGGGGGACTGCTTGAGTATTGATTTATCCATTTTGGAATTCTTTCCCATTGATTTATTAGGCCTATACATCTTCTGCTGGCTAGCTTCTGTCCATGAAAGGTGGCTGAAATAAGTGTTTCTCCTGCATGTACTTTATAGCTCACTGACATTCATTTACTGACCTGCTTATTTGTCCAGGGGTCATGTTCATGCTCATGTGTGCTACAGTCTGGCCTCCGTCTTTGTGTATTTTTGGCCCTGCTAAGCATAGTACAGAAATGAAGATAAAATACTATTATCAAACCTGTGCCAGAATAGAGAACATGGTGAACAAAACAGTTTCCATATCCCTTCAAGGAAGTACAGGAATCGAAACGGGTTCATATAAGGAACAGAATACGTTGCTCAAAAGCATTCTCAGTTGTTTTTACTAAAACGGTGGGAAACTGGGAGTAGGAGGCGAGATGAAGGAGGAGGGTAAGACAGAGTCTCGTGTTCACAGTCACGGCAGATTTGCAGGGAAGGCTGACTGGTGACAGGATTCCAGCCCTGCCTCGCTCGGGTTCAGAAACCAGAGCAGCTGCTTCAAGAAGGGGGAGCCGAAGGGGCTGCTTCTGCGCACTGGTCTTCAGGTCGCAGCCAGAGACGTGAAGGCAGCGGGGACTCTCCGTTGGTCACTACGGGAGACAGCGGAGCCCTCACAAACTGAATTTGAATTTGGAATTTGGAAGCTCTGTGACTTCAGACACCTGGTTCACCCTCCCTGCTTCCCGGTTTCCAAATTTCTTAAATGAGAAGAAGAATGATTTTGGACTAAGAGCGAAAGCACCCTGAGTAATGCACCCACATTGCTTCCATCCCAAACCCACCGCTGTGCCTGGCCTGGAAGTGAGCGCTCAGCCCTTAGAACACAGGGTGCAGACACAGGGAGGTGGCCGCGGCATGTCCCCGCTCCCTGTCTCCAGGCGCTGCGCGAAGGTTTTTGTTGCTGCCGATTGAGGTGTCTTCCCCTGGCTTTGCCTAGACCAGTGTCTGAGAAATGGGTGGGGGTCGAGTTTTGGTGTGAAATGGGCCAACACCCATGAGTTGAGTTGGAGCGTTAACAGAAGTCTTTGGTTCCCTCTTGGGCTGTGGTATGTCCAGTGGAGGACAAGGGAGCCAGAGCCCTCGGGGGCACTTCTGTGGCCCTTGCCCAGGTGGCCTCCGGACCACCAGCAGGCAGACTTGTGTCTCTTCTCCCTGTGACGCCAGGTAACCCCATGTAACATAGCCCTTCTTGGGGTTCCCGGGCCTAAGCAGAGTGCTAACCTGCCTCTCATTTCGGGAGGCCAGACGTGCTCGCACGCCATCACTCCTGTCTGTAGATGTCAGAATTTTCCCACAGGCATTGGAGTAAAGCTAGGCCTTTCCCAGGGACACGAGTGGAGAGTCTTTTTCAGAACATCCTGTGTCGACGAGCTAGATCAAGGATGGAGCACCAGGGAGCCTTCTGGGGACACCCCAGTGTGAGCTGGGGCCAGTCCCTGGTGGTATCTCCTGCAGGATGAAAACAATAGCTTATCTCACTAAGGATCACACTACAGTGCTTTCAAATCATTTAGCGAGATTTTAAAAATCCAGGTCCTATCTTATTTTTACCGCACCAATTAAACACTGCACTTTGCACCAGAGAGGAGAGTTTGGGTAACAGGCTCCTGCCCTGGCCACACCCGCTGAGGAGGAGCTGCGACGTCACCCAGAGGCTCCGCCCTCTAAGCCGGAGAACAGGTCACCTCAAGTTAAAACGGGGGTTCCCAGACTTGACTGTGCACAAGAATCACCAGGAAGCTTCTTAAAAATCTAATTCCAGGCCAAGAAACCCTGCAGATACTCAGGCTCAGTGGGCCAGAGTTAGGGCTCGAGAAAGCGCATTTTTACTAAATTTGCAAGGGTTTTGATGGTGGTGGTTGACGGGGCACTTCTTGGGGGGTCACAGAGCTCCCCGGGAGGTTCGTGGTTTCACCGACAAAACACACCCAGGAGAAGCAGCTAAACAGGAGTTTTAAATCGTCGTCTGAGCAGTGTAACAACGCACTTCTGTGCAAACCCAGAGTCGAACTCTGAAAGGCGTGTTGTCCCACAGAAAGCCCCTGCAGAGGGGACACGCGTGAGCAGGCAGCCGTTGCGCACGGCATCCTGACACGGGAGTTTTAGTTGCCTTTGGAGGTGGAGGACGAGCCACATCTGAAAGCCCATCTCATGATTTCACATCACAGTTCGCCGTTGACAAAAAGCAGCATTACCCAGAAGGATGATGCATATTACTTAGCAGATTTAGTTCCTGTGTTTTCCAAGTCAAATATGTAATAAAGGAAGATGTATTACATAAACACACCTGTTTATTTCAGCCTCCTTCCATAACTGTACGGCAGTGACAATGAAGAAAGGCAACAGGCATAAATCTGCTAAGACAGAAAAACGGAGAGAGAAGGTGCAGGAGGAAACAGGAATCGATGTTTTGAAAGCTGGAAAACGGATGGAGAAGTGGGCATGGACTTGGCCGCCCCAAGAAAGCTGAACCCTGAGTGTCTTGAGAGCTGAGAGGCTGGTTTACTGAGAACTTTGCTTCAGGGCTGAGGGGCACCGAGCTGCTCCGGTGAGGGTGGTAAATGGGATTTGCTGAAAGTGGCTTCCAGAAGCAATTAGACCTCCAGATCCTCCCTCCAGCCAGGTAACAGCTCTTCCTTGACCCCAGGAGGAGGCATAAGGGTCATCCTCTGAAATCCTGATCCAGAGAGACTCAGTTCTGGAATACAGAGGCCGCTGCAAATGGGCCATGGCATGAAAGAGTGCTGGCCACTGCGACCCGCTCCCTTTTGCTTGATGGTGAGGCCCAGGCCCAGGTCGGCGGGGCGGGAGACCGAGGACTATGAGCACCCCAAGGGAAAGGACATAGTCTGTCATTAAAACTCCCCAGGGACATGGGCCAGTCCCCACCTCACCCTGTGGCAGACCCTGCCAGTCAGGCCACAAGGCTTCCGATGGGCTTCCTAGTGATTCATTCCGGCACTGGAACAGAGAGCCAAGGAGCTATCCGACATATGAAGAAAGTTTACTAGGAAAGACAGAGATGAAGAACAGGGGGGTGGAGGAAAGATAGGCAGAGAACAGATAACAAATTATAAAAGATATGAAAACATTTTTAAAACTGTCGTTAATATCCTGAGAAAGGTTGGAGAGGATTAAAACCATACAGGCCCTGGCTGGTAGCACAGTGGATAGGGTGCTGGCCTGCGAACCCAAAGGTTGCGGTTTGATTCTCCAGCCAGGGCATATAACCAGGTTGCAAGCCAGGTCTCCAGCCAGGTCCGTAGCTGGAGGCAGGTGAAAGGCAACCAGACATTGATGTTTCTCTCACTCTCTGCCTCTTTCCCTTCCCTTCTCTTTGGAAATAATAAATAAAATATTTTTTAAAAAAACCATACATACAGGAGTAGGATGCCATTGAAAGAACAGAAAACCAGCCCTTACAAACAGAGCTGGTCACTACCCTTTCTTTGCTTGCTTTCCAAGACACTCCTTGTTGCTTCTACCTCACCAGTCATGTTTGCGATCTTTACTCATTTTGTTTGTTTGTTTTTGTTATTTTATTTTATTACAGAGTTTATTATTTTTAGAAAGAGGGGAAGGGAGAGAGGCAGAGGGAGAGAGACATCAATGTATGGTTGCCTTCCACCTGCCTCCAGCTATGGACCTGGCTGGAGACCTGGCCTGCAACCTGGATATGTGCCCTGGCTGGGAATTGAACCAGCGACCTTTGGGTTTGCAGGTTGGTGCCTATCTGTTATGCCACCAGCCAGGGCCTCCTTTATTCATTTTTTAAAATTTCTCAAACCTAGCATACATTTTAGAACTTAGCCCTTGGGCCTCTTCCCTTGTCTGTCTGCGCTAACTTCCCGTGGGGCTGGACCAGGCTGCCTGCAGTGCATGGCTAGGCAAAGGAAGGCTTGGTTAGACCCTTGAACAGAGCAGGGATGAACTCAGACAAGGATGTAGGATCTGGTA
This sequence comes from Noctilio leporinus, assembly GCA_004026585.1. NCBI lineage: Eukaryota > Metazoa > Chordata > Mammalia > Chiroptera > Noctilionidae > Noctilio > Noctilio leporinus. The sequence goes on from PVIW01000079.1 coordinate 323,693, forward strand.
ACACACGACAGCAATCAGGTGGAGCCGTGCGCCCTGCATGGGGGTCTCAGCTGGTGAGAGCATTGTTCCCATCCACCAGGGTTGAGGGTTTGATCCCTGGTCAGCGCACATGCAAGAATCAATCAATGCATAAATGAGTGGAAACAACAGATCAGTGTTTGCCTGGCTCTCAAGTCGATGAGAAAAAAAATGAGAAAGACTGGAGCATGGGCGCAATATTATGTACTCCATGGTGGGAGGCTAACATTGTACTTTAAAATTCAACAATTCATTCAGCTTAATGCTTGATGTGGAGGTACTTCTAGGAAGTACTGTGAATTTTTATGGAATTTTGAAAGATCCGTTATTATACAATTCCAGTTTGAACAATTTCTAAGCCATTATTTTCATTGGCCACTGCTTAACTCATTCATTTTTCTCTCCCATTGTCTTGATCCACACTTACCAAAGCTTTTCAAAAATCACATGCATCGCAGAGGCTAAACCCTTGTGAACTCTTGTTGTGTCCACCACAACCCCACCCAAGGCCGTGATTTGTGGGCGCAAGGAGGGTGCTGGCGATGGGCGCTGGGCCGGAGTAATTAAAACATGTCAGTGGTCAGGGGGGTGGGATCAGTTCATGCCCAGCTGGAGCATTTCCCTCTTTTACTGCTGCTTCCTTTCAGGCCTCTTTCAGCTTATAAATATTAATTTAAATACTACCAACAAGGACAGTGAATGGATTTAGGCATAAAACTTCCTGTCAAGGGTGATTTATATCCAATAAAAGGAGAGCAAGCTGAAGAAAGCCTGCCTGGCTAAGTTTATGATAGACAGTGAAATAGGACCATCAAAACAGAAAGGCTTTCCGTCCATCGCGGGCTGTGTGGGTGCCTCCATTCCTAATAAGCAGCAGGCTAGCGCCGTCTTGTTTGCTTTTATCAGGGCCTTGCACTGTGGAGGAAGAGTTCTACCACGTTGCTAATTGAACTTGTACAGATTTATGGGCTCAAGGCCTGTGCACAAGAGAGATTATTAGGACTTAAAAGATAATAGCACCAGCGAGAAAATTAAAGCTGCTTTCACCACTTATATTTCAGTAGTGCATAACTTCTCCCCTTCATCCATCCTGTGATGTACTAAGAATTTGTTTGAAAGAAGATCCGTCTTCCGAGTCTATGCAGGAGCGATTAAATACCAAGGAACTCCCGCGCCATCTTGCCATGCGTCCAGCCAGGACTGTAGTGGGCCTACCCCATGTGAGTCAGGGTGACGTCTCACTGACACTGCTTTCCAGGGAAATGGTTGAACGCGTGACACTTCAACATCATCTTTTATTCAACGTTTATCTTTTGGATAAACTAAATTATCAGGTGACCCATGAATGTCCCTTTCAGTGCTTCAATTCACATATTTACTTAAATATTAAACATTTATGGTAAATAGAAACACCAACAGACTAGTATGTACACAAAAATTTGGAAGTACATGTTTACATTGTGGCATATAACTCAGGAGTACTTACAAGCCTATTTCCTGAAATGTATGTACTTTCTATCTAGGGCTGAGACCTTTGACAACATTTTCTTTTATGTTGTCTTTGCTTACTTTTCAAAGTACTGTTAAAGTGCTAGCATGTGGAGAAACAAGAAATAAAATAACATACGTTCTCCACCTAGCTGAATGTCCAGTAACGAAAAAGGCATGCACATGCATGAAAGGAGTGAAGGCGTGAGAGTGCACAGGGGTCTCGGGAGTTGAAGTGAGCAGGTACATATGGAACATACGGAACATGCTACTGGAAAATTGTACTTCAGGGTCTGGTCAGCGTGGTGGGGTGAGGTCCAAGGTATGTGAGTTCCATCTTCCTATCTAGGCAACTAGAAAAGGAATGGATTTGTACATGGCTAATTTTACATCTGTTAGACGTCACCAAACACTACCCAATTAACGGTTCTAATTTTCAGCATTGATGTGATCTAAATTTTTTGGAATAGTTGCTGACTTGGTTGGTATGATGAAAAGTAACACTTCACTCTTGCCTCTCACCACCTAACTTTGGGATTGTCCTAAGCTCCAACCTGTTCAGCTTGTTGTCCAGTGGCCTGATGACCTGTCCCCTTTTAAAAAGCAGGAGGTCACACTAAGAGCCATATGAACCATCATGCCTAGTCTCCACTTGTCCCTGCATAAATAGAGCAAGTCTTCCCATGACAAAAGATGATAACCAAGTTTCCCCCATTGCACATTAAGGTGAAAGATAAGCTGAACCTGATCTCTTTTAAGAGACAAGGATGAGATTTCTGAAAAGACTGGTAGAGCCCAGGATTAAAAAAAAAAAAAAAATGGTGAGGTGACCTGAAGTTCCACATGGAGAATCACACCAAGATTTGAAAATGATGGGGGTGCATGCATGGCAGGAAGCCCCGATCTCCTAAAGAGAACCGGGTGGCTGAACAAAGCTTTGATGACGGAATTAACATGAAACAAAGGCCCTCTGAGAAAGATCAGTCTGAAAAGAAATGAAGAATCCATAAAACTTTGTTTAATTTATGGGATTTCTCTGCTGCTGACCAGTAAGTATAAAGTTTCATTCCCTGGGTCCTCACTATCACTCATGTATTACTTGTCAGTAAATGCGATGCACTCGGAACAGAACAGCTCCGGTCGTATTTCTGTTCCCACTGCAACTTTACGGCACCCAGGAAGCTCCGTAATCTTTCAAGTCCCTCACTGTTAACATCTGCTGAAACGTTATTGGTCCCAGCATAGCCAAGCTGCTCTGAAATTACATTTAGCAGAGTAGTTAATGCTAACAGTATAATTCTTGACGCAACCGTGTTTGAAAAGAGCTTTGTGACGGGCGCAGCGATCCCGTGTCCTGCAGGTTTTCTTCCTTTCGTCCGCGCGCTGGACCGCAGTCTGGCGGCTGGGAGCGAGCCGCTGTAGAAAGAGCATATTTTACAGTGATTGTTTAGTAAACACCGTACTTTATTCTGATTTTTCCCCCATAGCCTAAAACCACTTTTCCTAGTGCCTTTTTAATGAAATGAAATTCCGTGGCAAGATATGATTATAAGCATTTAGAGGTTTGAGGTAGGAAATTAATCACATCTTCTGTAAAATGAAGATATTTTATTGCCCTGTTAAGGTGCTTTGAATGTTTTAAATCCAAATCATCCTGTACATAAGCAAGATAAATAGGTGCTGATGGCTTGTGTTAATGAGGATGTATTCACCCTGTGATGATGAAATAGTTAACATTAAAAAAACAAAACAAAACCTTCTCCCTGAAAAACTAGCTTTGTTACAACCCAAAGGGTATAAAATTGCACTGACGTTACTTTAGAATAAAGATGTCAATATATTTATTATCCATGTATTTTACATGAATGTAATTACTTATATCAGTACTATAGAATATGCTGTTTAAACATGTTTTAATGTGGGCATGCATCTAATCGATTTAATGGTGTATAGAAAATAGCTTGGTAAGTATTAGGGATTTTTTTTCCCCAAAGAATTTTCTCTCCAAAATTAAAATACTTCATTTTTATTGACTGTCACAGTTAAGTAAAACTGTATGTTAAAAATAGTTTAATATTGGCAAAATCAGATGAATTTATAAAGCTCTCATCTTTTTGAGGCTGGGAAACATATTGTACTGGCAAAGTGTAAGGAGAGGTATTTTATTTTATTTTTAAAATGTATTTTATTGATTTTGCTATTATAGTTTTCCCAAATTTTTCCCCTTTGCCCCACTCCACCCAGTACCCCCATTTCTTCCAGCAATGCCCCCCTTAGTTCATGTCCATGTGTCATGCATGTAATCTCTTTAGCTTCTCCATTTCCTCTATAATTCTTAACACCCTCCTGTCCATTCTGTAACTAGAAACGTGTACTTGTCCTTTTTTAAACAAGCTTGTCACAGGCCCGGATGGGTGAGGACAGACTGTGCTGGACTGTCCCACTGTTAACTCTCACAAGCTCTCCAGTGAACTTCCCCCAGTGGACACGTTTGCCAAAGTGGTGCCGTAAAACATGTTCTAGTCAAAGACGGCGATTCCATAAATTTCTTATTACATATACGTTGGCTCTTGAATATGTCAATATTTGTGTCATGTCTAGCAGCCTGTATCAGAGAGCAGATTCTATTCTTAGCTGTTCCTCCAGGGTTACACCAGGATACAGGATATAAGCAAGATTAAGTCGTTCCCAACAAAGAAGTGTTGGACTTCCCTCTCCCCCACCCCACTCCAGGCATAATGATCTTTCCTCGTCCCCCTGCCAAAAGCGGGTACAGCCATGACTCTGAAGGCCGTGGGCCAGAAAATCTTTGCTTTGCACTGGTTGCCCCTACTCGCCAGCCAGGCTCTTTCCTTGGGTCTCACGGTCGCTCTTCTATCGGTATCTCTTAGGCTGGACTTCGGGGGGTCCCCATAGTCTAGGCCTGTGGCTGGCGCGTGACCTCAGAAGGTGTCCCACCCTCAAACAGCGATGCCTCCCACCAGTGGCCCCGCAGCATCTGGACCTGCCCAGCTGTGGTGCTCTGTCCAGATTCTGGGTCCTGATTCTCCTTGGGTCATTGGCTTCGCCCCCTGACCCTAAATTACCCCCTTGCCGGCTTCCACCCTCCTTGTTTCTTACTCTTCCCTCCAGACAGATACGGACTGTCTCCCTTGCATGCGTGCATCGACTCTCCAAGGTCAGTGTGATCAGAATGTTAGTTCCTCTGTGGTATTTGGTTGCCTTTCATAGTATATACACAAATTTATAATAAAAGATCGACATTGAGAGAAACAAAACAAAAAGTCTTAGGTTTTAAAACACGTTCACAAAGAAATTTACCGGACAGTGCTAAACAGTATGTTAGGATTAAGTGCTTATTATGCCTACCCCCTAACCCTGTGTGAGAATATGCATGTTGGAAACCTACTTGATCTCTAAGCGGTACCTGATTTATGAATCGCAGTCAGTTACAAGTTGACAGGCGGTTTTGGAACATGCAACTGTGACACCTGTCTGACTTCAAATCTCCTTTTCCTCCTTCCTTTCCTCATCGTTACTATAGTAGGAGAAGCACGTGGAGTGATGCTTATGAAGGCCAGGTGAAATCTATGGAAAACAGAAAGGACACAGAAGGTTGTTGAAAACCACAATGTGCGTGTGTGTGTGTGTGTGAGAGAGAGAGAGAGAGAGAGAGAGAGAGAGAGAGAGAGGGAGAGGGATTTTCTGCTTCTCCTTCATCTTCAAGGTCTGTCCTCCACAATGCTTTAAGGGACTCTAGCAAGTGACCTAAGGAGACATAGTAGGAACAATTAGCATTGCCTTCAGCTCATGGTTCCTTTTTTGAAATTCCCAGCCTGTAGCCCGTAGGAGGGCGCTAGGCAGCTCTGTTTGTGCCTCATGACTGCTCCCCCTGGCTTCAGCTGATCAGAGTAGGCAGAGACAGACACAGGACCCCAGGAGAAGTAACATCTAGCTTACGCTGTGCCGGTAGGGTTTCGCTCCTTGTTCCCTTTTTCCCTCCTTTTTCTTTCCCGCTCTGCAATTAAGATGCACATGCGCTGGAGCTAACCTGCCATGTAGAGTTGAGGTGACAGCTGGAGCCCTAAACAAGCCAGATACGGCAGGTGAAGTAGCAAAGCCAAATCTTTGTGTGCGCAATTGGTCAAGGAAATAAAACCAGAGGATTCACAGAGCAAGGGTTGTCCTGCGTTTCCTCTGGGGGCATCGAGATGACTAAAACTTGAAAACTGCCTGTCAAAATTCTACTTCAGTCTAGGAAACATTATTGATATTTTACCAATGAGGGAATTGAAGCTATCAGAGATTAAGTAATTCACCTTGGCTAAAATCCTTTGTTGGTCGAGACAGAGTATTCATAAAGTAGGTAAAGACTCCCTGGAAATCCCCAGTTAGCATTTGCAGGGCCTGGGCTGGGTGCCCAGAGCCCTGGTAGGATGGTCTCTTTCTGAGACCCATTCCCACTGGCTCCCAGCACAGCTTTGGCTGTTAGTGGTTGTCCCACCTGGACCCTCTGTCTCCTGGGTGCCTTCAACACCCAAAATGAAATGTAAGCACCGGAAGAAATGATCCTCACGTCCACAGAGTAGTCACACAAGGCATCGTGCACACCTCAGACTGTACAGAAGCTTGAGATACGGAGGGATGTCCACCGCAGCAAAACGAATAACTAGAACTTGAACATGACAGATCTCTGCTATTAACAGCCTCGTAGTCACAGCACTTGCCATGCTTGGTCTCCCCTCACCTTTCCCTTCTCTCCCTCCTCGGTGTTTTGACCACTGGGTTTGCTCCTTCTTGGGCAGTGACTTGGCTCTTCTTAGCTCCTGCCCCCAACACTTGGAAGATGTTCCAATTACATTCATTCTTCTCTTTCTTTTACTTCCTCTTCAGGATTTTCCTACATTCCTTCCCTTAGAGAAAACACTGGGTCATGAGGGAAAAAACAGCATTTAGATGAAAGGGTTTTTCCAGCCTAATCGTGCTGATGAAGTGCGGCAGGACTGTGATTTCACTCTGGTAATAATTTGGGAGTCACTTGTGGATTTGAGTTTTTCACATTATCTTGAAGTGTGAATTATCATTACTCATTTGAAGTTTACTATGTTTGCTCATGTCTGTTTGACGGTTTAAAATTAATCATTTAGTGAAATTGCCTTGGGACAAAATACAGAATCTAAACATTCATTAATAAACAAACAAATACAGTTGAGACAAAAATAGCATAGGGATAAAATACAGTGAAATAAGTTCTGTCTGTGGGGATGATATTTCATAAAGAGGGAGAAATACTGATACTCAGAGTTATGATCATGCTGGTCAGAAGTCAGTAGAGCTCCTGTGTGCACCTCTTAACTGCAGTGGATTTTCCAAATCAAGATTCTGAATGCAATGAACAAGAGTATCCAGTTTTAAGGATGTTAATTCATTATTAATCACTGATTAAATACAAATTCCCTAAGAGAAGGAAAGTTGGCAATTATTACTCTTCTATTATTCCATTACTATGTCATTCCCATTATTGACAGAATACTCAATGGTGTCTTCTTTAATTCAAAAGATATTTGAGTACCTATTCAAAGAAGGAAGGAAGGAAGGAGATAAAGATGAAGAGAATATCTTCCTTGTCTTTAATAATCCCCATCCAAGCCCTGGCTGGTGGCTCAGTGCATAAGGTGCCGGCCTATGAACCCAAAGGTCGCTGGTTCGATTCCCAGCCAGGACACGTAACCAGGTTGCAAGCCAGGTCTCCAGCCAGGTCCGTAGCTGGAGGCAGGTGAAAGGCAACAATACATTGATGTTTCTCTCCCATTCTTCCTCCCTCCCTGCCCTTCTCGCTCTAAAGACAATGAATAAAATTTTAACAATAAAAAAAAAAAACAGTCCAGGTGGTGAATGATCTAGTCTCCCTTCAGTAGTTAACATCTGCTTGGCTCCTTGTCTCTGTCTTGCTGCAACCTTCACAGGGAAGGAAACTAATGGCTCTCCTGGAGAACATTGCAGTAGTTCTGCCTTTAGTCAGAGGAGATTTAGAAAGACCTAGCAGTTGTTCAACGGTAACACGTCCAACCCTGGTTGTGACTTGCCGCTTGGCAGTCCCTCCGAGTGCTGGAGCCTCGCCGCTCCCACCCCCGACTGCAGCGTCACCAGCTGTCACTGCCAACCCCCCAAGAGGCTGTCTGCATCTGTTGATTGCCTGCTCTTGTGTTTTCCTGGTTCTGGTCCAGCATAGCCAGCCCACCTTCCGAATGAACCTTCCTTTCCCTGTCCGTCTCCGGAATGTTCCAGATCAGCACCCTGACTGGAGGAGCCTCTCTGATCTGAAGGTGTGCGGGGCCAGGTGTCCCTTGGGTTAGGAAGAATGCAGACGGCCCTGCAGGTCAGCCAGGCTGGCCACTGCTTCAGCTGACTACGTCACATGTTACCTAGAGGTGACTTGATTCCCGACAAGCAGGGATTGAGGCACCTCGTGCAGGTTTTTGTTTCCCGGTGGTCTGCGCCTGCCCTGAACCCCCATCCTCGTCCAGCTCTCTAACCGCTTGTGTCCGTGCCTGGAAGGACGACCGGGAGAAAAATGGATGACAGTCAGAGAGACACCATCTGACGGAGCTGAGGACCACTTGCTTCTCCAAAGCAGCTTGGGTCTCCCTGCCTGGGCTGCCAAGTGAAGGGTGTGATTAATGAAGAGATGTCAGAGAGATAATTCTTCCTAGCCAGGAAGAGTGGCAAACAGTTTTTTCTTTTAGAATGATTAGAGGTGGAGTGGAAGGAAAACAAGAAAAAGGAGCTTGTCATGGCGGTGAGGTTGCCGAGAAGAAACCGTGATGCCACTGCCGACCCAAGTCCAGAGCCCACTCCACCCGCACCCTCCCAGACCTCCCCTTCTGATGCTTCCAGTTGCTTTGAGCTACCTCCCTCGTTATAAATAGCAGCACAGATGTTGACAGAAAAATGCTCCCTTAATTACCATACAAACTGCTCTACTTGAGTGAACCATTTAAAGCAGCCTCCAAAGGAAGTTCACTCAAGCAATTCCACAGATTACAGCTAATGAACAATATTTCCTTGCACCTATTTAGTGCTCATTAAAATGTAAAAGCCTTTCATTTTAAACAGACGCACAATAAATAATTCCTTGCTCCCTCTCTGTCTCTGGAAAAAAGGGAGGAGAGAGAGCTGAGGAAATCCGTGGGCTCAGGGGAGCGGGAGGTGCAGGGTGGGGAGCCCAGGAGCAGATAAAGGGGGTGGGCAGAGGGAGACGGAATAAATAGCTGAGGGGTCTCTGTGTGCCAGGAAGCCACCGCTTGTCTGGTGGGAGGATGTCTGTGTTTGGAGCTCATCATGGAGCTCCCGGGACCCACCAGACAGCCAGCCAGACAGCCAGCCATGAGCAAGGCCAGTAGACAGCAGCCACCAGGGGTGGAGCTGGGGGACACAGTGAGGCCAAGCCAGGATAGAGCTGGGGGAATCGAGCCCTTCCAAAGTCAGGAATCGGTGGTACTGTGTGTCTCTGGACTGTCCTGCATTTATTTCTGTCTTCGGTTATTTTTAGGGCTGAGGTTCAAGAGAAATATCAGGGAAACCTTGAGAGGCTACTTGTTGCAGGGAAACAGAGTCTAGAATATGTTTTCTTATTCCTGTAGAACCGTAGTATTTGAATCAGATAATAGAGCACAAAAGATGGAGGCATTCTTTTGTTGTTCTAATTTTAAAAATATGTGTATTGAGTTAGAGAGGTAGGAAGAGAGAAACATCAACATGAGGCAAAAATATCACATTGATTGGTTGTTTCCCATACATGCCCCAACTGGGGATCAAACCTACAACCTAGGTAGGTGCCCTGACCAGGAATTGAACCTTCAGCCTCCTGGTGCACAGGATGATACTCCAACCAGATGTTACAGCAGCCAGGGCTGGAAGCATTCTTCATGTGTCTAAGTGAGTTGAAGTGGGGGTAAGGTGGCAAATGGGTGGATTTCTAGAGATCCACATTCATTCCTGTGAAGACAGTGCAGGAAAGCAGAACAGGGAGTGACCAATATCTATACCTTGAATGGATTTAAGAAACCTGTGCTGTATACTGAAAAGGCGTTGCCTTTCAACAGCTGTTAATCCCAGAGATTGGTGGGATTTCCAAGGGTTGAAATGTGTTCGTGGTGATGCATATATAGGCACAGAAAAGCGCAAAGGGAGACTGTCACCTAATTGGCAGGCACAGATGAAATCTGCAGGGCTAGTGTGTACCAAACTGTCTCAAACGTCAGTCAGCTTTGCCGGATCATGCATGTGACACTGCACTGGCTTGATGGTCAGCAGCGAATGTATTTCTTTCTTTTTTCTTTCTCGTCTTTCTTTTTCTTTAAAAAATATAAAATAACAGACAAGGGATCTTGATTCTTTTAAGGAACGTTGTCTTTCCAGCCAAAGTGGACAGTAAGCCTTTCAGCTTGGAAAGGATGATGGAAAACCACCATCTTTTGTGGTACATGGTACCCATTTATTACTCAAGTCTTGAATGACAGATAATGTGCCATGTGCGGGGGATACAGAAATGAATAAGAGTGGCCCCTGCAAGGAACCCACGGACACAGAGTCATTATGCTGCGGTTGTCCTATGGACAAAGCGCTGGAGAAGCGGGTGGGGTTAAGAGAACCATGAGAATTTGATGTTCTCCAGTGCAGCTCCACCACTGGTGTGTGCTTATTCCAGAGCTCCACAGCCCTTGCCGATTCTTCGTACGGTTTTACTCATGAAGCTAAATGCTAGTTAGGGAGTGGCCAGCAGGCACAGGGACATGTGTTCATTTGGGACCAGTCTTATGACTGAAGATAGCACCAGAAGGAGGAGAGACAGCTGTATCTGGCTTTTCATGAAGGTTATTCAAAAATGGTCTGCAACAACCATTTCATTTGGTTTTTTTTATACCTGCCCATTGAGTTTTGTATCCAGAGAGATTAATTTGTAGTGAAAATGTATTAGGTAATTCTGTCAATTAAAAATCAGGTTAGCCCTGGCTGGTGGCACAGTAGATAAGGTGCTGGCCTGAAAACCCAAAGGTCGCTGGTTCAATTCCCAGTCAGGGCACATAACCAGGTTGCAAGCCAGGTCTCCAGCCAGGTCTGTAGCTGGAGGCAGGTGAAAGGCAACCATACATTGATGTCTCTCTTCCTCTCTGCCTCTATCCCTTCCCCTCTCTCTAAAAATAATAAAAATAAAATCTTTAAAATAAAAATCACCCATCCTAAGGCAGAATTTAGAGCATCCAGATATTTTTTAAAGGTGGGAAATTTATATCATTACTGTATAGAAACATAGGCACAAACATTTGACAGTATATAGAGGAGTTAATGTGGGAATTATTAAAGTTGACAGAGTTATTTGACCCTCTGGAATATTTATGGTTTATTTTCTATTACGACAAATTCATTTCCAAAGGATGAATCAATTTTTCATATTTTTCTGCACTACTGATTTAAACACAGAACATTTTCACTTTCCTTCTCATTCAGAGCCATAAAAATATGGGAAACATATTGTAATAAAGTGCAATACTTGCTTAAAGCTATGTTATAGCTTAAAACAAAGTAAGATGAGGGGATAATAATATTCCTGGGAATCAAAGATATTTTCTCAGTTCAGAGCAGATTTACATTATGCTACTTTTGAAAAAGATCCAGAACCTGAATTTTTTTTTGTCAGACCATTGTATATATTTTTCTTCACATGTACATGTGATTAATTTAATTGATTAAAAGTATTACTGTGATAGTTCTTCCTTGACAAATCCTTGAAAGAATTTTAGCCAAATGAGTACTACATATTACTACTTAAATTCTGTCTTTACTTTATTTATTTTAAAGATTTTATTTATTATTTTTAGAGAGAGGGGAAGGGAGGGAGGCAGAGAGGGAGAGAGACATCAATGTATGGTTGCCTTTCACCTGATTCCAGGTACTGACCTGGCTGAAGACCTGGCTTGCAACCTGGTTATGTGCCCTGGCTGGGGAAATGAACCAGCGACCTTTGGGTTTGCAGGCCAGAACCTTATCCATTGTGCCACCAGCCAGGGCTTTAATTTCTGTCTTTAAACAAGAATAATTGTGTCAATGTACCAATTACATAATTAATAGATATTTTTTAAATTTTATTAATTTTAGAGACAGGGGAAGGGAGAGAGGCAGAGACGGAGAAGAATATCAGTGTAAGGTTGCCTTTCACCTGCCTCCAGCTACGGAGCTGGCTGGAGAACTGGCTTGCAACCTGGTTATGTGCCCTGGCTGGGGAATCGAACCAGCAACCTTTGAGTTTGCAGGCTGGCTCCTTATCCACTGTGCCACCAGCCAGGGCTAATAGATTTCTTTTTTATAACAAATATCAACAAAAAAGTGCAATAATTACTGAAAACCCAATAAATACTAAATATTATTATTGATTTAACTTTTTTAACAACAAAGTATATCTTTCATGTAAATTATGTATGAGCTGCAATGATGTGTTGGTGACAACATTGCCTTGGGACTATGGAAGTTTTTAAAGCTCACTTGTCATGGGGCATTTCAGCATCATCTATGCCAAGGACTTAAAATGCCGTTTTGCCTCTTTGAGCTAGTGCACATTTTTATGAATCCTTCCTCAACAGGTGACTAAAATAGTGCATAGAATGCCTCCTCAGAAGAAACAGCTCTCAGAATGATCATGGGAACAGAAAAGTAGCCAACTAATGATCATAAAAACACAACAGCCTACTCACACTACTTGACAATCCTCATTTTAAAGGGTTTATCTTTTTTTTTTTTTTTTTTTTTTTTTCAGAACAATACGTGAGCTATGGTTAGAAAAGGAAAAGACAACAGGAGATAGAATAACTGATGCACATCAGTCATCTACAGCCATAATTTCCAGGTAAGGATAGCAAATGGTACATGGCATCATATCAAACTGGGATACAGCCTCAATCACCTGTACTTTTCTCCAAATGCCCACATTTAGGAAGAAACTTGTTTTTCACTGCTTTACAAAGACCCTTATAAACAGAGAGATGGGTGGGCTGGGGAACTGTAGACTGAACCTCCCGTGGCCTGGCCTTCACTTTCTGCCTGGAATGAATCTGTAGAGGGACATTCTGGTTGCCACAAACCCAGTGGCTGTAGGGGAAATTTGTTAGAGGTCACCTGAAAGTCAGCCTTGGCTGGAAAAGTAGCTCCCCATCGAGCAATGCACCCCAAATAAAAACCCGTAAACAGAAAGCCTCACCCCACATCTTGTTAAATGGTTGTCCCCATCAAACAAGACTACTAGTATTTGCCCTTCCTTCTGCTTTGTGGGTTTTTAGACGAACAGTTTGGAGCCACTTAGGGTTACGATTTTATGCCTGTGACACGAAGTGACAGTTCTACAGGCTGTGTGGTGTGCAGAACGACGCACAAACACACGGGGGACTCTCTTGCTGGTCTCGTTCGCCAGGAGTGTCCTAACAAAGCCCCGGCGCTGTGCGGGGTGTGCGGGGTGGCGCCACGCTGTGTGGCGTGCACAGCGCGTGGCTCGTACGAGATGGAAGATGCTGGGGGCCCGCGGGCACCCCCTGCCTGAGTGTGAACAGCAGCTTTGCCAGGGGCGACCAGCTGGCAGCATGTGTCCGCCGTTGAGGTGGCAGCGCCCGGCCTGCGGAGCCAGGGAGGCGCCGCCTTGACCGTGAGAGCTGGTTGCGGTTCCGGCCGGCGTTGGCTTCCCGCCCGGCCAGGCGCGTGGAAAAGACGCGCGTGGGGCCCTCGTGCGCTCCTCCTCGGGCAGCGCATCACGGCGCGAAGCTGCCCCCCACCTTAGGTCGGGAAAGCAAAGGCGCAACCGAAAATGCGGCCTGGGCAGGCGGACCCGTTCCTTAGCCGCCATTCGGGGCCCCCCTGCTGGGGCGAGGCCCCCCCACCCCCCCACCCCCCAGCACTGCAGCACCTGGGCGCCGCCCGGGGCTCCCGTCCAAGGCAGCGAGAACCAGGTCAGTGAAGCCTCCTGGCGCCGCGAGGGGACCAGAAGGCCTCGTTTTCACCGCTCGACTGTGTGGACACGGGTCAAACTCAATAACGAAACCTAACAGGGAATGGTAAGGATATATTTTTCAGACTTTATTGCCATTGTAAAGACTATTATGTACCCCATCTTTAATCCTAGTTTCAAAATATTTAGAAATAGTTTAGAAAACGTAGAGCTAAAGTGGCTAAGAAACTATACGAGTGCTGTCCCAGAAGTATCGAGCCACGTCACTATAATTAGAAGTTCGCGCAGCCGATACTTTCGGGACGGACTTCGTACATGCTATTTTCACATGTCCCAGAGAACGAATTAAATGCAGGAGAGAGAAGCGGGAGGCGCAGTGAACTTCAGAACAGTGTTGCCGACTGGCCCTGGAAGGTCTGTGGCTGTACTTGCACAAGTCAGAGCGCCACCCACAGCTGGGAGCCGTTCCATTCAGCCCTCACGTGCTGCCTCGGGCAGGCGGGGTCTAAAGCATGAGAACCCCAAAAGATTTACATTGTGGCCTTTAATGGCTCTTTCGGATCTGGTAGGCCTGTCAAGTCATTAATAAGCAGTATTTAAGGGTCCCTAAGTACACATTTGTATTACGGTCCCCAAGGACTTAGGGGAAGCTATTAGAATTTGTTGGATCAATAATTATCATCATTTCATTCAAGTCCACTGCAAAATAAAATACTGGCTACAGGGTCTCCTAACATTATGGCCCCAGGTCACAATGTGGTCATAGGTCTTGTGAGGTTCCAATGACCTTGCCCTGTGGCATTGCTGGTGACCCTGCCCCCTCATACCATCTGCATGAATTCATTCTGCCATATAGACAGCTCAGGAGATGCCAACAGCCCACCAAACACAATACTTAATTGGCTGAGAAAATGTATATTTACAAAAAATAAATAAATAAGTAAAAACCCACAAAGACAACTGAAACAGTAGTAACAACACTATGTTGGAAATCAGTCATAAAAGTTTGAGAAGTGCTATATATATTTTCTTGCTACCAAATCTTAACAGACCCAACTATCTAGTAACAAATGACTACTTAAATAAGTTGTTACACAGCTAATCAAATGCTCTGTGGCTACTAAAAAGATAAACTATGTGAATTTTTTTTTGTGAATTAGATGATAAATACAGATATGGATGTATGGTCAGAAGGATATACATACTATAACAAAATGTATGTAAAAAGTAGGATGAAGGAAATTTTTTGTGGTCTTTGTGCTTTTCTGTATTTCTGTGATATTTTAATGATAATGTAGTGACTTTTCTATTAGAGGAAACATGCTATTAAAAAGCTGTCAACAGTAAAGATGCATATTTAAATAATAGAATTTTGGCACTTGTTTTAGAATTTTCTGTTAGATACTTGCAAAATGCATAAGGTAAGGCTATAAAACAAAATAAGAGGAAATGTCACAAACTGCAAATTACCAGGCTAAAATTGTTACAAGACAGGTTCTTTGAGCCCATTTAAGTTCTTCATTTTTTTTCATGAAACTATCAAACTAACTTGAAATTTTAAAAACTATGATGGAGAAGGGTTTACCAAACATAAAAAGCTTACTTTAAAATAGCAACCTTTCATGCTTATATTTTCATGATTGATTGGTTAAGAAGAAATAAGCATTTTTGAAATTCAGAGCGGTGGATAAATCATAAAGCTCTTTATAAATATAAAACAATATGAAAAGAAAGAGAAATGTTTTAATTATACAATATTAGCTAGGATTTCAGGGACAGATTATATGTTACTCAATGTTACTATGGTACCTTTGTGTGTATTTTACTTTAATCAAGGAAAACAAACATTAGAAACTCTGCTGCTTTTAATACCCTAGCTTTTAGGAAGGGATTCTGTAAGCTGATAGGAAGCTTAAGTCTATTTAAGAGCCCTCATTTAGAGTTAAACAGAAGACAACAAGGAAGAATTGTCTCTGCAGATGCTGAGAAGGAATTCATGGCAGAAAGTCATCATTTAATTCCCAGTGCTGACTACATGAGCAAATGCTTTTTCTCAGTGACAGATCAAAAAAGTTGGCACTACCAATAATCTCATAGAACGGGAATGAGAAAAGCAAGGGTATTAAAACAGTAGAAACATTAACATAAAAAGTCAGCCATTATAGTGAAGACTAGCAAAGGGAAAATTGAGAAACTGTTTTGAACTTTTTTTTTTTTTTTTTTTTTAAGATTTTATTTCATTATTTTTAGAAAGAGGGGAAGGGAGAGAGGCAGAGACGGGAGAGACATCAATGTATGGTTGCATTTCACCTGCCTCCAGCCACAGACCTGACTGGAGACCTGGCTTGCAACCTGGTTATGTGCCCTGGCTGGGAATCAAACCTGTGACCTTTGGGTTGGCAGGCCGGCACCTTATCCACTGTGCTACCAGCCAGGGCATGTTTTGAACTTATTAATGGTTGCAGTTACCAGTGTCTACAGTGGGGGCTGTTGTGTAAAAAAGCTAGACTACGGTTTGAGATGTAAATATTCACCTATTTTGATGTGACATGTGACATGAGTTGTTGATATTGCTGTAACTACCATTTGCAGTGAAAAATGGAAAATTTTGCCATGTAAAATCTAGACACGCAAAACAGCAATTTTCTTAATACTAACTGTCCCATACTTATAACAAATGAGACAACTTTTTAGGTTTTGAACAGACCATGTATGTGTGTGTGTGTGTGTGTATGCACACACATTTTATTTTCACCTTTATTTAGACTCTATTCCCTCCATCTATAACATCTGCCTTCATCTCTGTGTCTGGAAGGCTTTCTTTTCTTTCAAGGATCAACAGAAAAACAAACATGTTTTAATCACCTCTATAAGCAGGTATCTTTAATTTTTGAGCATCTCTAGCTTTTCACAAATTATTTGGGTGCTTGGCATGACCTCTTCTGTACAGTTCCATAACATTTCAATCTTTAAAATATTTTTATGTGATACTCTTTTCTTTGATCTTTATTATCACCCCATGGGAAAGCAAGGAACAAAAAAAAGCAAACTTTGCTTTGCCCATTTCAGTTTGCTCAAAACAACCCAGCATGCACCAAGGCCAGGACACTGACCTTGAACTGCTGTATCTCAAAATCTTGCTCTCAGCTTTTCTTCTGAGGCTGAACATCACTTGAGAGCAGGACAAAAACAAAGTCAACTGTCGGCTCTCAGATTTTTTAAATACTGTTCGGTTTCACACAGGGATAGAACCCCAAATGCCCCCACACCATTTTATAAACATACTGAGTTTATCTATCATTGTTTCCATTACACAGGTATTCAAATCCTGTCATGATTAATCAATATTCTATAAAAGTGACCGTAGTCTCATTAAAGAGACAGGTTGCTGAATCATCAAGGTGCCTGGGAGTGTCATTAATAGCAAAGCACTTTGGTTGGCAAAATTCATTGAGGACTCGCTGGTGAGTGGGGTCAGCATGGATGTTCCTATGCAAAGAACACGATTCCACCATATCATATTTTTGTTACGTAGCAATTCTCCTTCTGCAAGAGAAACTTGAAATAACTCTATACCCAGCTGGCAGAGTATGTTAACATAATGGGCTATTCTCTGGAGAGTGCCAGGATGCTTTCAGTTTTGAAATTTCTTCCTTTCTCCTTCCTTCCTGTGCCATGGGCAAGAAAGCATGATACAGACGTGGCTTTGATCCCACTCTTTATATTCTTTTTTTTAAAAAACAGAGATAAGCCTTTTTGTACCCGCTTTGGTTTTATTTTTATTCCTAGTATTACAGTGGTCTTTTGGCGACCAGCTGCGTCTTCTCAGCATTTATGAGGATTTGGCTGTTACTCTATTTATTTGATTTCAGTGGTGGGGAGTCCAGAGTTGAGCTCTGGCACGGGGTCCATCAGACGGTATTTTGCGGGGCGATTATGCACGGAGCCGATCCCCACCTTGGCTCTGATACCAGCTTTCCGGGCCTCCTCTGGGCTCCGAGCCCGTGGAGAGCCGGATGGCGGGGCCCCCCAGAGCGGGTGCAGGTGGCGGGAGGCTAAGGCTTCCGGCTGCATCGCCAAGCCCTGTGTCTGTGCACCAGCAGGCAGTAAGTGAGGAGGCTGAAGCTGCGGTCCTGCGGCCGAGGCTTCAGACCCTGCAGTCAGACGCGGAGCCCAGCTTCCTAAACAATTGGTCAGATGATAGCTTATAATGGGAAGGGGGGTTTCTCAGGGGATGCAGGCCGATAGCACGAAGGGGAAAACAGGGGCCAGTCATAATTTCTACTCCGTGGGCCACCATTTTGAAGGTGACAGTGGGGCGCCTACGCAGGTTTCGGGAACCACTTAGGGGGCTGGTGGAGGGTTGGTTCCCACCCGGCCGGGAAGGGGCCGGGAGGGGGGCCGCTCAGCCTCCAGCTGCTGCCCTCCCAGAGCTGCTGACCAGGCCCAGGCAGCAGAGCCGGCGGCCCACCTCCTGTTTGGGGTTCAAGTTGGGCTTTCTCATCTGCCGTGTGATTGCGAGACACCTTGGAGCGAATCCTTTATTTCTAAACCAAGACAGCTCCGTTCCCCTCAGGCCCTGACACCAGGGGACACGCAGAAAATGCCAGCTGTCCTCGCGGAGAAATGACACTCGCTGGGGAAATGCGATTTCTTGTAGACAGTTTGCAGGTTTCTGTGAACTTTCTCTCTTAGTTAAGACAACTGGCTGGAGGCAGCCCTGTGTGAAATAGCTACATGCCTTTCTACTCGCATTTAAGTATTTTCCTTTAAATACAGTGGTTAGACAGCTATTTGGATTTGGGCTTTTTCAAAAATTTGAGGCAATTTTAAACTTCCCCAATGTTGGTGTGTATCCCTTTGGCATATAAAGTTTCCTGTTCATTCATTTACTCAGTCCACTTTCAACTGTGACTCAATTACTGTCATGTAGGGTGTAACCAAAAGTGGATACAGACCTCCAGTGCTGATGAAATATTTTTACTCTGTGCCTCAAAAGGTATTAAGAAAGTGGTAAGTCGAAGATTGGTAGAGAGAGATGAGATTTCACCTGATTCTCGATGGGCACAGATTGCTGGGGAAGCCTGGCAGCAGGACCAGAGGAAGTCCGCAGACAAGGAGATGGCAGTGGGGAGGCTCAGCAGGTGCGCGTTTCAAAGGAGGGAGGTCACTTGTTGAGGCTTGAGCAGCAAGAGGTTACAGAACCATCGCAAGAAGCATCATAGGAGATACTCACGTGTTTGGTTCGCTTACGGGGTCCCCTCCCTGAGTAACATTTGTCATTCCTGTAAGAGACTAAGTGGGGTGCATCCCAAGAGTTCACTTTGATGGTGCCTCACTGCCCAGGTTCATCATGAAAAGGAACAACTAGGATTGGTGTTACCTTCCATGGACAGAGAGAGGCAGCGTGTATAGCACCTATGTTTCATCACAAATATTGGTATTTGATTATGTTCCACGTAACATTTTTGACATAGATATTTTTTTCTCCAACTTAAAAAATCAGATGCCAGTAAGACTGGTATTTACCAACATGCACCATTACAACAGGGCGGCGGTTTATAGCTGGCATCCACACAGACAGGGTGGGTGTCTGCCCTCCCTGGCCAGTGCCCATGCCCATCTCATGATGACATGTTTAAGCGCCATTCCTCAGCATACGTCAGGTGTCTCCAGAAAGACTCTGGAGTCTTTTGTGGGCAGTGAGTATGCTCTGAAATTCTTACCAAGTCTCATAGTGACCAGCTCAGTGATAAGGGTATGGTTGATGCCTGTCGCCTTTAGCAAGAGGCATTTAATGCAATGGCAGGGAGTGGACACATTCTGCATGGGGAGAATATAACTGTCATTGGTCTCATTTCACTCTGTAATGAGTTTACCTAGCTAACGACCTGTGATGTACTTGGGTTATTTTCACAGCTGCAATAGTCAAAGAATAGATGCAAAAAGGGCCAGAACCAAACCACAAACTCATCAACAAAAGAAGGGACAGAATGGCCATGCCCAGCATGAAGGTGTCTGTAGACCTGTCCTGCCCCAACCAGCTGCCGGCGTGGTCTAGAAATGTATAGAGGTCAGACTTTCATGTATGTTAGAATACATTTGCCCACCACCCCAACCTGGGCTAGATTGTTGCCTTCAATGGATTCACAAAGAGCTTTAATTAATTCAGACTGAGGTTTAATAACAGCCCTACTTTGACTAGTTTAATGTTTCCCATTCAAATATATGCCTTTCTGTTTCTCTTTTACTCAAACACCGTTTTCCTCTAATTTTGTTTTAAATGAACCAATCTGTACATTTCCCATTATAGAACTAAAGGGTAGTTCTTGAAATAATTCTAGTCCTTCTGGATGTTTGTGTCTTTAAAGTACTCTTGGGATTATTACACCTTGTCTGTGACCATTTCACAGTAAACTCTAGGTTATTTATTGTCTATATTTTTCATAAAGCCAGTCCCTTTAGCCTTTAATCATCTGTCTTGATTTTTTCTGAACCTGACCCAATTCTTCATGCTGTATATGGATTTAAGGTCACAACCCTGGACTTCAGGTTTTCTTTTAAAGAAAAAAAAAAGGCAATTACTTTCTTCATCATTGTTCTGGAAAATCATGCCTGGTGGGTTCCTGCCCAAACTCACATTGTCAAATGACTGTTATGGAGCCTGATAGCCATGAAATACAGGGTATGTCACCTGTAAGTCCTGTGGGCCCCACAAAGTTTCAAGGTGTGCTAATTGGAACATGGAGTGGGCTAGGATGCTGGTGCTTTGTAATGATAGTAAAGTAATAGCAGAAACAAGTTACAAGGACTTAAAGTACTTAGGAAAGATAAAAATTTCAGAACTCTTGATAGTATACAAATGTTTTCAGATTTGAATATTAGCTTACCTAAAGTTTTATTCAATGGTAAATTGTTAGTGATTTACCTGAAAACAATAACATTATAGGTCCTTAAGTGTTCATTTAGACTTTCTACTAGTTGTGAATAAATTTTCCCCCAGATAGTCTGCATTATCTAAGGAATGTGTTACATAATGTTTATAACAGAAAAGGCCCAATGAGAGGTAGTAAAATCTCTGTGAAGTTTGTGAGGAAAGTATGTGTGAAACCCCCAGCACAGAGGAAGTGCTCAGAAACACCAGTTCCTTTTTCTGTCCAGCTGCTTCATTTTATCAACCGGGACACAGAAACCTGGATAGTCGGGGGAGGGTGCTGAAGGGGTGAGAGATGGACCAAATGCATGTCCACGGCCCTAAGCCCTCGCCCACAGTCAGGGAGAAACGTCATGTTGTAATTCAATGACACATTCAAAGAGTGAAGTCACTAACAGAATTCACCAGCTTTATGAGAGTCCCTTGAAGTGGTGGGGGCTCCTCTCTAGATAGGAGCCCCTGGGTGAGAATTTGGTAAAGTGGGGCTGTGTTTAAGAAAGAAGAAAAGTGAGGTCAAGTCATTTAAAATACCCCATTGCCACAAGGCAAAACTTTATTAAAAATATGACAAGGTATCATAAGTACCTCCTTTAAAACTATAAACTCTTCCCTGGCTGGTGTGGCTCAGTGCATTGGCACCAGCCTGCCAACCCAAGGGTCGCTGGTTCGATTCCCAGCCAGGGCATATAACCAGCTTGCAAGCCAGATCTCCAGCCAGGTCCCCAGCTGGAGGCAGGTGGAAAGCAACCATACATTGATGTTGCTCTCCCTTTCTTCCTCCCTCTCTTCAATTTTCTCTAAAAATAATGAATATAATATTTTAAAAAATAGAACTATAAACTCTTCAATGATTGAACAGAGAAAATTCAGTTGGTCAAGTTATGATAGTCCTTTTCCGTGTTTTGTAATATATTGAAATATTAGACCACAGGTAGCAGAATATTAGTACTACGTGGAAATGTCAGAAAGCTTAAGTTAACTAGTACCAAAGAGGAACATTAATGATCATGTAAAGGGCTATTTTACGGGACTGAGAATGAGCCTCAGACAAGAATTTTAACCACGGTGGAATGCTCAGGATACTTCTGTGAACCTGGACAGACGGTTATTTTAGCTTCCTGTCTGCTCACATAAAAATCTAAAAACTGGACAATTAACTGTCATTACGGTTTTAGATGTGCTTTATCTGAATCTGTGATGGATATTTAATAAATACTGGCTTAAGCACTTCAGCTTTACTTCTCCCTCTGTTAAGTATTTAATGATCTGTAAATAAGCGCTGGAGAGAACGCCAGGTGAAGGGGACTCGTGCTCCTTCGAGGTATGAAAAAAAACCCGCAAAGCGAGAGGTGGGCCTGGGCCCCTGCAGGAGGGGCGGCCGGCCGGCCGGCGGGGCTCCAGGGCCCTGGGGAGCCAGGCTTTTCTCCCGCCTTCATTCTCGGCTCCGCTGTGGCCTGCTTTTCATTCTGAAATGCTGCGGCGCAGTTCTGGAGCGGAGTCCCGAAGAGATTATGCGGGAAGGGAGTTGCGGCCTGAGCGTGCGGTTCCCGCAGCTCGCCCGCCATGGTCTGCGCCCTGGCCCGGGCAGGCCGCTCTGTGCAGGGCTCCGCCATCCACGTGGCGGGATGTGCCTACACCTTGGCGGGTGAGGCCAACAGTTCCGGAATGGTTTTCAACCGGCTATTAAAAATTTCGGGTGCGGTGGCGGAATTCTGCGTGCCCTTGTTTATATGGGCTTTGGTTGAGTGGATTTTTAAAAGCCTATTCTTTGGAGCCCTGGCACCAACTTATTATTTAGGCTGTGCTGCTATTGGCTATGATACTAGGAAGATTTTCTTCCAATCACTATCTTTATTGAGAATGGTTAGCAAATAACTGAAAATGTGTTAATGTCTTTCTGTGACCTTCTCCCAACCAGAACAGAATCATAAGAAGAAATTTATCACTTCATTAGAAATAGGAAAAGAAAAGCCACCTAATTTGAAATGCCTACTATGTGCCAGACAGCTGGGGTGTTTTATGTGCATTATTACATTTAACCCTCATAATTCAATGAGGTAGCTATTGTTATTTCTAATTTCAGCAAAGGAGCCTGAAACCGGCAAAAACCTCCAAATTATATAGAGGGTGTGAGGACTGGGCATTGAATTCCACCTGGAATAACTCCAGTGCCTGTGCCATTTATATTGTATAATGTCAACAGCTATAGTAGCCAGCTCTTGATAAAAATGAACCTCTTTGTTTTCCTAGTCAACCCCTATCATTCTTCAAGGAGCAGCTCCAATCCCACCTATTCATGTAGCTTTCCCTGACACACCTTCGATTTTTCCTCTCTGCACCATTTAATTGATACTCATGAACATGCTTTACCACTTTTTCCACATTTTATTCTAAAATTGGAGTGCATTTTACATAAATGGTGGATTATATAGTCTTTCTTTCTTTCTTTCTTTCCTAATAGGACATAAAATGAAGGGGTATCTTAAAACTCTTGGCACCTCAGATTCAGTGAAACGTGGTAAATGAATGCTGCTTTGATGTTTGCCAGCCTGTTGTGTCATATTAAGATGGTGAAGAAGCAGCATGATCATGGCATCAATGACGATGGCTGGAAGGGTTAGTGCTCACACACATTCACGTGCTTCTCCACTGTCTGCAGCTTCCTGCAATGGCGTTGGGCCCATGTGACCAGTTCTGGCCAATAGATCCTGAACAGAAGTGGCAGGTGACACCCCTGGGCCAAGGCAGGTAAGTGCGGTGCGCCTCTGCCCTCTTTCCCAGCTGCAGCAAAGGTGGGCGCCAGCAGGTGTTGCATCCTCGTTGATTGGGCAGATTTATAGGGATCTACGCTCACCTGGTGAGTGGACCATGGAGGCTCCTTCTGCTGGGTTCTCCGCAGCAAAGGCTGGTTACTCCCCACACCGGCTCTAACGAGCAGCGCTGGGGAGCCGGCCCGCCTCCCGTTTCATCACCGTGCTTTCCACCTGAGCATTCAGCCAAGCTCACGGGCG
Organism: Noctilio leporinus; assembly: GCA_004026585.1. Classification (NCBI taxonomy): domain Eukaryota; kingdom Metazoa; phylum Chordata; class Mammalia; order Chiroptera; family Noctilionidae; genus Noctilio; species Noctilio leporinus. Next base: position 347,136 of record PVIW01000079.1, read on the forward strand.
ATACTCTTTTACTCCCGTGGGAATGAGAGGGCAGGCAGAGTGGGGAATAATCTTGGAAAGAAGGACAAACACAAGAAAAAGCACTTGACGTCTAGTACCTGAGAATGTGGCAAGATTGCAGAAGCGACCAGGAACATGAGCTACAGAAAGCAGGGCTATCCCTCCAGGCTGGGTCTATTCGCCCACGAAGGCGCACTTGCTTTCTGAGAAGCATGTAGGATGGACTCATCTCCAGGACGGGACACCTGTCTGGCTTCCCTCAAAGTTCTTCTTCTCAGACTGCAGTTCTGAATTTGCTTTTTATATTTGTTGTCTCAGGAAGAGCCTGTTTTGTGAAAGAAATACCTTACAGCATCTCCCTGAATTTACAGGATCTGAAAAACTGAAGAGAAAGACTTGTTTGTTTTTAGGTAATCAGATTCTCTGAAATTTAATCCTATATCCTATTTATGGCTGAGCTAGCCATTCAAAATTAAAATGAACCTTTCATCCCCATGTATCACAAATGGGCATTTATCAGGATTATATGATTTTGCAATCTGTCTGAATACGGAACTGAAATTTGTTTTCTTTCCGCCTCACTCTGTAATTACCAGGCAACAATAACAAAAGTGACATGTTTGAAGAACAGATGAAATGCTGTAAATTGGCCAGTAATGGTGATATTTCCTCATCTTTTGAAAAACCCATTTATTCTCTCTCTCAACAAATCAAGGCATTGTCAGCCGTGCTCATCTTGTGGCCAGAGGGCCCCCTCGTTTCTGGCCCGGAGTGAGTCCCGGAATGCAGATGAGGGCCCGGGCGGAGGCTGGCGCCCGGCTTGCCTTGGAGTCTAAATCATCCATCCTGGGGCCAAGACCTCCCAGGCTCTGGAGAGAGCCAGCTGACGTGCTGGACAAACTGTTCACTTCTTCCTGAAGAGGCTGCCCCAGTGCGCATCTGTCACTTCTTCCTCACCGAGCAGGAGAAATCTGCTCGTTCCTAGCTGGACTTGATGGGAGGGGACCTTGTGTAGGACAGGGGCTGGGAGTCAGCCCAGGCTGGCTTCCCGTGTACTTGGCGATGGCCCCTCGTTTAGGAGGGCTTTTGTGCGGTGTCAAACAGCTCACGTGGGTGAAGATGTGTGGACAGGAGGTAGAAGTGGTCCAGGAATAGGACGGGTGTTTAAAAATGCAGAGGGTCAAGAACCAAGCCTTACAGGACAGGACTGCTGTACTGACTGCTGAGGCCCTGAAGACACTATAGCTGCTGTGTCCTAAACAGTGTGATTTCACACCTTGAACATCTGCTCCCAAATGCTTCATGTCCATTGGGAAAATTGCTTTGCAAATTCCGTACCGCATACATGCAGTGCGGGGTGTCTGTGGTTTCCATAGTGAATGATAGCCATCACCGAAGAGCTTGAGAATTACAGGTTAGCCACGTAGCCTTCTCACAGAAGCTGAAATCCCACCCCCAAACTCACTGGCTGATCATAGTTATGGAAGACGTTCGTCTCAATAAGGGATGTGCAAATCTGTTTGCTTTGGGAAAGCATACTTTTAATTATGTAATGAGTTAGCATACTATATCCCATCCTAAGTATATAATGGGTTTGTATGTTATTTCCCATCCTTTCTGCTTTTGTTAGAGAATGCAGTCTTCAGAAAGAAACAGTCATTTTCTTGAAATGTAATAGAAGGAGGAAAATAGGTAGACAGTAGTTCGGGGTGTTCTTTTTACTTAGGATGCTGGCATGATATAGTTCTGTCACCATCATCATATGATTGAAAAATCAAATGTTAGACACATTTAAAATGCCAGTCATTTATTCCGCAAATTCAAACTAAACAAACAAACGAAAGCCTAAAATAGCCTTCAGCTGTTACCTAACTTCATCCTTGAAAAATTGAGGTAAACACAGGACATCCTGATGCTGCAACAGGATCAGGGCGTGTGAATGAGAGTGTTTTCAGCTGACGATCCAGACAGGAGACAGCTCTCATGCACAGGCAGAACTAGTCCGTCGCACCCCTGGCAGTGGATGGCACCGATCCGCTCAAGACAGACCTGGATCTTCTGACAACGTCAGGTGTGCGAAGTAATGAGTCTTTGCTTGGTTGGAGCCCAGCAGAAGGGACCTTCATGGTCCACTTGCCAACTGAGCGTGTCGTGCTGCAAGCCTGTTAAGTGATGAGCGTGTAACACCTATTGGATTAAAAAGAAACCCACCTACCTTCATAAGATCTACTTAGCTTTTAGGGGGGAAATATAAAATGTTATCAACATAATGAGATGCTTTTTAGATGTAATAAACCCAGTGCTTTAATGAATATTGTAAAGTGTTTAAAATATCCAGGCATGTTTAATGAGAAACATTATTTTCCAGAAGGTAACGGAGTGGCTATAATATTTCAAGTGGTCAGAGAGAGACCTGTGCTTGCTACTTTAGAGTCCTAGAATCTCTGAGTGGAAGGAGACCTTACAACAGTTAGTCTAGTCCAGTTGCAGAGAAAATAAACAAAAACAGGAAAAAGAGGTAGAAATGGTAGAAAAGCTGAGAATCGTTGTTAAGTCAAAAATTTATTCAGCAATTTTTTTCCTCTAACCTTTTTTTGGAAAATATGTTTTCCAGGGCTTACAGAATAACAGTGAATTGAAATGCACCATTAAATGTTAATTGCAAATAGGTAGCAATTAAAAATAATATTTAAGTATTTTCAACTTTATTTTTTATTTGTTTTAGAGGAAAATATTTAAAGCACAAAAACAATGATGGCTTGTAAATAACGTTCTTAAACATTAAGTTTATTCTTTCATTCTTTGTTGTACTACTAACAGAGCTTTCTACCAAAAAATAATAAAACAACATCCAAAACGGTCCTTGCTAAACAACTTTGTTTTACAATACCAATTTAGATCATTTTTTGTTTTGAAGAAAAGCAAAGTAAGAAGGAAATGGTTTTAGAAAGCGTTGTCAACAGTGATATTTCTTTTATGAAATATCACTCAAAATGAAAATCTATTGAAGAGAAACAATTGTGAGTTAAATTAATTACAAGACTATCAATTCACAATGTTAAAATGGATGATAAAATGCAATATGTTGCAAGAATGTCTGTGTATTGCATACTTATGTGCTCTCTGAACACATCCGTATAGATTATGTTTATCTTTAACCCTGTTGTCTTCACTTCTCCTTGATAGCCACAGTTCAAGTTATTTAAAAAATCTATGTCTTCAAAAGCTGAGACCAATTCATTGGTAAAAGATAGATACTCGATTGGCATTAAAAACTCCATTTTAAAATTGTGGTCATTCCTCCAATTAAGATCAGGTACAGGCAGAATATCAGGTCTGCGCTGATGTGTCTTGCGGTGTGTTCAATTTTGTGTGACCGTGTACAGCACAGGAGAAGCCTGGTGTTGCCACAACTCTACTTTGAGTCCTGATTCATGTACTAAGTCCTTTGAGCCATGCAGAGGACCCTAGACTTGAAGATGAGGACTGTTAGCTGATGCTATCAAGCTGCCCTTTTATGGGGGTGGGGTGTTAAAGGATATTTCCCCAGTGAAGTGAGCACCTTGCTTGAGGACTGGTGCTGCTTAGGACAGCACTGAAAAGTGCTCACGGAGGTGGCCGCGAGCAACGTAACGCAGGTGCACCTCCAGGCCAGCTGGCGCCTGTCTGTGGGCTCTCCTGGGCAGGCTAGAACCTGATGAAGTCAGAAAGCAGCCATGTTCTTGGGAGTCTGGGGACAGTCTCAAAATAACCTTGTATTGGCAGGGGCTCTGCATCTGGCTTTTCATAATCCTAGGCTTTTAGAAGATCTTCTGAAGTTAAGAAAGATCATTTTAAGACTAGACCAGAGAACACAAAAACTACCATCAAGAAGTTTGAAACTGGTGTATGGACAGTATTTCTCAGCTCTGCCCCCTTGTATCAAGAGACTACTTAACAAAAAGCAATTGTTATTTAAATGGTAAATATCTGAGTACTTATAGCAGAGTCACTTTATCAAATGAGAAGGCTTTAGAAGATGAGCGCACGTGCTGGTCATAGTTTCTTTCATCAACCTATCCTTTCTTCAGCACCCCTAAGAAAGAAGATCATGCTTAAAAGAAACATACACATTTGGCGGGTTTTTAAGGCTGTCAGTCAGCAGGCTGACCTTCCTCTCCCTGCTTTAGGAGACCACCTGCAAAAGATCTATTACATGCGCAAACCCCTCTCAGGACAGGGAAACTACTCTGTAGAATGGCACATACATGTTTGTCCAAATGCATAGCATGTACAACACCAGCTGTGAAGTCTGGGTGATGATGTGTCAGTGTAGACTTGTCAAGGGCCATACCGCACTTGGGGGTTGCTGGTAATGGGGGAAACTGTGCATGTGGAGGGAAGGGGGTCTAGCAGTCGTCTCTATACATTTGCCTTAGTGTGGTGGTGAACCCAAAACTGCCCCAAAGCACTGAAGCCTTAAAAATCCCTCTATAAAAGTGACTCCCACATGCTTTCTTGGCCTTTACTCAGCCAATACAGGTCGTTACAAATAGAATATTGTTATTAGTCTTTAACAGTGAAGGTGATAAAAATCATCATCTTCTAGAGTAAGAAGACTTAGAGTTTCTGACATTATGAAGCAGATGGTTCAGAAATGACAATACGAGGCATGTGATATGAATAACTTGCTTTACATGGTTTTAAAGTAACTGCTAAGATGTTAGAGAGGGCGACCTAGTTCCGTTCATTGTTGTTTGTCTCTTAAATGGGTTGGACCATTGCCAGAAATCTGAATTCTTGAGGGAACCATTTAAACCTTCCAATCAGTTGATTCAATATGCCAACTTACACCAATGGTTAAAATTTAAAATCAGTTTACTATAGTTGAGTTGATCTTAAAAAAAAAAAATAAGCCTTTGGGAAGAGAGAGGTAGAAGTCAGTCTAGATTAATAGAATTTATAGTTCAGTCATGATGAATTTAAAAATAAAATTTTCTTCCAACAATTATTTTATGTTCTAAACGAGGTAAAATTGATAAAATACGCACTAAACTAAGGTTGAGGGCACTCTTGTGATAACAATGATGAAGTTTATTTTAGTCAAAGCATCAAAAGGAAATGTTAATTGTGGTTAGTCAGCTCTGAACTTAACGGTGCATTGTCCGAGGTTAGAAGATTAATGGGTACCTCTCTGTGTTAAGAGAACACACACATACACACGTACACACCCCACGCCAAACTCAACAAATACAAAATCAACAAGCGTTGCAACCAAGATTTGCTTGGGACTCCACTGAAAGCAGTGATGGGTCTTTGGAGTCACCTTCCCAAGGGATGACCTGACATGACATGCACTCTTTCGGACCGGTCCCGTTTTAAACACTCACAGGCGCACGCACATTGGCTCAGGCACTGCACGCACGTGTGCATGAATCAAGCTAAAAGCATTACGAGATCAAAATAAATAAGAAAAATGAGCTGTTTTTTATACCAGGACAACTGAAAATTGCTTTAAAAATAATTAAAAAGGGAAAGGTTTCAGGTTAGCACCAGGAGCTGTGATGAAATCGCGTCTCCCACTGGGGCCAGCGTGACCGGTCCGAGGCCAAGGGTGACACTGTCGTTTCAGAACAACGGGTGGAGGGAGGCCGACTCAAAGCGGTGTGGCAGTTCTTTGCTTTTCTTAGGCAGGTTTTCCAGAGACAGGGGTGGGGGCTGCGGGGGTGCCCTTGGGGAGAGGAAACCCCAGCCCCAGCCCTCTGGGCCTCCGCAGGGCTTGGATGGGCTCGGTGAGCCCCTTGCCCTCACGCCCCAGGCCGCAGCCCGGCGTCCACCCCATAGTCTGCAGCATTCGGTTCCCGACGTTGTTTTCGGAGATGGGCTGGGCATTCTCTCCCACGAGCCCTGAAATTGTAAGGTGACAGCAGAGGTTAGTAATGACACAGGCCTCTCAGGCTGGGAAAACCATGCTTGCTTCAAGGTTTTCTTTCAACAAGGTGCCCGGGAGGAAGTGGCTTGCTGCGGTCGAGAGGCTGGTGGAGAAAGGAGTTTGGTTCGAGCCTCAGCTCCACCACTGAGGGGCTGACGGCTGATTAAGTGGCCCTCCTTCAGCCCCCACCCCTGCCAGCAACTACTGAGGGTTTACTCAGTGGAAAAAGAAAAATAAAGCGTGGCTATCCCCTTGATAATGGTCACAACCCTGTTCATGTTGTTAGATTCTGTTTTTCAGTTGTAGTTTGTGTTCGGCATTACTTTGCATCAGGTGTGCAGTGGTTAGACAATCACATACTTCCCGCAGTGTCCCCAGAGTTTTCCAGTGCCCACCTGCTACCACAAGTGCATAGACAGGACAGACTGACGCTTGCAGTAGAGGAGGGGTGGGGGCTTCGTGTAAAAGGTGAAGGGGTTAAGAAGTGCAGGTTGGTATATAACATGTAAGAAACGAACCTTTTGCTTACCAAAAGAAAGTGAAAGCCTTGTGTCAAAATACTTTCTTCATATACTCACAAAAAAAGCCATTACATTTTTATTTTTAATTATGATTATGGTAGTGACCAAAACAGACCTCTGAGGTATCCATTTGTTACTGAACAGCTACTGATCATGTATGTTAGATTAAACAGGGCACTAGCATTCTGTCCCACATCCCCAATATTTTAGGGACTGCTATGAATTAGTTTATTTCCATCTATAAGCTAAAATCAGGTCAGAGTTCCAGTGGTATTCTAGGCTACAGATCTGTTTAATCATATTTATGATGCACACTCTTGCCCAAGTTCAGAGTTAAAATTAAATATTTAGGGGGAAATAGAAGGCCCATTTACAACATCCTTGCCAAAACGGCTCCAGTGTGGGAAGTGTTCCATTCTAAAGTGAACAGCAAATGATCACTGATATGCAATCCCAATTTTGAAAGGTTGCCACTTCGGGTATGGTAGCCTAGGAGTGTTGTGTTGTTTATACAGGCAGAAAAGAATCCACCGTGTGTGTGTGTGTATGTTTAAATGCTGGGTTCACTTCTTGATGAAAATGAAATAAAGCATCACCTTCTACTTTGAAGAGAAACAAAATAGGAGAAACATTAAATTTCTCAAACGCTCCATCTTTCCTCATAGAAACACTGATTCGTGGAAAAGCGGAGCAAAACAAAAGAGCAATGCGTTTTGTGTACAGCCTTAGAACACACACATACACACACACACATGCACACGCACACACCAAACAACAGATACTTCATTTTTCATGGAAAAAAAAAAAAAAAAAGACGAGCATAAAATGTACAGCTGGTCTCTCATCTTCCTCCTCTCCCCTCTCCCCTCTCTCTCACTTATTTATGTATTTACTTATTTACTCATTTTTTATGAGATGAAGCCATGGGCACAGCTCCCCGTCTCACACACCACCTCCTGCCGAAGTGTCCTGTCCCCTGCCCGGGGCAGCACTGACCCCCTTCAGCTCGTCGGAGCAATTGGAGCAGGGCCTCCGGCAGGCTCCCACCCTCTGCCAGTGCCGGCTGTCTTCCACCCACGACAGGGAGACAGGGAGTCGGTCCTTCCTCTCAAACCTTCAGAAACTGTTGGGGATGGTGATTCACTTGCGGAATTGGCCCAAGAGGTGGAAACCTTGTATTGGCCTCTCTTAGCTGCTAATCTGTCCAGCTGACTGCCGGCCTAATTGGCGGAGTCTTTAGTAACCTGGCTGCTGAAGTGTCTATTGATGTTGGGTCATCAGCCTGTGGGAGGGGACGTTAGTCCCGGCCTGGAGCTCAGAAGACATTCACTGGTCCAGGCTCCCAGCTCCAGGAGCTGAGGGGCAGGGCTATTGTTACTATTATTGCGGATGCTGTTAATAAACTTGCCGGCTGGAATACTGTCCTCTTCTCAGTACCTAATTTAGGAACATCGGTTTTGATACTGTTAAAGAAAGAAAAGAAACAGCATCAAGGGCAGAAAGTGGTGGATGTCACAACTCTTTGTCAAATGTTTCTTTTTTACTATTTCATTAGTTAATATAGTTAAATGCCTTACTAATTCGGGCCATTTTACATTTTTTTCAGCAACATTTGCAGGTATTTTTCATGTAAATTTTGTTAATTAAAATCAGTTCGAATAGTTAATTGCCTGTAAAATCAAGGCTCTCTTTAAATACTAAAAATGTAATGTAAAAGGAGTTGTTTTTATTCCCCCCCAAAGAGATAAAAATTTAGTACAGAATGAAAGACATGATCCGTGTTGACAGTTTGGAAGGGGGTCTTTTCATTAACAATACTTTAGTCCGACATACCTTTCTTACGGAATGATTACGTATCAAAGAATTTGATTTTCAAAAAGCAGAAAAACATCTCAAAATAAAACTGTATTGGTTCTGAAGGCACCCAGGGATGTTTACTTGCTACAGTGTAGTCAGGACCATTTAAAGTCTCTACTGCGGTCCGGCAGGGCAGTTACAGTCGCCCTCAGAGAGATGAGGTAACTTGACCCTTGCCACACAGCGAGGAGAAAGCTAGGGTTCAGCTTGGGTTAAGTTTCCTCTGAAAGCGTACACTCTCCATTACCTGATTGCCTCCCCATGAGAATTAATTGACAAATAAACAGGCTTAGTGGAGATGCTGCTCCAAACCGTTAAAAAACTTCCTGGATTATACGTGAGTTATAATGTTAACTTCCCTCTGCATAGGCACAGTATACAGCATACATACATTAAACACTGGTTAATGTAGAATACAATAATCTTAGAGATTGTACATGTTTCCAATATCCATAATTCTTTTGACCTTCCTTCTTGGACTGAAATATATTGACTCCACTATACACACGCACACGCAACATCTGGATCTAAATATTACTGTTTTACTGGCTGACCACTGAACCTAAAATACAATCACCAAGAGCTTTTACTATGTCATTTCTTCTACCTTTTTCCCAAATGACTGAGACTTTATTCACAAATTTCAAACTCCTATAAAAACTGCTAGACTAAACTAGAAAGCAAGTCTGTCTAAAGAGAGTATTTCAATTCTCAAACACCACAGAATTCATTTTGATATAAATCCAGCCACTACAGCTTTCTTTGGCTGGTATTTAAATGACAATTTATGTTTAGTTGTACTTATTGTAAACAGCATATACTGAGTTTTGTTTCTTTTATTCATTATGATAATTCGTACATTTAGCTAATTCATTTACTCCATATACATTTGTGATCACTGATGTATCGAGATTTATTTTATTATATTACTTAATGCTATTTATCTGGCTATTTCTGTACAGTTTTGTTTCCTTCTTTGTTCCCACCTGACTTTTATATGTCCAAAGGAATCATCATCATCATCATCATTATTTTTTTTTTAGTCATTCAATATTGATGCTTTATGCATGTTTAACAGCTTCTTTGGTCACAATTCCTTCTTGATACTCATTTTAATGTATGTTGTTTTTTTTTTTCTGTCTGAGGCATTAAATTAGTAATAATCAGTCTTTACTTCATCCCCACTCTTGGAAATAGTTTAACTGGATATGAAACTCTTTAAATTGATTCTGTTATTTCCCTTCAGCCCTTTGAAAGCATCTTCTCATCCTGTGGATTATATTCCTGTTTTTAAGGGAACTTCATTCCTTACTGGGTTTTATCTTATCTCCCTGGATATTCTTGAGTTTTCTTTGGAGTTCTCAAGTATTACTACACTGTGTCTAGGTATGACTTTTTTATATTTACCATTCCCAGATTTCAAAAAAATTTGTACTTTTGAGTAGGAAAATTCAAGTTTTTCTTCAGCAATACAAATTGCCAATGTCATTGAATTCTGTCAATATTCTCCTAAATATTACAGTCCTTATTCTTTTCATTCCTTCTAAAAGTTCCATTAGCTAGATGTTGAGCTTCATTCTCCTTCAAGTCTGCCAGCTACTCTCTTACATTTTTCATATTTCCATCCCTCGGTGCTCTTTCTAGGTTGTTTCTCCTGATTCCTCTTAAGTCACTTCCCCCCCAGCTGTATCTGATACGCTGTTTAACCCATCCGGTGAGTTTATAAGTAGGTTTATTCATGATACATAAACAAATCTCAAATTCCTATTTTTTCCTTTTATAAGTGTTCCCATATGTTGTTGAATGTTTTTAAAAATAGTTCTTTTACTTTTGGTCTATGAGCTCTTCTTCAGTAGGTTCCAGCTGGGCTGATTCCCAAAGCTTAGGGCTGAAGCCACATGTCTTTAGAGTGGTTTTGTCTTTGCTTCAGAGACCAGTTGTTTAATGTTATATCTTGGCTTGGCAGAATTTTAAACTAGCACCTCACATGAAATGAAGGTCGGCTCTTGGTTAGAAATTTTGCATTTCCTACTTGGAGCCACCACGTTCTTTTATGTTCTGCGCCTGTCGGTGACTTTTGCTTCTAGTCTGCCCTGTTCTGAGGGCCCAGCTTTTCGGAGGCTGTGGCTTGGTGAACGAGCTCCCCGGCTTGGCTGCCTTCCCACGGGGACACTAAGCTCATGTGTCAAGTTCCTGGACGGACAACGCTGGATGTGTGGCTGCGGTGGGGGGACGATGACTGTGTAGGACCTTTTCAATCTTAAACATGTTCCTTCCCACATCATCTACGCATCGAAACAGAAGGCTTTCCATTCTGTTCAGCAGGTGCAGCAGTTTGAGGATGTTCTCATTACTCAGTTTTTCTATTGACAGGAACAGCAATTATTTCCTAGTTAATGTGTGTGGTTGACTCCTTCTTTAAGTGTCTGCTGTACCAGAGGGGAGTGGAGAGCGATTTAAGACTACTAAAACGTGTCTGAAAGGTGGTTTGGTGATCCATGGAACAAGAGACCCAGATACAGCTTGTTTTCAAATGAATGACAACAACTACCCCCAAAGTTTTCTTGACTTGAAATCCTGGAAGAGATAAAACAGGTTAGAGTGGTCACATAGGTCCAATGATAAAATAAATAAGTAAAAGTATATTCGTTGGTAAGATAAATTTGGACAACTGAAGACAGCGGGCACCTTGAAAAGGAGCTTGGTGACACCAGAGATTTTCTTACTGTGTTCAGTGTGACTTTTAATTAAAAGTTTAAAAATCTTCAACCATTATCAGAATTCACAACCTGCCTTCAGTGCCTTAAGCATTCTTGTGGAGATTCTTCCATTATTAAAACTTCACTCGAATGCAGGGGGCAAAGTTGAAAAGTCACAGGAACTGTACCACAGCCTCTTGCCAAGAACATACATGTTCATGTAAACACAGTTGGCTTGGAGCAATATCTGTACTGAGATATTAAATGTCAATAGGTATCTTTTTATATAATTTAAGATGCAGAGAGAAGTTGACTCCTCTGGTGAGTACTTTCCTTAGGATATTATTTCATCAGAAAGTAAACAGTATTAGCAAGTACTAATTTTGGATAACAGGGAGTTCAATAATGTATACTAGGCAAAATAATTTTTAAATGCAGTAACCACAATATCAATATGTATTTAAATCTTTTTATTATCAATCCTCAATAAGCTATGACATCTACCAAAAACACAGAGCAGGCCAACATTGCTGACTGCCTTTTAAAAATGTATTAATATTCCTCCTGTTTTGTTCACTGCTTTTCTTCACCTTTATGATGACATTTTTCAAACAATAAAATGCACTCTGCTGGCAAACCTCCTAGCTTCAACAGTTCTCAATTGTATGATAGTAAATCTACATCCCTTGCTGCTAAGACAGCCACTATCTCTGGCTCTGTGACTTTGAATGAGACAGAGAACAAGCCGTACATTTAAAAATCAATATCTAACCTTATCAATATTCATTTTACTTTGTCAATACAAAATACAAAGGTGAAAGAGCAGTAAATAAGTGAAAGCACTGAAATAAATTTGGTGTTCCTGTCACAATTAATAAATGTTGGAGTAGTAACACTGCTGGCTAGCCCACAGCCCCATAAAGTGGCTGAACGTGGGCTTTGTGCTGCTGCTAAAATGGGGTGAGTGAAATATTCAACACATTAGCAGATAAAGATGATCAAATTATGGGGTTATTAATTTTATAGGAGACTTGAAATCTTTTTTTTTTAAATAATATTTACTATGCATACAACATAGAACTTTATCTTCAGGGTCTTAAATTATTCTATAAGCCCAGTTTGGACTTATAAAGTGAAAGTGCCTATTTATAATTTTCTGAGAATGATTTTGTTAAATCTTTTCTTCACTGGCTGTTTGACTGCATAATAGTTCACATATAAATCAGAGGGGATCATCAACAATATTTCAGCTGTCAGCCTTTTAATACTTACTCCCTATTTTAACTGAGAGCGTTATCTTTGCCTGCATTTCTCCTGCTTAGATTGAATATTGACTTAAAGGCAGAAGGAAGTGTGAAAATATATCTCAATTAGGTGTGTTTTTTTGGAAGTCTATAAAGGGACTACAAAAAGGTAAGAAAGTTCTCTTTCATTCTGCACACTAACTCAACTTTGGAAGCTTGCACATACAACTGACTCTTTATTATGTGATTGACTGTATTCCAGAACTTGAAAATTATAATTTCAGAGACCAGATGATCAAGGATTCATAACCTCATTATCAAAATGTATTTATGCAAAAGCATTTCTTACTTGAATTTGAATAATAGTCTTCATCTTAGAGTTGATTTATTAGTATTAGAAGATACTCTTTCAGAACCTGAGGTCTTTTAAATAACCTCATTCTGCTCTTCTTTGGGAAGAGCAGCGATGCCTGGATTTTAAAAATGTACTGTAAATGAGGAACATAATTCTCCTACTCCACTCTTTTTTGAGTAATTATAAAAATGCATTACGTTTCTATGCATTTTATTCTTTGACATGGGAAAATAGGAATATAATCAAAATCCCAAATCTGAAGAAGATCACAGGTTAGAGATATCACATGTGGGCTAGGCTGGTGCAAGTTTCTGAATGTTTTAGGCCACGGTTTAATGTTTAGACCCACATGCCGCATAAATGACTTCCTTGGAGGCTGAAGAGCTGTAATGTCAAAATCACCTCATAGAAATGATTGTATTCTGCCCTCACTGCAGATGCCTTGGTTGCAGTCCTAAGATGATACTGTTTCTGCCACTAACGTTTGAAGCATTGAAAGACACGAGAATTCAGGGGACCACTCAGCTGGAACAAGGACACGAAAGGACCCTACACCTGCCTTATGCAAGGTTTAACTTGAAAAACTTAATGACGTGTATTTGATCTAAAAGTGGCTGTATGTTCCCATATGAAGATATACATTAGAAGAGATACATCAGGAGAATTCTAACGAATATCTCTGCATAGCAGTATTGAGATCAATCTTCTATGAAACTTGAGACATCCAATAGTATGGTTAATTAAACATAGGCAATGATCTCATCTTTACATATATGTTCTTACAAAAAGGCCAAAAGTTGTCGTGGGTCATGGAGATGTAGGTTGGAACCCCTCTCTGCCATTCAGTATTATAGACAGGTAAGAAGATCCTAACACCTCTCTGAATTTTAACTTTGTGGTCTAACGCGACAATAACTAGCTCATTAAGTAGTTGCAAAGGTAAAAGAAAAACTAAAGTTCCTGGTACACAGTAGGTACCCAGTGAGTGGCAAGTATTATTCTATATAGAAAGAAATGCATTTCTACACACACAGGTGTTTCTAACTTCCAACTTAATGCAAACTCAGTCCAGCTAGAAGATCAGATAGGAAGTAACACTCATAATTTCATAATGTAGCCCTTTATGTGGATGAAAAATCTGGATTATGAGTATTCTCCTTTTAAATTATTCTTCAGTTTTTTAGGTCCTCTAAATAGAGAATTTGAGCTTCACATCTTTTATTTCCTTTGAAATGTCCCTGTGAAGATTATGTGTGTGTCTGTGTATAAAATTTAGTTATTTTTCCCTTTTCACGGCTTACTCTCCTGTGGCATGAATCTATTAATCATACTCTATAATTAATGGTGGAAAAGGTAACCTTTCCTGCAAAGGTATCCGCAACGAAGAGAAAGTGTGTAAATCTGGAAGGTCAAGGATTCCATGATGGAGACCAAGGCTGCTGGTATCTACACTGAAGTGATTCTCTCCTAGTCATTTTGCTGTATCACAGATCTGTCATGGTCAAATGTTTCTTTCTTTGTGGTGCTGGTGTGTTAATACCCCGTTGGCTCTCCCCGGTCACCGCCCCCATCTCTGCTTCCCTCCCTATAACTCTAGAAATCTTGCCCCTCCGATGTAGGACCCTTCTTCTTCTCCTTCCCAAACGAGCTGGAGTCCGTGCCTTTCGAGACGGCTTACTGTCCCCTCTGGTCCGGTGACGCGGTCAGCACTTGCGCTTTTCTCTATCCCACTCTCCTTAGGATCACACGTTCTTTCTCAGTGGCTGGTTTTGGGGGTGGAAATGCTGAGGAATGTTTCGTTCTCATGCTCACATTGTCTATGTACGGGGCGACAATTCCAAGACCACTGCAGAGCTGGGACACTCATGGCCAGCTCTCCATCCACTGCACCGCGAGGCCTGTGTTTCTGAGGCTGATCCTAACCTTTTGCGTTCGTTACTGTTCATCTCTTCTGGGGTTATTTGCCTTTTCATGGATTTACGCCTTTCTTTGCATCAGCAAGTCTGTACATTTCTTGAGGCCAAAAACACAGCCTTTGAAGTTTCTGCGCTCTTTAATACCCCTCGCAAAGTGTTGCGTTGGGGCAGGTGTGGAGCAAATATTTTATTGATCGGCTGCCTGGAAAACCTACAGAAGGAACGTGCCGTCCATTCTGAGAGCAAATGCCAGCGCTTTGACCGTGGTGGGAGACGTGCTGCTTCCGCAGCGCCGGTGTATTTTACTGTGCCACGGCGGGTTTACCCGCGCGACATCTGCTCTGCCCCCGGCCCCCTTCCTTTTACCTGCCGCCAGAGGTCCAGACAGAGGCGCGGCTTTCCTCCTCCGCTTGACGTCTCCCGTGCACAAGGATCCCAAGTGCATGCTTGTTTGCCTACGAGGAATGATCAGAAAGGAAAAAAAAGTATTAACAAAGGAGGAAGAGAACGATACATAAATGCATAGCTCGTATCAGTGGAGCCTAAATCAAAACGTTCTCAGCAAAGATGGAGCAGCATCGTAAAACCACCAATCTTGTTTATATCGAAACATAATTACGTTTGTTGACAAGCGCTCAGCGGCTAAATGCGCCGTCATAAATTGTTACTGGGATGAATAATATAAAAGGCATGCTTTTTAATTTTCCAAACTGGCAATCTTTCTGGCTCAGTGTAAAATCAAGCACTGTTGCTTCTGACAGGAAAATAGCGAAGATTAATTATCTAAAGAGATCACAATATTGTTGCTAGGTTATCAATTGGTTACTAATGCTTTACTGTCAGAACAACATTTATTACAGGAAAAGTGTGATCAATTTCTTTTAGGATATTATGCGGCAGTAACATCTCTTCAAACATTTTAAATGGGAAGAAGGAAACTGTGATGTTCTCCCGTATAATTCATATGATTAGAATTCTTCAGTTAATTATTGGTTAGGTGAAGAAACGTAATTTGAGTGAATGCATTAATGCCTGCCTGATGCTACTGAATGGGCTAATGTGATTTGGGATTCTATTTGTAAAGACATAATATGTAAGAGCCTTTTTGAAACTGGTTAGAATTAGATTATTCTGTCCAATCATGGATTCTAAAGAGTTTTGGAAAAATTAGAAATGGCCCACTGGAAATCGAGATGCAGTCATACAAACATGGAAGGGGTTTCAGAGTCTTCAAATTTTTCAAGCTATGGAAGGACTGTTCATTTCCCGCATGACAGTCCATGACATGGGACTGAGACGATGGTGGTCATGAAGCTGAGATAAATGAGACATGTTCATGAGAGCATGTGCTTTTTCGGTAATTTACAGAGAAATGGGGTAGCATCCTCATCCTCAAGTTTTATAGAGCCCAACTGGAAAACATCCATGTTATTAGGGAAGAATTTAAAAGGAAGAATTCATTCAAGTAAGAGCCCGGCTATGTGCTTATACACATGCATCAGGAGTTAAAATAGTATGAAAAACTAGAGCTGTGGGATAAAATTACTTTAAATATAAGTTCCACTTATAAGGCACAATTCAAAGAGTATACACAACCAAAGATACACCAGGAAAATGTATCAATATAGGTTAAGAGCAAATGGGCATTTGGCTAGTTTTCTCTTCCCCTTGTATTGAGTGCATACCATTTCCCTGTTGCAGAATAAATACTTAGTTATTTAAATATTTTTTAAAATTTAGTACATTCCATTAGTAACTAACTTTGCAGAAATATATATGCATGTGTCAAAATGGTTATTAACATGCGTAGCTGTCACATTTTTATTGGATTTTGTGGTGTGACCTTGGCTCACTGTGCCAAGAAAAATTGATGGTTGTGACCACACCTATTTTTAAAGTTAAAAATAAAATTGAAATAGAATCAGAAAAGGCACACCCTTTTAATCCAAAATTAATGAATTCACTTATTCAGCAAGCATTTATTAGCATCTACTACTGACTTCGCATGAGACCCCACGGTGGCGGTAAAATGCAGAGCCAGAGAGAGAAAAGATGTGAAGCAGATGAGCTGTTCAGGCCCTCTTACCAGGAGGGTTTAAAGGCGGAGCAGGGAGATGAGAACCCTAGTGCATGAGGTCCTTAGAGACACTGGTGACTGTGACAGGGGCCACCTACCATTGACTATCACGAGATTTTATTTTTGAGTCTTTGGAACAATTCTAAATACGTTGAATTGACTGTAACTTTTTTCCATTGGTTGGAAAAAAAATGTGCTTCAACGAAAAACGATACTTTCAAAATACACCTTTCCACTCACAGGAGTTTTACCACAACTCTTAAGTGACAGACAACAGAAAGCAAAGGAAAATCATTCTTGTCTGCAGAAATGCAAATGCATTCCATCCTGAGGAAGAAGGACCGTCATTTCTCCTGCAGAAAAGTGGTTTTGCATTCATTTGCTCATTTCAGTATTTCTTACTCCACAGAGATCTGAGTTTGGCTTCTCCACGGAACCCCTTACGACATCTGCCCGCTTGCCTTGTTAATGCGTGAGTTAAATAAAGTCGCAAACACATGTTCATTTTACATCTGTGTTAAGAGTCAGAATTTTACATTTTTATACGGAATTATCTTTTAAAATTCGGATTCCTCTTGAAGCCTCCCTAGGAGAAGACTGGAGTCAAGTGTCAAGATGCCTTATCAATAACATAAATAGTCTGTCAACAATACTTTGTATGATTTATTTCATATACTGTGTTCTTACAGTAAAGGAAGCCAAAGTAAAGAAAACATTCAGAAAATCATGAGGGAGAGAAAGTACATGAACTGTGTGTATTGGGGGGAAAGTCTGTGTATACATGGGCCCATGTAGTTCAAGGGTCACTGTAATATCGCAGGAGGAAAAGTGGGAGCAGGATCCGGGGCCAGACATGCCACGCAGGCCCCGTGAAGGGGCCCCACTGAAGGGTAGTTAGTGGGAGAGAGAGCTGGCCAAATTCGTGGGATGCTGGCAAAGCTGAGACTGAGGAAAGGGAAGGGAACCAGGTCTGTGACAGTCCAGACACACATGTCCTCCTAGGATCAGCATCGCAGGTACAATAATGAAATAATGACACAAAGTTGGTGCACAGTGAAACTTTGCATTTGTGTGGCCCACTGAGGTGGTGGGCAGGAGTGGGAAGCCAGTCAGTGAAAAGCCATAGTTCTGGGTTGTTTAAGCAAACATAAAACTAAGCCAGGTTTTAGTACTTCCAGGTACATTGAAAGCTCAAACTAAGTTCAAAAAATTAGTCCAGAGTCGTCCTTAAGAAATACATTTTAAAGAAATAACCAGGAAAAAAGTACTTGAGTATCTGGTACACAGTACCTGCTCTTTGTGACTTTGACTACCACTAGTTGTATGTAATTAGAGTCTTCTAATTGCTTTAAAATCCTCTCCCAAGTTAGTAGCTTTTAAATAGTATTTTTATTTAGTATTTATAAGAAGCCCTGGCTGGTGGCTCAGTGGATAAGGCACCAGCCTGCGAACCCAAAGGTCGCTGGTTCGATTCCCAGCCAGGGCACATAACCAGGTTGCAAGCCCGGTCTCCAGCCAGGTCCGTAGCTGGAGGCAGGTGAAAGAAAACGATACATTAATGATTCTCTCCCTCTCTGCCTCTCTCTCTTCCCCTCTGCCTAAAAAATAATAAATCTTTAAAAAAATATATTTATAAGGAAGTACTGTTTACAAACTCCAGGAATACCTTCCTCTTCTAAACTTTCTTCTCCTCTGCCAGACTAAAAATTTCCTTTGGGCATCTTTACACAACAAATGAACATTTTTATTCAACCCCTCTCCCCCATCCCCAACAAAACTACATAAAGGAAGAGACAAACATTCAAGGAGAATAAAGTTTGAAGTAATGACGTCAGTATATTGAACCTGAAGACCTGAACCATAAGAAAAACAGATAGCTGTGTTTCAGTAATTCTATCAAGAACCGCCTACCTACTACAGCTCATTGAGAGCTCTGGGTTATTGATCAGTAACATTGCCACATTTTGGCTTCCCAACCCCACAATCCCCACACCTGTTGCCTTTTCCTTCTCCTGGTGCCGCAGAGTTGCTACAAATAACAAGCAAGGAAGGTCTACTTGGCTATTTAGTTGTCACTCTTAATGTAAAACATAGAAGTTATTCTTAAAATTTTAAATCAACAAATGTCTCAAATTCAGCCTTGTTGCTTCAGCAGAAATGAGTCATTTGTCTTTGCAAAGCAGAACACTTGGGCTACTATTTAAGGTGGTCGTCGGTGATTTTGTTTGTTTTTTTGTTGTTGTTTCTTGTTTGTTTGTTTTGCTGTGGTGCTTAGAATATTGACAGTGCTGTCCTGTGAACAGACCCAGAGCTGTAAAAGAAGAATCGTAAGGTCCTTTGGTAAAGTGCTTTATGGAAATTAGCAACCAACTCTATTAGTGCACTTGTCTCAGAATGTTTGTTAACGGGGGAGAAGGGGGTAGGTAACTTTGTACCCGCTGGTCCCTGTGATATTGGGGCTCAACAAACACACGCATCTAAGTGAAGAGGATACAGAAATAATGCTGTTTCGTTGTGAACGTGCTCTGACACATAGTTGTGATTGGGATCATGGTCTCCCGTCTACTAATTCTGAAAAATTTCCTATTAAATATTAGAAAAGCAGAACTCAAAAAACGGTCCCCCCCCCCCTTTGTAACAGACCTCACTCATTACCAGGAACGTCTGCGTTCATTGAGTGCCAACTCTCTATGAGGTATTATGCTAAATAATTTCTCATATTTCATCTTGTTTAATCCTCACAATAAATAGTTCCGAGGAGGCCAAGGTCCAGAGAAACTGTTATTTGTCAAAAACAATCACATAAACAGAAAATGAAGCTATTGTATTTGAACCAAGGAAGGCTCGCCTCAAAAGTCACGTTTTCTCTCTTCTGGACTACATCACTCAACTTAGTTTATTATATTCCATTTAATAAATGTCTTCTGAAAGTAAAATGTAGGCCATAAAACAGGATTGAGGAATAAAGGTGATAAGGTTTTCATTTCCTAGGCATTAAAGTCCGCTGATCATGTGGGACAATGATTCCAACTCAGTGCACCAAGAGAACTCTGCGCCAGCGTTGGGGGGTGTGGGGGACCCCAGGTGGGAGCACACACCTGAAGAGCACAAATGCCTTGCAGC
The DNA here is from genome assembly GCA_004026585.1 of Noctilio leporinus. Lineage (NCBI taxonomy): Eukaryota > Metazoa > Chordata > Mammalia > Chiroptera > Noctilionidae > Noctilio > Noctilio leporinus. The sequence goes on from PVIW01000079.1 coordinate 366,839, forward strand.
ACACACGTGACGTGGCATGTCGAGGACTGTGAGCAGTTCAATATGATGAGACCTGGGACATACAGAGGTGCGGGAGGAGATGAGACCTCGGGTGCCCCGCATTGTGTTAATAAATTCAGTGATTCTGTCCATTCCACATTATTTTAAATTCTCCCGCGAGCCAAGAGAGCAAGCCTGTTTGACAGAATTCTTCAGTTTACCTGCTAAGTGGATAGTTGAGTTCAGCCAGGGGAAAGCCTGTCCCCAGCTCTCTGGGGACATCATTCTGGATTTTGCTTCAGTGGCCATGAGAAAGTTACCGTTTCAGGGCAGAGATGGGATCAGAGGCAGATCCACCCCCAGGGCAGCTCTCGAAGCTGAGAGGTTTGCTGGTGCAGCATCTACCAAGACTTTGCAGATGGAGCCGCCAGACCCAGGCTGAGGTCTCAGCTCGGCTGTGACTTCCACAGTGTCCACCCACGGTCCCGGTAGACGGGGACTTACCTGCACGTCATAATTCTGTGTGCTCCCATGTGCATCTGCCAAGTATGGCTACTCGTGTCTCCATATTGAGGAAGCAGTTAACGGAGGACGCGTTAACCACAGGCCAGAATGTCCAAATGTTGTGGAAGATGTAAGGAGTTACTACCACTTTGGAATATGCCAGGCAGCACTACTATGTAACGTGAACTTACTTGAGTTTAGGTTATTGTTGGTTGATGGAATTCAGTGGGGAATCTAATGACCCAGTTGAAATGTCACCTCCTTGAGGAAGCCTTCCCTGATTGCTATTGCCAGAAAAGTCCCACGTTCACCATGTTTTCTTCCTTCAACTATAGCTCTAGATTCACACTAACTAATATTCTAGCTACAGTGTATAATCCTTGCGGGCTCTGGGGCCCATGTCTGATTTTTTTTTTTTTTTTTTTTAAGTAAATTCTCCTTAGCCTTTACAGACCTTGCCAGCACAGGCACTTATTAAATAGGCATGGAATGAAACTTACCAAGGCGGGCCAGGGTTTTTATATGAATTTGTTTTTATGAGAGTATTTTAATTGAGGTTCCAATTTCTATAGTAAGTAAACGATGACTTATGGAAACCACCACAGAACCTATTCAGGCCACACCTTGGCTCCAGGTGCCGAGTGTCTGGAAAATCAAGCTTGCAGACCAAACCAAGCAGGCACCATCGTTCTTTCTACAGAATGTTGTGCGTTACTAAATGTCACTGTATGAAAAGAATGCTTTCAGTTCCTCCTTTTCCATGATAGACTTTTTGGCAGATAAATGAACGCTACATCTATAAAACTTTCACCGGCCCTGGCCAGTGTGGCTCAGTGGTTTGAGTGCTGGCCTGTGAACCAAAGGGTCAGGGTTCAAATCCCAGCCAAGGCACATGCCCGGGTTGCCGGCTAGAGGCAGCCATACATGGATGTTTCTCACCCTTTCTCCCTCCCTTCTCTTCTCTCTAAACATGAATAAGTAAATCTTAAAAAAAATAAAAACAACTTTCACATACTTGTTAGTGTTTACTAGACTTGTAGAACAAACCGTAACAGCTAGGCTGTGAGGACCACGTGGATACTAAGCTCAAAGGCCAGGAAGAAGGGAACTTCAGGATTCTCCCAATTCCATGCAATTGAAGCCCTGGCAATATTGGAGCACACTGGTCCGTCTTCAGGAATAGTTTTGTCATCCAGATCTTTGGATAAATGTCCTTAATAATGTTTTAAAGTTCAGGTCTGTTACTGCCACTATTTGGATGGTCTATTGCCTTTAAATGTCTATGGAGAAATACCTGAGAAAAATTGATTTCAAATATCAACTGAGTCTTTCCTCATCTCATTTATGCAATGCTTTTCTTTAGAAAAAATATGCATGTTCCTATATATATTTTTAAATTTCAGAAACTAAATGCCAAATCAAACAGCAATTACACAGTCATTATGACTAATATATCATAAAAAGAGACATGAAAGTGGCAGAATTGTACTATAACACCTCTGGAAGAGTCTACACTGAACAAAAACAAATAAAACAAACCAAACTGAAATCAAATCAGTTCTGCAGATCTAAATACCAACCGCAGGAAGCCCAAGGGACAGTGGAGCATGTGAAATGAGGGCAGGCGGAGAAAATCAGCATTTCTGACATGCCGGAAACTTTGTGGGACAAACCTGGCTTCTTCAACCACAAGCTTTCATGGGAAAAACAAAGGTGGGGGATAGGTGATGGGTGGAGAGGTTATTAATCAAAGGGAACTCAAGAGAAATATGTCAATCAACTGTAACAGGAAGTTTTCATTTGGATCCAAATTCAAACAATGTATAAAGAATGTCAATATTATACATATATACATGTATATGCCCACATACATATACACAGATGCACACACACCAACATACATGAAGAAATTATTGCTTTTTAAAATGTGATAATGGCACTGTGGCTTTTTAAAAAATACAAGGCTGCTATTTTTTACAGAAATGGACTGATACATTTCATACTGAAATAATATAATAGATGGGCTTTGGGGTGAGAGGAAGGAGTGGGGAGGGTACACATGGATAATTATCTGAGCCAGTTGATAGATGAGCTTATTTTTTTTCCCCTCTATCTCGGCATGTTGAAAATTTTAACAATAATAAACTATTGTTAAAAACTGCTTTTATTATCCTGACTTCACAAGTAAAAAGGCATCTTTTCAATTCATAAGGCCAACAGTATAAAGTCATGATAGGTGTTTCAGATCTTAAGATACTTGCCGTGATTTTTGAATGAACAAAATTGAAATTAAGTTATCCATTAAGCCTATGTTTTCCTGTCTGTACATACCCCTGGACTCTAACCTGAAGTAAAAAGATTACAGAAATCCCTATCTGAGGTTTATTGTCCTTAGAAAGGATAATGCATAGTTTTTATTCCATCTTTCTAATTAGTAATTTTAGCATATGTTCAGCATTTAACTCTAAATGTTTGCCTTTTCCCCAAGCTCAGAGACAGCTGTCCAAGATGTGAATGCCAGAAAACATTTAAATATCAACATCTGTTGAATTATGTTAATTTAGTGTAATATAATTGGGCACGAGTTGGAATTGGTCAGAAGTAAACGAAATAAAAAAAGGTAAATTCCTAACAGTATCTAGGTATACACCCAAATCACAATGGAGCCATGAAAAAGTATTTCTAAGGAGAAAGGATAAGGAAAAATACTGATTATTGAAGAAACCAATTTAGAAACATAGTTCTAACCACCCTGGGACATTATTTTGTGGTTTTAAGTTTATTTTCATAATGTCTCAAAAGGAAAAGGTAATGAAAATTAGCTAAAATAAGCGACAGTCACAAGTTTAATTTTTGAATATTTCTGATCAATTACTAACTATAATAAGTTAATGTTATTAACTTTAACAGGAAAACATTCTAATTACACTTCATGCACTAAACTTTTTAGATTCAGGGATGACATGTGTTATGAGCAGTTAGATACAGCCAAATCTGATCTGTTGTATCGCTATGACATACCGTTTTAAATGGAAAGTGTTCACCGTGTGTCAGGTGAAGGTAACTTGATTTATTCTGGGGGACGGAAGGTACAGGTTATCAAGTAGCAGCTGTTGCTTCTTGTGTTGCTGATTTAAAAGACTAATTTTTACGACTGCTTTACTCTAGATTAGGGATGCTCGTGGTCTGGGGAAGTGGGAAGGCACATGCACGCCGTGGCTGAGCTGTCCCCAAGGGTCCCGGGGATGGAGCGGTGACCTGGCAGCCGTGCTGACAGGAGCTGTGCGCTGTGGCCCCGCGTGTGCACCCGCACCATGTCCTCAGGGGACCAGCTCCAGGAGTAAAGGTCACCTCTGTGCCTGCGCCTGTTCAATCACAGGACCAATTTGGAGCATGCCAACTGTGAAACAGACACCTGTCCTTAAGGAAACGGACTTCAGACGGCACACCAACTGCAGCTACAGGTCACGGCGACAGCTTTCGCGTGCTCGCTGTTTTCCCTCACTGTGGCCACGGCCAGATTTCGCCGCTGTTCCACGGGTGACAGGCTGTGCACATTCTCCGTCATTTGAAAATATCTTGTCCATCTGCCAATTTCAAGAAAGAGTGTCTCACCGGGGAGCACTTGGTGGCTTTTTTATTTGCCACACACCGGACACGTTGCATTTTCCAAATGGCAAATTCTGCATTTCCGTATGGGGTATTCACATCAAACGGAAAAGCAACCTTGCAAATCTCCAAATTGGCTCATAGCTAATTTTATTTAGGATCATCACAATTTAAAGTAACACTCTATAATCATTAGTTTAAAATTTGGCAAGAAAGGTTGGATTTCAGGATGCCAAAAGGACAGGAGGGTTGAGAACTGGCAATTGGAGAATAGTGCCATTTTTAATACAATAATTTGGTCACCTAGGTAAAATGGATTAATAAATGCCTTTAGAAACCATTTTATGTTGTATCTGTGGTTGTTTCCAATCATTCTAGTCTGAGTACTTCTATACCTAGAAAGTATTCAAATTTTTTAAAAATTAGAACACATATGCAATTAAATATATTTCAATTTTAAAACATATGAAATGTATACATTTTAATTAAAGGAAAGATGTGACTTTCTATTTGCTCCTTCATGCATGCACGCATGCACATAAATGAATTAAAATAATCTAAAAGATGCTTTTCTATCTGAAGGATGGGGTAATCTTTTATAAAACAATGAAATTTAATGCTGATTTTAGGTTTGGACAGAAACAATGAAAAAGTACTAGAAATGTTATTTTTAAAATTAGTATTTAAAATCAGATTAAAGTAATTATTTTGGCTATATAAATATAAAATATCTAAAGTAAATAAGTTAATGATATACCTTGCTTTAAAAGATGATGTTGAGTCATTAATTTTAATATCACAAATGAGGATTTGTTTAAAAATTCTAAGTTTGCTAACATAGGATAGTTACCTTCCCACTTTAAATAAATAAAAAATGCATCAATTACCTTTGTTGATACATTTAATTTTGTTACTAAACGTCTGTGAAAAGCAACACTAAACAAAGTCATCCATGTCATTAACCAGCACTCTAATGAACACTTATCCTATCCCAATTTATTAACAGCTGCTCAAAAATGTCGTAATTAATAGTTTCATTTATTGTTGGCAAAGCTGCAAAATGACAAATAGTTTTGTATGTGTTGCAAATTAGGTCTCCTTCCCAAATAACAGATGACACTCTGGGGAAAATTGAGCAAACTGAATCCTCAAACATCTTTGGATCTTTAGAAGCTCAAATAAAGAACAGCTGTAATTCTATTCGCTACATCTGCAGCAAAATACAGGGGTCTGCACCATCATATGAAAATAAGTAGGCTTGGTATCCGTGGAAGCAGAGATGCTCTAACCTGATGAAAGAAGGTTGATGGGTGTGTGATGGCATTCCTTTCTGATTCTCTGATTAAGTCCATTGTAACTTTATTTTAAATGTTTACCAGACTTTTTACTACTAATCCAACAATATGACAGCAAAAAGGAAAAGTTTATTTATACGAAATTATAGTACACACAAATCCAGGGGTTATCAAATCTTTTCATGCTAAGCAGATAAATGAAATGCTTGTGAGAAAAAAGTAAAATGAATTAACACATTTCTAAAATGCGTTAAACTGTCAAGTAGAATTTAATAATGGCAATAAAGTGTTTTTACTTTCCAAATTATACATCAGGTATCAAGATTACTTAGCTCTTGTGCTTCTCAATAATAAATGATAAAAACCACATAAAGAAGGAAGCAGGGCAAATTTCAAAAATAAAAAAGTGCCAGATATAAAAGGAAAGGCTCTGACATGATCTAAATAATTCGGTCTAGTCGCCATGAACCATCCATCTTTTCGTATGGATTCTTAGAACAATAAAGACTAATCTAAACATTAAAATGTGATAAGAACATTACATCACTTGGGACTAGGCATCACTTAGAGCATGTTTTTAAGACTTTCAGTTGGGGAAGGCCACGTTGAATGTTCTGGGGTTAAGCAAAGGTTATGTCATGGGAGCAATGTGAAATAATTCTAGTTTCAAATAAGGCGAAGGTAGAGTGAAAGATATAATTTAAAGAAGAATAAAGTTATATTTGAGTACTGAAACTTAAAAAAAGGCTAGGATATCAAGTCTGAAAGTTGAGAGAAAGATATGGGTTGAAGACACAAAGTTTGATGTTGCTAGTATTTCTATAAAATACCTGGGTGCACCTAATGTTTGGCTGAATGTGCTTGTGTTTTGTGTGTTTGCATTTGTGTGTGTGTGTTTCACTTCCAGTATCCAGTAATAATCTGCATGCAATGCTCACTCAAAAACCATGCCTGTTGATTATTAGATGTTGACAGTGACAGATAATAGTGTGTGTGTGTGTGTGTGTGTGTGTGTGTGTGTTTTTAAGAACAATAGCCTAGGCTTTCATGCATTTATCTATTGAAAGAATTTCATGCTTTGTCAGGTGGTTGCTTTCCAAGTTTTGAGATAGGTGAAGGTGAGAGAAAGGGGTGCCCCTCATCCAGCATTAGGAGAAAGGGGTGCGCAGGAAGCATGCAATGACAGTCCATGGCAGGGAGAGGGACAGAGCACCAGGGAAGTAGAAGCCCAAGTGGAAAACCAGACCCAACAGACTAACCAAACGAAAGGGCAGTAGGGGACAATCAACACACAGGCCACATGGAAGAAGGCAGAACAGGAAACCAGGAAACATGTGACTTCAGGGGTTGCGATACAAGGTTGAGGGGACACATCCAATGGGCAAGCAGATGAAGGTAGCTTGATGGGGAATCGTCACATCATTCAATTCCTGACACACCTGCTGTGGGACAGGAATCCTGTGTGTCCTTCCACAGGGAATAAAAGTAAAACAAACCAAAAGGAAGATGTTCCAGACTAATCATTTGAATCAATTAGATTAAATTATACCTCTGCTGATAGATATTTGTTTAAATTAGTTTACAGTATACCTATGTTAAGGATCAGTCAAAAGTTTGATTATGGGAACCAACAAAGCATCCTAGCTGAGAAGAATGAGAAAGGTGTGCAATACACATAGGAACAAATAAATGCATCGATAGTTAAACAATCACTGTTTGCACACGCAGGAGTGACAAGTCATGAGCAGCAGCTCTGACTGTGACTGTGACAAGCTAAAAGACCCAAAAGCACCTGCCTGGCCAGCACAAGGAGGAAACAGTACAGGACACCTTGACAAAGAGTTTGTTATTAATGACGTTGAACTTCCCAAGAGACCTTAAGAGGTGGCCACCCCTTTGGTACGTAAGATAGTCTAAGAGTTGGAAGAGACCCATCCTTGACTTCACAAGCCTGGATGAACAGTGAAGTGAATGTGAAGGGGGAAAAAAAAGAGAGAAATGCCAGAAACTGGTCACCCGGAAAACTACCCAACTGCATGGCAGTTAGTGGCATTGGGAAATACGTCCCTGAACATTCCCCGAGGACCTGTGGCTGAGATTCACAATCCACTCCACAGGCCGAAGCTGTCACTGCCGGATTACACCGGAGCCCCCCAGCAAGGAGGCCCACCAGGGAGCGTGCCTTTGCCACGCAATTTCTATAAAAGAGACTGATAAGATTTTTGTTTGGATTGTATTAAATGTACAGATACACTTTGGGAGAGCTGACATCTTCACAATATTGAGTTTTAGTTTCCTGACCCAGGAACAAGGCCTGTGTCTCCAGTTACGTCTTTAATTTCTCTCAGCAATGTTTTCATACATCCACAAAAAAAAAATTGATGGAATGTATAGGGATAAATCTGATCAAATATGTGTAAGACCTATATGATGAAAACTATAAAACTGCTGAGAAAGATTGAAAACCACCAACGTACTTGGTTCTTAATGTTCTGTTTCTTGCTTCACATTGGTAATATCTTTCTATATCTCATTTAGTTAATATTCATCATGCTAATGAAAATTTTTTTGACCTGCTGATTCTAACACGTCTGCTATTGTGGGAACCAGCAAGCCAATAGATTATTTTTCTCTCAAAAGGCTGCTCTCAAACATCTTATTCTCTGTCCCACCAGCCACGGGGAAAGGCTAGTCTTCTGCATCAGCCCCAAGTCCTTTGGGGACTGGGACCAAAGGCATCGCAGGGAGGCCCAGAAAGCCACAGTCCTCGTACCCCACCTGACAGAATGACTTCTCTGGTAAGGAAACCGCTTTGCTCTGCTCACTCCCCAAGAGGGTGTGGAGGTCAGTGGGCGGGCCTGCACGGGAGTAAGGCCGTGATGGTCCACGGCAGGGTCCCATGGAGTTCCCCACACTTCCACACAAACACAGCAGCACTGGGGGCGCCCCTGTAGCCAGTCACCCTTCTTCTCTGGATGGCGTGAAGGCCTCCGTTGGGTGTGTCCGACAGCACACCGCCAGGTGTCTGGGGAAAGTGTTAGCCAGCCTTTCTTCAAACGTCACGTGTTCTCAGCCCTTCCACGGTCTCCATCAAGGACTCGGATTAACCATACCTTACACCTTTTTCTGTGTTAACCTCTCCGTCATTTTCCCAACTCCTTGTGTTATTTTGATGCTATATTCTGGCCTGTTTCTTTCAGCTGTAGCTCCATGTCCCAAATTTTCTTTTAAGAATCCTGTTTCTCACTTCTAACAATTATATTTTTTACTCAGTGCTGCCTCATTAATTCTCATAGTGATCTGTTGTATAAACATTTCATCTGTATTTATACTCTATAAATTCATACAGAGTATGTGTATCTATGTTATATATAGAATTATATAATTATTGGCATTTTGTAATCTAAGGACCTGGCGATCTTAGGGATCAGTACATTGGTTTTATGTTGACGGTCACTGGTGGTCAACTTCCACGTGTGCAGTTTAAACCCAAGGCCTGCAAGGCAGAGCCTGCATTTGTTCACAGCCTTTCCTGGGCTCTCAGTTGGGGCAAGTCTGTATAACAGGACACTTGGGAGCTCGGGGCCTGCTTGTGACTGTGAACTCGGGCTCACACAGCAGCAGCGGAGGCTGCGTGGTGACAGGACACGGTGGTGGCCATCAAGGTCAGTTATCCTGTTAGAAATCGAGCAAGTGGCCATCTTGGGGCAGGAGCTTAGATCCGTATCATGATAGCCATTCTCATATAAATAAAAGTGAACTCTTCAGAATCACCACGTGTAAACTTGGAAAATACGTCATCTAAAACAATATACTGGGGCAAATGCTATGCATTAAAGAAAAAAAGAGAAGAACATCAACTCAGTAACAGAAAATGAGCAAGAACCTGGAAGCATTTTTTAAAGGGTATATTTTCTAGATACTCATTTCTATATAAGAGTAAATATGTCGCTTTCTCGTGATATCTGGGTATCATTTAAATTTGCGGGAAGAATTAATCTGACTCTTTAAATTCTAAAATAAAGGAATTATTGTAAATTCTGATGAGTTACAAGAGGCGGAGATTTTCTTTGAGAAATGCATTCTTTGTCTTCCATCAGCTTTTACAAATGCTCATAAAACGGCATCATTCTATGCATGACTGGTCCTTTTAAAATATGTCCTTATAAACAATACATACAATATTTTAAGTCAGTTCTGTAGAACCAAAGGCCAGCACGGGGACAGCAATGGGAGTCATAGGTGACTGAGCGGCTTACCTGCCGGTTGCCTTCGCTGAGCAGATTTTCCTGTGTCCTCTTTCCGCGCGGGTGTCTCTCAGAGGCTGGTGTTATCCGCAGCGTTAGGAGAAAGTTAAGGGAACAGAAACAGGTTCATTACATGATTTTGTCAGCAGAAAAGCATTCTTTTCCTCTCACCCATTCAAAGGGACACCATTCGCTTGCAGCCCTGCTTTTCCCGCTGATTTCTCATCAAGGAGGGCCCCTGTGGCTCAAGATGCCACCGAAGGTCTTGTGAAAATGTTGGTGAGACTTGGCACCCCGGGGCCCCCCTGGCAGCCTAGAGCTGGTGGTCTGACTCGGCGCTGATCCTGGCTCTCTGGAGGGTCCTGCTCAAGGTCACGGGCCCTCTCCCCCTGCATTCAGGGAGAATTATTCCAGGCTTGGCCATCTATGCCGCTAACGTGAAAGACAGTAAGATTTTCTCTGTATTTATTGGCCTAACAAAAGAAATACGCCAGAAACATTCTCTTTTGAAGAAGTTATTAGCTTCAAACAGATAATTAGAAGGAATATATGTTTGACTGCCTTCTCAAAATGCCTCACCATCTACTTAAGTATTACCCTTCACACTCACTCACTTTACCTGTGTAAAAAGAAACGACAAAAAGTCAACACTACGCACTCTTTCCTACGTCTTCACCCAAACTGTAGCTTATTGATGCAGCAATGAGTTGATGCAGACCAGGCTAGAAAGCAGTTGTGCCCCCACAGGGAGATCAGCTGGAGCAATAATGGAAAGCTGAGACCTAGCAGTGCAGGGAGATCTGGGCTCTAAGCCCCGCTGTGCCCGTGAGAAGCCACCAGGTTTTAATATCGGATCCTCCATCTACAAGCTGTGTAACCGTAGGCCAGGTGCTTAACTTCTCCAAGGCCCACGCCCGTCCGCAAAGTGGAGGGGACAGTTGCAGCTGCCTGGGAGCTACACGGTGGCCCAGTTAGACGCCTAGCACTACAACCAGGTCTCTAGCTGTGGGCAGGAAACGGCGCAGGTGGCCCAGCGAAGGACTGCATGCCTGAGCCGGTTGTCCAACCAGTACCCATGACCCCTGCTGAGATAACCGCTTTGAACTGGTCAATGGCCCCCTTCAGAATCAGTGACTAGGAACGTCTGGTCATCTCTGAGAAGGAACGTCTCCAAGAAATAAGTCTCTATTACATTTCTCTTAAATATCTACTCCTTCGCAGCCCCACGGCCACCATCCTGGCCCAGACCACGCTGGTCACCTGTGATTGCCCGCAACACGCCTCCCTGCCTCCAGCCTCGCGCCCTGCCCAACCCATTCTCCAGCTGCGGCCGGTCACGCCCCACTCTGTACAGCACCCCGGGTCCTTCGCACTTTGATTACATTCTGGAACTCATACTTGGAACTCATACACTTCCTCCTGCCCCCAGTCTCACCCCTCACTCGTAAATTACAGCCACGCTGGACTTCTGAGTTGGGGTGGGGATCATGTTCTTAGTTATCATGGACCCTTTCCTTCAGTTACTCAATCTCCTGCGTATCTAAGGCCCAGCTCCGTGTTTAGAGCTTTATATTTATTGCTCAATATATATTTGTTGAATGAATAAATAAATGAGGCAAAAAGAAATAAGTAGTGTGATCTAGTATCTGATAGAGAGCTGAAGCCATATCTCATTATTACTACTTATAGAAAATAGCAACCATTTATCTTAAGTCCATTACTCTGAAAGTGTTTTCATTTAGAAACACTTCGTACCATGAAAATGTAATTGTTTCCGAACATTAAAAAAATTAATTACTTTGGCATTTCTAGGTCTAATGCCTTTAAAAATATATGTATATAAAGCAGCATTTGCGACACAGATAGCTGGAGGTGACGTGGTGAAATGTCCACCTCTATCTTAAATTAATGGTAGTAGTTAACTAACTTTTCTAATTTTAAGATAAAAGACAGATATTTGAACACTACACCTGAGGTTTGTACTAAGATAGTTAAAACAAAGAACTCAAACTCCAAGCACAATATTCTGAGATAAGAAAAGAATTCTACAGTTTAGCTTTTTAAAGTGAAACTATGACGACAAAATACATATTAACCTATTCCTGTGGGGTCTGGCTAGTTTTCAGAAAGCCCCCAACCAGGGTGAACTTACATGAAATAGCACCTCCTCTGAACTCTGCCCTAACTCCTTTAAATTCATAGGAGGATTTTCTTTCTTCCTCAAATTTATGGTTTTGATGGGCTTTGCATATAAAAAGAGACGAATAGTGGAATTATTTAATACGATGCACCTATATTAGGAAGCCATCATGAAACTGTCTCACTTTGACAATAAAGTTATAAATCTGGGTGTAACTTGAAAATTTACAATCAAGCTCAGATTTAAAAAATATATATAGAGTCAGATCTTTGGGTCATGAATTTAATGAGTTAATATGGGAACCTACATCTTTAAAGGGGCAAAGATAAAAAAGTTAATCCAGGGTATTACCAGAATTAAAAAAAAAAAAAAGAAAGAAAGAAAGAAAGAAAGAAAAGAAACACAGGTCATGAACTCACAGTAAGAGGCAGGACTCCACCAGGTTTGCTCTAATAAGCACATGTACATGGCATTTTAGGCTTTGAGGAACTTTTCGTTCTTCCTACTGATTATTTTTGTGTCCTTGAACTCTACCTGTGTCACAAGTGAGGTCACTTTTCAGGGCTCTGACTCAACAATGTCCACCCTTAAGTAAAAACAGAATTTCTGAGGATGGTGCGAAGTGCTTCTTACCTTCCCACTTTCACATCCCTGGACTTTGGCCAGGTGGAGACATAAGTCCTTGATTAGGTGTATATTTAAAAATGACTTGTATAAGGATTAAGGATTACATTGAGATTCATAAACACTGCACCTAGTGCAATGCAAGGTTCGCAGAAGGGGCACAACTTTAACAGCTGCTGGATTTAACCGGAAAGAGAAGTGTCCCTTGCGGACCATGGTTCTCACCGTCATAGAAAGGAGGGACGCATGGCCATTTTACAAGATTATGAAGAGTGGCAGATCCCACGTACGAGAGGAAGAGGCAGCGAGGAGGATTCTTACTCCACAAGTCCTCTCTGATACTCACGGGTGTTTCTATGAGCCATGTCTCAGGGGACCCCTCAAAGTCCACACCATCATTTCAAGCCTCGTCACACCCCACATCTCAGCGTCCTCAACCTTAAAAGGGGGGACCTGAGCAATGTCTAAGTGATGGCCTCTGACCCCTGGAGAGGCTTGTAAACTGAGTCAGAATGTCAAACCGCAGGTGTCCAAGGAGGAGAAACCTCAGGAAATGTAAAGGGGGAGGGGACTTCACGTGCTGCCTCTCCCCCCTGACTTCTACCTCGGAACCAGCTTGGAGGTTCTCCCTCTGTGGCCTTGACTGTCTGTGGTGCCCTCGCAACGGTTTTCCCAAGGGTCCACCATCACACTAATTATTCTGTCCTGCCTCAGATTCGCATCACCATACGGGAAAAGCTATGATGGTTTTTTAAACAAATACCTCTTTTTGTAAAAATCATAATACGGCAGAAAGCAGGGAGAAGCGAGATTCCAAACTAAGTGGGGTTAACATTAGTATCACTTCTTTGTTTATTAGTTGGCATGAAAAGAAGTAAAAGGGGACCATACATGCTAATAGTCATTCAGTCACCGATATATTGAAGGACTTTGATTTGATCCGTCATGTCCTGGGTTTCACCACGTGTGCCTTGGTTTGGTCAATAGTTCACGGTGTTGTAGCTTTTACTGGTCTCAGCTGAACTAAGGAAATGTTCTCCCTCAAAATGCAAGCGGTCTGGACGTGTCTTTGTATACTTAACGTGGAGGCCCAGTCTGCCCTCGTTGGCAGTTTTCGTATCTGTGGATTCATCTGTTTGCTAAAATCCGTGCTGCCAGAGTCAGTCCTTCTGGCGCTCTTGCACTCGCAAGTATGTGCAGAGTGGTAAATATTTGAGACCCCTGTGGTGCACGTTCCCAGCTGAGGTCTGACAAGCTGATGGCATGTCTGTTTGTAGCTCTTTTATTGTAAATTAGTGTCTTCTTTCAAGGGCTATTTAGCGCTACCTTTTGTTGTTGTTGTTGTTGGCATTTTTATGTTCTTGTTGGTGAGTTCACTGTTAAAATGGCCCCCAAGTGAAGTGTGGTGCTGAGGTGCTGCTGTCTCATGTTTCTAAGGCCAATGGGCTGTGATGGTTTCTTCCAGCCCCCATTATGGTGCTGATAGCCAGGAGCTCACTGTTAGAGATATGTGATGAATGGGGTGTCTTCACACAGAGACACACATCAAACAGGGTGATGGATTGATCAGTTAATGACAGTGTGGTGACCGGAGGCTCCCAGGAAGCTGACTGTGTATTTTCCCCGAAAACCATGTTTCAACCTTTACCACTGTATCGTTCAGGTCAACTTTACAGTGTGTAGCTAGCGTCAATGAAAAGAATCAGCTGTATTTGTTCATGGATAACCTACCCAGGCAAGATAAAAATCTAAAGTACTGTATCCAAGTTTGAACAAAAGGCTAATTCAAAAAATTGATCAAAAAAGATTTTTTAAATGAAAAGAAAAAGGAATTGGTTAATTTTCTTATCTATATGTTATTAGCTATTAGTTCATTTTTAGTTGCAGAAAGAAAGGTTGGCTAGAAGCATCAGTTATACTGTCATCGGAAACAGGAATCTATAGCATCATTTGAGTGTTTCTCAAATTCTAAAAGGTGGAAAATGAGCTTTGAAAATTGTATTTTAGGAGAAAGTAGATCCTGTTGCAACTTATGACTCGAAGCAGAAGGTTATGGTTAGCATTGTACACGAAGGAGCCTGAACCAATTGGGAAAGCAAGAGGTCTCATGTTGACTTTCAGAATAATAAGCTGAATACATCATTGACAAATCATAGAGATAATTCAGCTAACCTCCAAATCTTTAGAAATAGTGGCACATACTCTATTATGATCTGAGAAGTAGCCTTAAAAAGGCAAGTTGTTCTCCTGAAAATCAGCAAATTCACATCCACACAAAATCATTACAACAGAATGTATGAGATATTTTTCTAATTAGGCTCATGGGTGTTAAGGAATACAGTCTAGTTGACGATGAAGTACGTGGCACCTCCTTCTTATAAATGAAAGGAGCTATGGGATACGCTGCCCAGCTTAGGAAAGAAAACGTGGCCAAAACAGTCATGTTTCCAGTGACCATTACCCGGCCCAGCCCCTCTCTACCAATGTCCACACTACTTACCAGCCCCTCAGAAGAAATGACCTCCATGGATTTGGGGTTTATCATTCCCATGTATTTCTCATATATCATATTTCTGACCCACTTAAAATAACTGTTATAATCAATAATGAAGAAAAGAGCTTAGCAAGGATGCCAACC
Organism: Noctilio leporinus; assembly: GCA_004026585.1. Taxonomy (NCBI): domain Eukaryota; kingdom Metazoa; phylum Chordata; class Mammalia; order Chiroptera; family Noctilionidae; genus Noctilio; species Noctilio leporinus. The sequence continues at coordinate 381,875 of PVIW01000079.1, forward strand.
AAGCCTGAGATACGTATGCTTTATAAACTTAAGCCCTTAATTACCTTAGCATGCTGCAGGGAGAGAACTAATAAGGGATAAAAAAGTAAACGACTTCATAGGTAAACTTTATATGCAAAGTTAACTAGAATGAATGTCAAGTTCTTGCTAAGTCAACTAATCATTGTATGTCCCCTAATAAGAGGGGAAAAAACCACGTCTAGAAATATAACATAAACCTGTAAGAAACTACTGCCAGCTTCTAAACTTCGAAGATAAAAATATTCTCTTGCTGGCTGATCTCATGTTTAATACAAATTAATCACTTGAACATAGGAACTGTTTAGTGCCTCTGCAAAAACACACACACACACGAATTCCACAGTCTTTTCACGCGACCTGTGTGAGGACACCAGCTCGCTGAAGGTCATGCATTTGGTCGCTGTATGAACTCCTTTTTTCCATCCGCTGGACTTTTTATCTTTTCTCATAAAGCTGACCCACTGCCCTGAAGGGAGACGGTTTAAACATCTGAAGCCGGCTGAGCAGCCCCTTTGGGTGAGAAGCTCCCTTACCTGGCCACGCTCCGTCCTAGCCCCAGGGCTCGGCCAGTAGCTGTGGGGGGAAAGAGAAGGCGTTAGCCCACCGGCCCCACGCCAGCCCCACCCTCAGCCTGCAGGTGCCTAAGGGATGGATTTGCTGCCAGCCGGAGCCTTAAACGTGCTTCATTTTAATGGATATTTCATGTAATTCTAGACTTACAGCAATTTTGACAGAAATGGTAAGAGTGCTCACAACCCAGTAATTTTCAATTTAATAAGCAAACTCAGTTAGAATTAAATTTCCATTTAATTATGTGAACATCAACTGCTGGGACTGCGTTCATTTTACGAAATCATTCTGGTTATAAAATCTACAAATGCTATCATTTAGTACAGCTTAATTATGGCATCGTTACAACAAATTATGATCTTTTGATTGTTGGGAGTCTTAAAAAACATTAAAAATACAGGAATGTTATATCCACTGGCTATGTTCCGCCAAGCCCTGGATGCGGGTCCTTGAATGCATGTGCCCCACAGTGGTAGCGCCACCAACCTGCACCAGGAGGATGGCCGTTCATTGATTACCTCCCTGAAGCCTCCCCACAGCTCTGGGCATCCAGAGCTCGGCTCTCCCCCACTACAGATGCAGCCTGGTGCGCCAGGAACAAAGCCTGGCGTCCGCAGAATAAGATTAACCCCACGTCCCTTGCAGTACGGGGAGGCATAGGCCAGCCTAGGACACTGGCATGAAATTGTTGTTGACAGATTAATGTTCTCCCCCACTGTACGCGGTGAACAGAGTGGGAATGGGAACTGTTACTCGGTGACTTTTTAAACCCTAAATGCTTGTCGGTAATATTTACAGGGCTCCCCAGCCGGTGCCGGATACCACCAAATAGGTAACAGATGCTCGAGGCATTTGTTTCCGTAATTGACTTTTGGGTGAGGACAGTGTATGACTTTGGAAAAATCAGATTCTCTCTAAAATGGAGAGGTAACATTGCTACGGTTGCTTCAGAGCAGCGGTAGACACATCCGCAAGAAAAACGCTGTGAAAAACAAAACGGGCTATCCGAATCAAGCATCCTCCTCCTCCTCCCGAAATGGAGGTTACCAGTCGCTCTGTATTTCACATCAGCATCGTGTGAAAATGTCTTTCACAAGAAGGGATTGCTACTATCCTTATCCCGTAACTAAAAATTAAGACATACATAAGCTAAATGACTTTCCCAGGGGATCACAGCCAATCAGAGGTGGATCCAGTGTTTCTTCCTCATCTCAACATGAAGTTAAAGCCACTTTTACTACAAAGCCATGGATGCTACATTTCAAAGTGGGAAAGTATTCCCAGTGAGCGTAACCTTTAATCCAGGAAAATCTTGCTTTAAGCAAACTCAATATTTGCACAAAAGATAAAATAAAGGGTGAATATTTGCCTTATAAAGGAATTCATCATAGGATTTTAAGTAGGTACCCATGTGCATTTAAAATACATTTTAATGTATATATAATATACTTCATCAGGTAAATATCCTGTGCCTTAAAATGAAGCAGAATCACAATATAAATATCAATTTTAAAATTAATAAAGCATACCCAATTTAAAACTAAGTATCTCAGAAGTGGTTGGAAAAAGAGGATGAAAAAATTCTGAAACGATTTAGGGTCTGTACATAAATGGGAGGCGGAATGAATAAAAAGTAACCCCATTTGGTGCTTTAAATACTTTCCAATAATAGGGAGTCTTAGATTAATTTTATTTTCCACATTTCAACATATTTTTTCAGAAAATCAACTTAACATTATATTTTCTCAGAAATTAGATAGTACTTTCTCTGTTTCAGTGTGTGCTTTACGTGATAAGAAACTTACAGAAAAGCAAGACAAAGTTTCTAAGGGAGAATGTTGAAGGTGTCAAGAATTGCGGGTGGAAATTTAGAGCAACGTATCCAGGATTCCTTAGAAGGAGGCAGTGGCAGGCACTGGGGCTCCCTGCGGGTCCCGCCTTCCCCCCTGACTTCTCTGGCTGCTTGTTCACACCATCATTTATAGGGTCCCCATCAGCACATGTGTATGTGAAACAATGATGAACACCCTCCTCACATGCTCTCCTATGCAGACACCTAAAATCTTTCACCAGAAACTTAAAATACGTGCAAAGCATTAGTTTCCTATCAATTACACATACTGATTTTAAAGCCATACACCACCTTTTAAATATACATATATAGAAATCCAAATATCACTACGATTAGATATTAAATGATGAGATAAGCAGGTCTTGAAAGGTTAAAAATTTTATGTGTTTTTTATTTTTCTTCTAGAACTCCTTGCATTTCTAATTGACTGCCTCAGTTTATTCTGTAATGTAATAATACTCCTCTCATGCCTAAAGCCTTGTAATAGCAATTCTGTCATACTGCTCTGCAACAGAAATGTGCGCATGGATGTATCTATCTGTACACACAGGCAGGCATGATTTTCTTAAATTTCTATGACCATAAAACTTAAGAGCCAAACAACTATCTGGAAAAAAATTGACCAGTCAATGCTGATAACAACTGCTAGTTGATAACAACCAGTTATTTCAAATCTGACACAGTTATGATTAGCATTCAATTCATTCAACTAGCAGAAATGGCATATCTTGATAATACCAAACATAAAAATAAAATTTTATGAGAATGGCATCATGAATAACTTTTGCCCCAAATGAGTCCATGTATCCCTTGATGAATATTACCCTCAGCATCAGATCATGTTTTGTATTCTCATTGATTAGAGTGCTCAGTCACCCTGTTCAGCTAAGCTGATCAATGAATTTGGTTAGTGTGATCCCTTGATTATGGAACTCCTTCAGAGTTATTCTGCTACTTGCACCTCATATCTTCTGAGAAACATGGGTTTTAATTGGTCTTGAATTAGGAATGGGATTTTAACAGATACAGGTAGGAGGGATACAGGCTGAAGTGGGCAGCGAGGTGGAGGTTATGTTCAGGGAACACACACTGACCGCTGGCTGGACCGCAGGCGTTCGGGGGAGCACTGATGGCGAAGGTGGAAAGGTGACGGAGCTGTGGGGGCCGCTGAACAACAGCTAAGGAGGTTTCTCCATGGGCAACAGGCAATACGGGGGTTTAAGTAGGAAAATCAAAGGATCAGAACTGAATTTGAGCAGTGCTACTAAGTACTACGTCCTGAAATAGAACAGAGACAGAAAGATTCGCTAGACTTAACGCAAAAGGGAACAGCTTTAATGAAAGTCACGGAGCAGGGAATGGAAAAGATACTGAAGAAACGGAACCAGCAGCATGCAGGAGGTGAGGTCATCAAATGAGTCCATCTGAGTCCCAAGTGTTGAGGGAACGGTAAGAAAACCACATTGGGGTAAGCTAGGAAACTCTAAAAACAGTGACATCTTAGCTCCTTCCACCACCCTAACCCCTCTGGCCAGAGGCTCTTTTTAGATGGGGAACCACTGGGGAGACTGGTGTGGAAGGGATGTCAGGAGAATACAATTAGTGTTGTTCCAGCTAATTTGAGAAGCAATCCTCAGTTGACATTATCTTGCGTCCTACTTTAAATCCATGCTCCCTGTCTCTGTCACTCACTAACTGCTCACTGCCACCAGACTGGGCAGGCCTGGGGTCACAGCGGAGAGGACAGAGGCAGCAGTAGTCTGCCCTCATAGCTCTGACAGTTGCTACCACATGCCATTTGTGGGTTAAAAACAACTCTAAATCTGCTTGCTACAGTTTTTGTTTTATATTAGGACAGACAACGAAGAAGAAACTATACAAGTCTTTTGGTTGCTGTTCTGAGATAATAAATGCTTTATGATGCTTTTTTCCTCCTTCTGTTCAAGGAACAACAGGAAGGAGGTCTTACAAAATAATAAAAAAGGAAGAAAATAAGCTATTAAAATGAATATATATAAAGCCATGCCTATATAAATACAATTTTATATTATATAAATTATACTTACATCAATCTATATAATAACAAGCTATATCTGAACTATAACTTTGTTTTATATTTATTAAGGAATGAATTTTAAAACTAGGATCAAATGGATCCTAATATGATTGCCTGCCAGAAAAAAAATTCATTCAATAATTACTTCAAGTCTTTCCACACTGTATGACCTTTTTCAACTTCAACCAACTTCATAGGAGGCATGTGGTACTGAGCCAAAATATATAATGTAGGGAAACATTTCCAAACAAAGATGTATTTAGAACTAGAATTAGTACCTAGAAGTTTAACCAAGAATTTATCCAAGTCAATTCTAAAGTTAGTGACTTAATTTTTAGAATTACGTAGTAAATCAGCTTCTTTTGTTGGTAAGTGGAAATATGCTATGGTCCCTGTCAGCGTATGATGGACAGGAGCAGAGAGCAGGGAAGTCACGAGAAAAAGTCACTCTTCATTTTAGTGGTGTAGAAAGCATTGGGGGGGTGGGGAGGGGAGGAAGTGAGAATGGAGAAGAGCTAGTGGCTACTTCATGTAATAAAATTTAAATGTTGAAACATAGGATATGAATTTCAAATTATATCATGAGTAAAAGAATGACTATATTTAAAAACCTCTGTTTAAATTTTAGCTATGGGACTCACTGAAATAGTTCTTGTACAGTGGCCGTTGGTACGTAATACTTATTCTTCACTGACAGTAGCTACCAATTTCCCAAAGGAGAGACGCAGAACAACCCCAACAAGCTATGCAAAGTCAGGGCATACTCACTCGTGATGACAGTCGGGAGAAAAGTGAACCATCCTCTTATTACTGCCTGGGCCAGGGGTGGTCCCCTGGAGGGAGAATTAGAACAAAAAATAAGCCAGAGATGAGTTTCTAGAAAGTGGGTGACTAAGGGAGACATTGCCATTTGGGGACATCCACCCTAAAATGGAACCTGGAATGTGCAATCTCAAGACAGAAGCCTATGTCATGGAGCAAATGATATTTCCAAGACCAATGTGTTTGTATTCAATTCCTAAATATAAATAATATGCATTATAATGCATGAATTTAGGTGCATACAGACCCTTACACTAGGCCTTTCTACAGTACTCCCATCAAGTTAGGAATTATCTGTGTATTCACATAAAACAGATGAAATTTCTCCTAAAACTTTTTTTTTTATTTCTATATTTCTAAATAAAATGACTAACCTGATAATGCATTAAAGTTTCAAAACTATTTTCATGATGAAACCTACTCCAATAAGAAAAGAATTCACCAATCAGAAGGAACATAAAATGGAATGAAAAAGCCTCTTCAACAAGTGGTATTGGGAGAACTGGGCAGGGACATGAAAAAAAATGAAACTAGACCACCAGCTTACACCATACACCAGAGTAAACTCAAAATGGATAAAAGACTTAAACATGAGTCATGCGTGCCATCATAAAAGCCCTAGAGGAAAATGTAAGCAATAAAATTTCAGATATCCCATGCAGCAATATTTTCACTGCTATTTCTCCTAGGGCAAGGGAAGCAAAGGAACAAATAAACAAACGAAACTACATCAAACTAAAAAGTTTCTGCTCAGCTAAAGAAAACAGCAAAATGAAAAGGGAACCAACTATATGGGAAAGCATATTGGCCGATGAAACCTCAGACAAGGGTTTGATCTCCAAAACAGAAAAGGAACTTATACGACTCAACACCAGGAAGACAGACAGTCCAATTAAAACATGGGCAAAGGGCCTGAACAGACACTTCTCTGGGGAGGACATACAAAGGGCCCAGAGGCATATGAAAGAATGCTCAACATCACTAGCCATCAGAGAGATGCAGGTTAAAACTACAGTGAGATACCACCTCACCTGTCAGAATAGCCATCATTAACAAATCAACATACAACAAGCTCTGGGGAAGATGTGAAGAAAAGGGAACCCTGGTGCACTGTTGGGGGGAATGCAGACTGGTGTAGCACTATTGAAAACAGTATGGAATGTCCTCAAAAAAACTAAAAATGGAACTGCCTTTGACCCAGTGATTCCACTGCTAGGATTGTACCTGAAGAACCCTGAAACACCAATTCAGAAGAACCTATGCACTCCTGTGTTCATAGCAGCGCTATTTACAATAGCCAAGTGTTGGAAACAACCTAAGTGCCCATCCGTGGATGATCGGACCAAAAGCTGCAGTGCATTTGCACATCAGAATATTACGCAGCAGAAAGAAAGAAGGAACTCCTGCCTTTTGCAACAACATGGATGGAACTGGAGAATATTATGCTTAGTGAAATAAGCCAGGCTTGAAAGGCAAATACCATATGATCTTACCTAATAAAGGGACCTAATGAACAAAACAAACAAATGAGCAAAACAGGACCAGAGTCATGGAACAGACTGACAGCGACCAGAGGGGTTGGGGGCGGGGGGTGGGGTGGAGAAACGGGGGAAGAAGAGGAAGAGTTTAATTAAAGAACTAGTATGAATGACCCATGGACATGGAAAACAAGGTGGGGATTGATTGTGGGAGAGGGGAAGAGGTGGATGGGGCCATGGAGAGCATGGAGGAAAAGAGAGGACAAATTTAATGAAGCAACAATAAATCAATTAAAAAAAATAAGAACTCTTCCCTGTCCTGTCTTCCTGGAGGCTCTCAAACAAAATGCAGGCATTGCTATGCAAAAATGAATCCACCACAATCATCAACCAGACATCTACTTAGAACAAAAGGTCTGTCATAATAAAAGGAAAATCCCTCTATCGTTGCAGAAGAGCTGTTGAGAGTACAGGGTTTTTAAAAAGCACCAGGCGCAGGAGAGTACCGGGAGCTGGGGGGAGAGGGTCAACTAACACGCTCAAAAACGTATTTCTTCTCGTATCACTTGGGTACCAAGGATTCCCGCGTGCCGTCACATTCCGAGAAATGCAAATACCGCCTGTGTGGGCGGATGAGACCATTAATAGCCAGCCCCACGCGTGGGCACCCCCGGTCAACCAGCTGGTGGCTCAGCTCCAGGCCCGAGTCCGGCCTCCATCTCCAAATGAGGTTTTCACGCTTTGCCAGTGGGCATCCCGGGGACCCGGTAATCCATTCTCTGCGCCGCGGCTGCGAGAAAAGCCGACTGTGCCCATGTCACGCTTCGTTAGAGGTTCATGATCACATTATCCCAGGCTGGACCTGACGCTTTTATTCAGTTTACAGTGTGTTCTCTGTTCAGGCACCTTATTTCCTTTGCCAGGGCTGCTGACAGCCTTTTCCACACTATATTAATCTTGTTTGCTGACTTTATCTTGGTACAAATATCAGAAAACTGAACTTTTTATCTCAGAGAAAGAATAAACAACATGTTGACAGAAGCAGAAGCTATTTTCAGGCCTAAAATTGCTTGTTTACCTGAAGCTATACTTATGGGGGGAAAAATGTTGAATCTTGCCCTGACTTGAAATACGTAATCTGAAATTTAATAAACAAAGAAGAAATTTCACATACACCCATGTGATAAATCGCCTGATGAAAACAATGCAGCTTGAATACAATAAAACAGGATTTGTAACTAATTTATACCACAATACAAATGTAAGCTTTCAATCTAGTCAGAAATGATCATAGCAGGTATTTCTCAGAAATCATATACATATATAAACGATAAGCTGGATTCAATTGCTGCAAGTAACTCACAAAAGATTTACGGGGCAAAGCGAGATATTTAAATGACTTTACATGATCTACCAGCACATGGCTAGAAGTAAGAATCTCTCACTGTTATTTCAAGCCAATTTTTGCTTTACTTTCAGAGATATGCAAAAAGGTACAATTTGGCATTAAAAAAATATTAAATTAAGCCTGAAGGTATTCAGGGTCATTGTTGCTGATGGGCCTCAGGAATGGGAATCTTTTGCCACTTTAGAGACTAGACACCCTTATAGGAAATCTGACAAGAGGCTCTGAGCGTAGAGTTTCACGTGTGCTGCAATTCCAGGGTATTTTAAACTTGAAAACACGTCTTCATTGTGAATGCTGATTAGCAGACAATTCACAGTATTAGAAAATGTCAGGAAACACTTGTACAGAATTCCTTCTAAAAATGTACCGTTCAGGGTAGATGATAACCTTTATAAAAATGCAGTGAAGCAATTTTAAACATTAGCATTTAATTTCTAGTAAACGATCAAGTATGGTAACTACTAATCCCCCCACCATCACCACCACCATGCTTCCCAGTATTCCAGCAGGGGTTTAGAAAGAAGTCACAATGTAAAAACTCATATCTCTTTGAATATACAATAAAATGTTCCCATGGTAAAAGTTATCTGTTGAAAAGCGTAGCTTTGATTCCGCAGCATTAGAGAGGGGGCCCGGGGTCTGTTCTTCAGGAAAAACATATCTGCACACTCCAGTCCCTGCCATCTGCAAAAACCCCAAGACAGCCACAGATGCAATTAGCCAGTATTTCCTGATGAGGATCTTAAACATCGCACTGTGTGTCTTGAATCCAAAGGATTCACTTCTTAAATATGACTGCACCAATAGTGGGTACAATGCTAAATAAAGTAGGTATGTTTCTTTTCATTACCTATGCCTATTACACAATTTGTGAAATGAGAAAAACTACACTCACAGCTGAAGAGGAATGGCTGGCCCCTAGATAACACAACCTTTCGGTTAATTTCCAGACCTTTTTGGTGGCAAAATAAACTATAATGGTCAAAGACCTTACGGGTCTTGGTTTTTGCTACTGTTATTTACAACCGAGTTGCCAGCCTCAGAAAGTGGGACGTAGTGGTGATGGATACAAATGTAGTAGCAGCCCAAGTACCATCAGAAGTCATAAGGTCCACAAGGACCAGTATATGGGAAACTGAGCTAAATGACGTCAGTGACAAATGTCTATTTGCCCATGTTGTTGGATCCATTAAAAGCAGTTTCTTACTCTGTCACTCACTTATGAACACCCATTTCGGGGACCCTCAGAAGAGAAGCACACCAGTTGGCTTTATCATCTCATTTTCACCACGCATCAGGTGAGCTTCCCGGAACCGCGGGCTCTGGCCGCGCAGGGAGCTGGGTCAGCGTGGGTGATGCCCCTGCTCACATTCTCCATGCTTAGGATTCCTGCTGTAAACTAGTAGGTGCAAGAAGCCACTGTCCTTCTCGCCCCCGAGGGCAGCCGTTTCCTTTCCACTTGGCTCCCGTTTCCAGTCCAGGGTCGGCACTGACAAACCGGGGGTGGCTGGCTGCCATTCAAAAGGAAGCCTTCCCGTTTCACAGGGCCTGGCCCCCCGGACCCCGTCAGGGCTCCAGGCCCAAGACTCCGGAGTCTCCTGCTTCTTTAAGGACCATTGTCTCTTCTTTGAAGAGAGAAGCAAGCCTTTCAAGTTCAGTAGGCTCTGCCATGAAGGCCCCCTGGTACATTCAATAAATGTGTCTGTCAGAACCATGTGACAGATATTAAGGAAAACAACTGAACAAAAACAGGCTTAGAAATAGGGCTCTGAACCCTGGGAGTAAGAAGTAAGGGGGCGGAAGAAAACATGTAGCCGCTCCTCTGTACATTTGTCTTCATTAAAAAATATGCCTAAGGAAGTAATACTGTAAATATTTGGCAGTAATTGATTTTCATGAATAGCTGTCACAATGAGTGAATGAAATATTTACCTTTTAACCCCATACACAAGAAAGAATCTCCAAAAGTATTTGAAATGAGAGTACTTGAGTTTCATAAATGGGTGGAAAATTTTTTTTACAAGATATTCTGGGAAATGAATAAAATATTCCATGTGCACATTTTATCTGCACATAGAATATTACAAAATGGTCACAATTCACAAAAGGCACAATCTATATGGGGACGAAAATGTTCAAGAAAATAACATTAGAATTACTGCTAAAGCAACATACCAACAAAAAAAGTAAAAATTACTTTAGGATTACTTTTAAGGCCAATGCAAAGAAAATAACCATTCGGGGAGCATGAAGGGAGATCGTTTATAAGATTAAAGGGAAACAAAGCAGTTTCCTGATTTAAGAGGAATAAGGGGGCGAAAATCATCTCTGAGAAGGGACCTGCATGCAATTTCTCTCTCCCAGCTCCAATCCATCATCACCAGCTCGCCATGTTCAACTTTCTAAACCGCTGCTTTTCGCGTGTCAATTTTCTCATTCCAGAGCCGTCCACGGCTCTGCACTGAGGGCAGAATTAGAACTAATGAGAAATGCATTCCATATGCTCTAGAGCCTGGCTGCTCCTGCCTTTCCATTCACTCTCCAGCTTCCCAGGCAGGGAGCGCTCCTTGTTCTAAACCCACAGTTGTCCAACTTGCTACAACTCAGCTACCTACCGCATGTATGAGGTTAAGTGGTACACGGTACCAGGGGAAACCAGTTACGTTGTGGTGGTGAACTAATCTTTTTGGTGCCATGACAGCTTTAAGTTAAAGAACCCTTCTGATGCCATATACTGATATTTATGAATAGAAATATCAGTAAGTAACGCATATTCTAACTTCATTTGTGTAGATTTCTTACAGTACAGCGCTATAACTGTACCTATTTTATTATCACTGTTGTCAGCCTCATACTTCGCAGAAACTTCATAATAGGCATGTGTGTACTTTAGGGTTTGTTTGGTACTACCTGCAGTTTTAGGCATCCACTGGGAGTCTTAGAACCATGCCCTGTGGGTAGGTAGCTCGGGGTTGGGACGGAGGGACTATTTTGTACTCTTGGAAAATCTTCAGCCTCGAATCAGACATCCAAGGATGCTCTGGTCCTTAACTTGTAACTTCAGGGTGACCCCTGGGCGATTTCAAGTAGGGTGAGCTTGGTGGCTCAGAGAGGGGTGTCTGCCGTGTCATGGACAGAATAATGAGAATGACAAATGGCACCAAGATGAGTCATTATAGCCCAAGCAGTAAAACACTGGAAAACTGTGCCAGAGAGGAGTAAACATTTTCATAATGAGAATATGAGAGGGAAGTTGGATGGTGAAAGAACCTGGACTGTTTTCCCTTCAAAAGCAGATCTCAATGTAAATGTGAGATTATACCTTTAGCCAGAAGGTTTTGTAAAGGACACCACACACACACACACAAAATTGGAAGGAATAAAACACAGAGAGCACAAGGCTTTTCTTTCCTTTGAAGATCCACCTTCCTGGCAGGAATTCTGTGGCAGAGGGGAAGTGCCAGCCTTTCAGCTGCCAGCATCACAGGAAGTAGTGGATGCAGGCGGACCTAAGGGAATCTGGCCTAGTCTTTGTGCATTTTCACCTAATAGTAGTAGCACCTATATTCTTCTAAAAGAATTGTCAAAATGCAAATTGGACTGAAGCAGGTTTAGAAATATATAGGCATACATATACCACAGTAGCAATTAAAACCAAATACTGTGATTATGTTAAATAATGTTAAATATTCACTTTAAACCATCTTTTTCCTCATTAGAATAAGTCAGCGTTCATAATTAAGAATTTAGACTTGTTGGCCCAATAGAATACTACTACTTCTAATAAGTGCATAAAGTCTCACTTCTGGTATATACTAATAATGATCTAAATGCTTTTATAGAAAAGAATAATTATGTAATTAGGAAACAAATATAGCAACACCTTTGTGCAACACTGCATGATGCAGACTTTATTTTTCTCGAGTCAGAAATAAAAGATTAACTGGCTCAGGATGATGGCCGGCAGTGATTAAAGACAGAGTTTCATGCTGCCACCCAGTGTTCCCAGCAAGCTGTGAGTGGCCTCTGCTGGCTGACCAGAGGCCTCCTAAATCACTCGTTCAGGATGCGGGCAGCACCACTGGCTTCCGGGACATCAGTGCCTGTCCCTGTGTTTACATAAAGTCCATGGTGCACGAAGACCTGCCTGTCGTAACAGTAAAGTCCAAACTCATAAACACAATGTGTCTACAACAGTGTGAAAACTTTATCATTTCATCCTACTGCAGCATACTTCATTGCAATCAAAATCTATGCATCTTCTAAAATTCTAGTTTACATGCCATGGTAGCGTACAAGTGGATTATTTCAGTCCATTTACATCAAGCACTTCACATCTACATTTAAAACTAAATATTTTCCTGAGCTTCAGTACACCCCCATAGGCCATCTGTTTCTCCAAATAAGTGTGTATGTGGGCTTGGTGAACTGACTTTGCAGGGAAATACAGAGAAAAGATGAAATTTTCAATCTTTTAAAGAATGTGTGACTTAAAAAAAGGCATGAATGAATAATGGTTTATGAAGATACTATCCTGGAACCATAATATAACAAAGTGATGTATTTCTATATTTCTATATCAGTGCACCTGTGTTTGGGGAGAAGTAATTTTGTATTCAAAACTTAAAATAGCAATTAAGTTGAAATCTCAGTAGTACTAGATAATATTTCCTCCGTAATCATAATAGAGAAGAGAAAAAAAATGATCTCTGTCCAAACATAGGTTTCCGTTTTTGCTCAAAATCTCATGCGTAATAGAATTTGTATTTTTTAATTTATCTATTTAGGCATAAAATGACATGGTTCACTTTATACACAGCCCAATCCGTCCACTTAAAATAGATCCCATTAAAAGTTATCAAGTATGCCTAATGATGTCAAAAGGTGACTGCATTTATTTTTAAAAGTTATTGTTCTCACATGTGACAGTTTCCAGTAGATTTCAACCCTCATTTCAGAATTCAGTCCCATTATCTTGCCTGCTCACAACTGTTCACAGGGTGAGCTAGCTGACACATGAAATGACCCTCCGTCTCACCAGACACCTCTGGGATATGACACACTGACCTACAGGAAGCCCTTATTATGAGCCTGAAGCATACAGCACAGAACGCAGCTCCTGCCAGGGACTTTGTTTATAAAAATCCTTTTACCTCTCTGGACATTCAAAAACGGCTTTGAAAGTAGTGTTCAACTATTTAAAGGAATTTCAGGTAATTAAAAATTCTAATGAGTGCTTCGAAGCCTTCCCTCCAATTTCTCCTAATTCTGCAGGAAAAAAAAAAATAAAGTGTCACATATACAGAAAACCACCTAGAAAATGTTTTCCTCTGGGAGCTTAGCTTATTCAGAGTCTATTATATTAAGGAGGGAACTTAAAAACAGAGAAGATGCACAATAGTTCTCATTCCTAATGAGATTTTTCCATATACTAAAAAGCTCAGTGCATGTGAATTTTTGGGTTTTTTTTTTTTTTTAGTGGTCAAAGAGGTCGGCGGGTAACCTGACAGTGAAGATAATGATGACGTTCAGCAAATCCTTCCACCCGTGGCGTTGGGTCTCCCCTACCAGAGATGGGGGGTAGGGAGCAGGTCCGGCTTGCGAATAGCGTGGAACAGCGGCCCCTTCCACCTGCCACGGCCAGGCCTCAGGCCCCCAGTCCCTTCTCACTCCCGGGGAGCACTGAACGGAAACAGGCTGGGGTGGAGGCTGGACGTTCAGGCACCAGTGTCCTTAGGTGCCCCCACTGCTCTGGGGCAGAGTGAGGTGCAGACCAGAGAAGTGTATGGAAATGGAAGGACAGCTGGTGAGAAGGCCATTCTCTGAGGGGGGCACCCCGCCCAGTCTGACCAGCACAGGAGTGAAGGCGCTGCTTTTGTGGGAGGCGAAGCCTCCGTTGAAAGCTGGAGAGTTTGCCCCTGGTCCCCCGTGGCCTATGTGAGCTTGACAAGCTGACCCAGGGGTCTCTGCAACCTAGGAGGGGGGCCAGCGGGGGAGCACAGTCTTGGGACCCAAAAATGCAGAGGGACTTGGAGACAGAAACAAATGACTGGACTCCGCAAGCTTCAGTCATGGGCACCAGCCAAGTATCTTCAAAGGCCAAATGGAACCGGACTCACATAAATGGCCGGACAGCGAGCCAGACATCTGCAAAGACCAAAACCTAGCAGGACAGTAGGCTGGTGCGTGAGCCTAAGGTCACCCCCCAGCAGGGAGCTCCCTGCTGTCCTCTTAGAGAGAAGCAGATGGGGCAGGCGGGGAGGAAAACAGGGAGACCAAGCATTTGTTAGAAGCAGGTCAGTTGCCCAGAGAAACACTTGCAGGTGAAATAGGGCAGCTACTCCACGTCCCATCCCACCGGGGAGGGAAGCTCATGAGGAGTATCAAATGTAGTAAATGAAGATGCCACGTTTCCTCTTGCCTCACTCCGTTTACAAACTGGCGTCAGCCCTTTAAAAGAGACCCAGATGCAGAAGTGATCCTTGCATTGAAAGAGATGGCAGTCTTTCCATTTGGTTCACATGTTAGGAAGTAAAGCATTAAGTACTTTACTAGTTTAAGCTTTTCCACTGTTTTACAGGCAAAATTCCACATCATGGGTATCGGTCATATCTTTTAACCTGCAAGATGTAAAATTGATTGTGACAAAGAATCGTTGTTATGATAAGGTTAGAAAGCAAAGCAGTAAGGGATCCTAGCAGTAATTTCTGCTGTTCAGGAAGTATAGTGATCTCAAATCCACCAGGTTTAACAAAATAAACTAGAATTCAAAAATCTCTTCAATTTTCTCCAGTATAATGTTATTCTTAGGAATAGAACAGCATAGTATTTAAAGTATGGGTATTGGCAAAATTGCCTGGGTCCAAATCTTGATTCGTCTGCATTTGGTTCTGTGACAGACCCAACTTCCTCATCTATAAAACAGGGATAAAGCCCTGGCTGGTGGCACAGTGGATAAGGCGCTGGCCTGCGAACCCGAAGGTCGCTGGTTCAATTCCCAGCCAGGGCACATAAGCAGGTTGCAAGCCAGGTCTCCAGCCAAGTCCATAGCTGGAGGCAGGTGAAAGGCAACCATACGTTGATGTTTCTCTCCCTCTCTGCCTCTCTCCCTTCCTCTCTCTCTCGAAATAATAAATAAAATCTTTTAAAAAATTAAAAAATAAAACAGAGATAAAAATAACACCTGTTTTACAGTTACTGTGAGAGTAAAATGGCATCATCTGTAATGGACAGAGATCAGCATCTCTCAACTATCATCAGTTGTATTAGTTGTGTTGAAAGTCTAACGCAAGATACAATCTCAATAATCAGATGACATGGTACATATTGCAGTAGGTGTGAGCAAGGATCAGAAGTTTTTCTAGGGTTCAAGGATGTTCACAGAGAGCAACGGTGCAGTTGGAGAAGCTCATGACTGGTGCCACCATCACGCCTTCTCGGTGAGGGGTGATGAAAACCAGGTGAGCAGTTATTTCCCTGAGCATTAGCGATGTGGATACATCATTAATATTCAAAACACCGAATTGCAAAGAAGAGTTACTTCTACGCATTAAGCTGAAATGACAACATCGCCGATCTGCATTGCCACACTTAACTCAGTAATTTCCACAAGGACACTCTTAGTAACTCCATAGGCTGGTGCTTTTCCGATGCTTTTCAATTAGTGGAAAGGTCATGAGTTTAAATAAAATAGAGTTAAGTATCTTATCTCTGAAAATGGTCTCTAAACTGAATGTTTTACAGCTAATTTGCCAATTCTAAGAGCCTAAAAGAAGTTTGAATTAGCAGACCACTAGAATACATGGCACTGAAGTAATAAATAGAATGTACCTCTTTCCTAGCATGTGCTTACACACACACACACACACACACACACACACACACTCTGGCTTCCTTTGATTTTACACACAACAATGAAAACCCTTGAAGGTACCCATGACCATGCATAACCTAGGCTTGCTCTCCACTCTGAATTACTCTCTTCAGTCACTTCACAGGCTGCCTCGTGGTGGTTTACAAGAGCATACATTTCTCAAAAGCAGTGGCTACTGTCTAACTCACCAGCAGAATTTACTGCATTTGCCTACACTGAACCAGGCCTTGAGTTAGCACCACAGATGCTGTTCACTAGGGCTCATGATCATTTTGCAATAGTCACAAAACATTATCTACCCCAGTTAGCTCACAAATAGTCAAAATGCTATAGTCTTTTCAAAAATCTGCATATGCTGTTTCCGGGGTCATGTTACCATCTTTATAGTAAACCATTACTAACGCCAGTTTCGTAAAGTTAAATAGCACGAAAAACCAACCTTGGACATAGGCAGAGAACAGACTGAATGAACGTCATTTACTAGGCGTCTGCACAAAGGTTAGTTCACAACTTTATTAGCGATGCTCTACCATCTCAAATGAATTCCTCACATGCTTGCACTCAAGTTGGTCAAGAGTAATCGGGAAAAAGGAGCACAAGGAAGAAAGGAGAAGACTGCTGAGTCGTCTTTCCAGAGTGGCACACTGTGAAAAGACTTCGAGAGAGAAAGGCGGTTGTTGAGTACTAGCCAGGCGCCCTGAGAACAGTGCAGGTGTCACGCGTTCTTGAAGTTCGTTCGGGAGGCACCCACCCGCAGGGCACGGAGAGCATCTAAGCATCCACATAGCGGAGAGGCGGGATGGCACCCACTGTTCTGGAAGTGTCCCAGAAGTGTTAGCTCGGAGCTCCATGGCACAATGACATGGTCCAGCACGGCTGGCTGTGAAACGGTGACGTGCCCAACTCTTTGGGACTGGGGGCACAGGCCGAATGCCAGGTAGCGCACCCTGCTGCTTTCTGCTTCCGTTCATGAAACTGTTCAGGGTCTGTGAAGGAAGAATCCAGGACATCTACAGAAAAGACAAGATCACCACTGGTGCCCTGTGAACCCACCGTCGCCTGGGCTAGGGCAACAATGGATAGTGTCCTTTAAGTCTGGACCCTTTCAGCTGCCCTCCAACACTCACAGGGCCCAGGTGTCACATGACCACCCCGTTGGCTATGGTGCAGTGTTTGCTGTTCCATGTTCAGTCATGCGTTGCCCCTTTCTAGCTGTACAGGTTATTTTACTTCTGATGCCTTATTCATGAAAGGGCAATGAGGTACCGTGACTCCTGTCTCACGAGTGTCTGAGAATTACACTAGTCAGCCCCTGACAGACGCTTGGAAGGGTGCCGTGCTCACAGCCAGGACTCGGCAAAAGCTGTTCTCAGTGGTAGCGCATCTGCATTTTATACCCCAGTTTAGAAAATGCTGAAGGGTAACTGCTTGCTCTCTAGCCACGAGGAAGATTTTACCTAAATGGCAACCTCTTAGAGTGTATTGAATCCTCATCAACGACTGATTAAAAAACAAATGCGGATGTATGAGTTTTGTTAAGTCACTTCATGTCCCTGGACCTCAATTTTCCAATCTGACTTTTAAAAATTCCGTATTTGCCTCTCAAATCCTTTGCGTCAAAAGCATTCTGTAATTCCAGGAAGTTCGGTTGACAATGACACGGGAATTTCATTCTATCGCGTCAGTTGGGTTACTAAAATAATGTGGCTACGTGGTATGGAGTTTATTTTGGGGCCAGAATTCATTTTAATAGCTTTACAAACATATCAGTCTTGTGTTCATAGATAGAATCATGAATGGTTTGAAGGGTCACTTAATTAAATTTTTTTAGTTTATTGGACTTAGGGGGAAAACCATATGCTATGTTACATTTTCCCATATGTAGCACAGATATGTCTCAGGACCAACCTGTTGCACATGTCAAGGGTCTACTGGAATTGTTTCCAGCCTGCCCCCCAAAACTTAGCGGGTGGGTCACACCCAGGCCACTTTACTCAGACGGGACTCCAGCTGGGGTCAGTCACCACAGGCACAGAAGGGCTGAACCCCTAACCCACAAAGGATGCTTTCCCGACAACAGGCTCTTCCGGCCACTCTTAGGAATTCGGGCGAAGAAAAACAAACAAACAAAAAGACATGAGCAGGCATGAGTTCAAGTATAATATAAAGGTTAATTTCACTTCTGGATGGGAAGCATTTCAGTATTTCTCCAGAATGTAAATTCTAGGTGGAAAATGGTTATTTTCTCAGTAAATGAAGAACCATTCATTTTAAATCAAAGAATGGTTTACGTTTTCCAAACGGTCTCTCTTTGCTCAGTGGACCGAATACCTGGAGACCGACAACGACTTGAGCTCGGAAAAGGGTGACGTCCATGTGGGAGCCCCTGCGCCGCCCTGGCAGGTCCGCCGTGGGCTCCCCTTGTCCCACAAACAATTTTCAGGCCCACGCTCGATAAATAAATTGGGTCTCAGCGCTCCCCATCAGGGCCGCACACCCCCTCGGCCGCAGACCTATGATAAATGGACTTATTTTCCCAAATCAAACACTCGAATTTAAATTCAGATGAGTTAATGCAAAGGTCAACATTGTAATCAGTTCTTTTGATCTTTATAGAATTTCTGGAGTAATACATAATAAATCTGAAACAAGGCAATTTGCAGCTCTGTGTGTGTGGCTGGCAATAAAAAAAAAAAACCTTAACGATCAGAACCTTCACGCACTTAGGGAACCGTTTCTAGTGAGGACCGCGGTGAGGGCCCCCACACAGTGCACAGCCGCGGGAGAATTGCACCGGCGGTCCTGCCGTGGACTCAGAAACGTGTTTCTGTGAAAAGCCGCACATACATCGAGGCCGAATGAATTTTCAAAATCGTCACCACTTTCATTATAATCACCTACTTTGTGTTAATATGGTGAACATAAAAATAAAGCTGAGAGTACATTTCAGCATATCAGAGGCAAACAGAAGTTTTTAATTAAAAAAGAAAGTTTCTGGGGGTTGAAGTATTTACACGTTATTGACAAAGAGGGGAAAATGAAATGAATTTTTATGTTGCTGGCAGTGATGAGGAATAGCCTGTCAACACCCACCCCCCCCCAAAACGTAGTCCTCTCCCCCCCTTTTACAAGCCATGTAGCAGTGATTACTGATGACTCCTCTCTAAACAGAAAGGCCATGTTTCTGCCTTTGTTACACTGACGGGCAGTGCGGGAAGATCTGATTTCTAGTTTCTGAGGATACTTCGAGCCATCCCAGGGGTGAACAGGTTTCAACAAACACTGACGTAACAGTTACGGTTTGCCCGTAATGAAACTGACAGTATGAAAAGCATTCGAATTTCTAGCAGTGAGGGATCTGGCATCTACACATCTAGAAGCCGTCACTGCTACGATTCCGTAGCCGAAGGTGAAAAGGAGCAAAAAGGAAAAAGAAAAACACCTTTAAGGGTCGTCCAGATCTCTGCTTCCGCAGCCTCTCCCTTCAGACGGACCCCAGGGGAAATTGTCCCCAGGCACCCTTGCTGTTCTAACAATGAACATGGGATCGGACCTCCTACAAAGCTCGATTTTTGGATCCACCTGGGTGTGGCCACAAAGTAGACAGGTTGGAGCACTTCTGGGGCAAATAAATTCTCCTGTATTTTCTGAAACAAGTTCCCGCAGGCAAATACCAATCGGCTTCCTGAATCCCTTTTGTTCTACCGTCCCCCGCCCCCGGGGCTCCTATCATTCTAAGGTGCCCTCTCTTAAGACAAAGAAAAACATGACTCAGGCTGAAAACCCCGTCCAATGTCTCCTGAACGGTGACTTTTTTCCCCTAATAAACCTCTGCGGCTTCATAAACCGCTGATCCCACGGAACTCAAGAAAATCCAGCAGTAAGAAAGGCTTGGGCCGGCGCCTCCTAAGACAAATCAACGGCGCTCTTGTTTTTTTCCCCTGCAGTTTCAAATTTACGGTGGACAGATGTCCTGTCATCGCAGTTAAAAGTACAGTCTTGGGAGTCACTAGGGATTTGACAAGTCAAGTCTCTCAAAGCCTGAGACAGAAAGTCCTTGATCGGAAGAAAAGGATCTTTTTATCCCTTTTTTTTTTTTAAAGAAAGCTCTATAATGTTGCCTATATTAAAAATAAAACAAGACAAAAAACCCCACCAAATCATAACCTTTCAGCTTCCACACTCTAGTCAACCTCATAGATACTCTAAAAATTGGCAATAGTTAAAAGCACAGCCCTGGCCAGTGTGGCTCAGTTGGTTGGAGTGACGTCCCATAGACCAAGAGGTCGGCGGTTCAGTCCCCAGTCAGGGCACATACCCAGGTCTGGGTGCGTACAGAGGCAACCTGTCTATTGATCCTTCATTCTCGTATCAACGATATCTGTCTCCCTCCCTCCCTCTCTCTAGAAGCAATGCAAAAATATCCTCGTATGAGAATCAAAAATAAAGGCTCATATATAGGAAAAATCCCACACAACTATTCATCACTGCTCCGTGCAGGACGACGCGCTGAGCAATTCACCGCATCTCACCGTGACTGCACCCACAGGCTCACAACACAGCTGTCAGGGACGCGGTGCCCTGGAAGCTGAGAGCACCAGGGTCGCTCTGGAAGAAGTGTTAAATCCTCTTACGTGAACTGCACTGTAGCTTCTCCATCTTGGCAGAATGGAGTTTCCTGCATGAAGCCCAAATCGCCCTCTTTCCTTATGACGTCCTCTGCGATCCAACTGTGTCATTCATGCTCAGAGATGAAGGGACACCCGAGGAAGTTTAACGGGCAGGCAAACAGCCATGGTCTCTGTGTGCTACCACTTGTTCTTTTCCTCCCTCTGTACAAGCTGTGTCTAAGAGCATCTCACCACTTATCTGTGTATTCACCAAATACTTGTGGATTCCTGGTCAGTGCCAGGTAGTGATTTGACCATGGGGACATGGTCATGATAAACTAAGATAGCCGTTGCCCTCAAAGTTGTCACTCCCTGCAAGAAAGACCAACTGTAATTACAAACCATCTAAGATAGTGTTAGGGGAAAACTGATTATGCTATCATCTTTCGTTATTTTTTTATTTTTTTAAAGTTTATTTATTATTATTACAGAGGGTGGGGGGAAAAGAGTGAGGCAGAGAGGGAGAGACATCCATGTATGCCTTTCACCTGCCTCCAGCTATGCACATGGCTGGAGACCTGGCTTGCAACCTGATTATGTGCCCTGGCTGGGGAATCAAACCAGCGACCTTTGGGTTCACAGGCCCGCACCTTATCCACTGTGCCACCAGCCAGGGCCTTCCTTATTTTTTAGTAAAGGATACTCCTCCACAACTGAAGGTCTAGTTTTCTTGTTACCTTCATGGTTTACCAAAAAATCAAAAGACTGAACAAAAATCTATCAATAAGTAAAAAGAGTTTAATAACTTCCTTCAGATACGGAAAGTCATACAGTACAATTTATTTCCAAAAATATGGTAGCTGACTTTCACCTGGAATAAAGTAATTTTTAAAATGTGACTTTAAAAACCATGTTTTACTTCTATTAGATATTCAAAAATGACTGATTTTGTAATCTTAATGAACAGATATTTTCAGTATAAGCAATAAAATTTCTGTAATAATGAACTATGTTCATAGTTACACATTGTATTACTGTAATCATGTAAGTACATGTAGAGATACAAGTAAGATGTGCGATAAATGATAGGCCCTTACGTGACCAGCATACAATCATAGACTTTGTGGAGATATTTTGCCAGTGTGGAAAGATTGTTTTTTATGCACACACGTTGTACTATAAATCTCTTAAAAAAAGTTCATGCCCTGGCTGGTGGCACAGTGGATAGGCGCTGGCCTGTGAACCCAAAGGTCTCTGGTTCGATTCCCAGTCAGGACACATAACCAGGTTGCAAGCCAGGTCTCCAGCCAGGTCTGTAGCTGGAGGCAGGTGAAAGGCAACCATATGCTGATGTCCCTCTTCCTCTCTGTCTCTCTAAAAATATTAAAATATTTTTTAAAAAGTTTTTTCAAAAGTTCATAATTTGAAATAATATTTCACTGTAATCAAAATCATTCTAGAACCGCCAACTTCTTAAGAAAACAAAACAGGAAATTGTCATTAATAAGAATAAAAGAGAACGATGCCTGGACCAGCCGGGAGTATAAATCGGGTTAGGTCAGAAACAGAAAACAATTTCTGATCAGTAAACAAAGCCTGTGCTCTTTGGGGGTTGCGTGGGCATTCTGCTCCATGCCAGTGTCACCAAACAGTATTGTGGGTGTCATGAGCTGGTTCCATCCTTCTATGTGGGCTAAGGGAGCTTCGCCAGACCCGTGTTCCCGGGAGCATTGGCATCACGCAGGAACTTGCTAGAACTGAGAAGCCTGAGACGTTAACCCAGACCCTCTCAACGAGACCCCCGGGAGCGGGGAGCACAGGGAGCACAGCACCTTGTTGCGGGAGGCGCCCGCCAGGTCTTGCACAGGAAGCTGACCGCCACTGCTCTAGGTCAGTGCATTCCAAAATGCAAGACTGCTGTTCCTTTCCACGTTCACTGTGCAAACTGGGCCCCAAAATGCCCTTTGCCAGCTACATTAGCAATGTGAACCGTGAACTGAGAAACAGAAACATGCTGCATTTGTCTAATACTTCCTGACAATGTTGTGCCAAAAATCACGGAACAGTTTATGTTCATTAAGGCAATAAAATGCTACAAGGGGAAAACCAGGATTTAGTTAGGAGTTAGGGGACTTGTACAGAGTCAAATAATGAGTAAGTAAAATAACTTGAATGCTTGGAGGTTACAAAATGACTATAATCATTTAATACCGTTTACTTCTACTTAAATTATTTAGCTCTCATTCATCTTAGTCTTAGATGCCATTAGTATTATTTCTCTGTATTAAATGCCAGGGGCTTTATTAAGAGATTCAGATAAGTTGTTTAACATTACCTCATTCTAATATAAGTCAGATGTCTAAATGGGAAATACCAAGAGAAAATACTGACAAATAGCCAAGCCTAATGTATATGAATAAAACATATACATTATATATGTATGTATATACGTATACATGCATAATTATATGTGTGTGTGTGTGTGTGTGTGTGTATACATATATACTGACGAGACCACCTCAATGAAAGTTGAGCCTTTACATACACAGGAAAGACTTCAACAAATTGCTGTTCATTGGATTCTGAAGCAGGTTCAGGTGATAGACCCATATACATAGGGATAGTATTCAATGTGTGATTATATCATTGAATTTAATAACGTATCCGGCTGTGGGGGCACGGGGCCTAGTACAGGGGCCTAATACACATTTTGGCCGGTTTACCTGCTGCAGAGGCAGGAGAGGCCGTGAAGGGAGCCATGCGGGGAGGGCCCAGGGAAGACTGCACACAGTGGAGGATTCAGGGGGACAGTGATGGAGCAGCCAGATGTTCCCCTGCTGCCATAAATTATGGGGGGACGGATGGGCAGGCCGCGGAGGGGTTCCAAAAATAGGCTGAAACTGCCCACGGCCTGAAAACAAATTGCCTAACTTCCATTATGAGAAAACAGCGTTCTTGACATGTATCTCATGTGGCCACTGCCGGGCAATGCTCCGTCCGCAGGGAGGAAACGCAAGGTGCTCCAGCTTTGAAGCTGGAAGCTGTTATCCCACCAAGGCGTGTCAACGCGAAGAAATCTGCGTGAGTCTGGGGCCTCAAGGCCGGAAGGTTTATCAGGAAGGAAAGACGAATGAGTGGACCATGGCAGGCCAGGTGCACTTCGGAGAAGTGAGCTCGAATGATGTAACTGTTGGTTCATCTAAAAATGTATGTTGACATAGTAATAACAATGAGAGTACCAGGTATCAAAAGCAAACATGATCAAAGGGTTCTGTTGTCTGTTATGAATGAGTTTGTTTTCCTTAAAGGACAACAGCCAATCTAAGATGTTGAGAAGTTACATGCTCTTTTCCTTAAGATGAAAAAGAAATAGAAAAAAGGTAGTAAAAACACACTGAGAGAATATTTATCACCTTTATTAAAGATATCCGTGGTTTATAGAGAAAGAAATGGATCCCTTAACAGCTGCTAAATTTTTATTTTAAAAAACACCATAATCACCATAAAGACAACATACAAAATACATAATTATATGGTCATCATGAATGAATGTTTTGTTTTTTAAAAAATTTGATATGCCTCTGGGGGGAGAACAATTATTTCAAGAATTATATTGTATTGATTAATCAGCCATTCTAATGAATATGGCTTTATTTTCAGTCACACAATATTCAGTTAATTCTGACAGAAATGTCACAGGCACATTATTATTATCAAGAATATGTGTGCGTGCGTGTGTATCAAGAATAGTAAAGTACTTAGGGGATTTAGGTAATACGTTACAAATAATTTTAAAGTTCCAACAATTTTTTTTATCTACATGACTGTTTCAAAATTAATAAGTTCTATTATGCTGAAGAAAATATACATTATTCAACATACGATCCAGGGCACAGATTTCAACTGTGATTCAGGTTGTATTAAAATTATGCTCTCATTTGAGAACTCATTTGTCAACAACGGAAAATATCATTAGCTCCGTTTTGTAAACAGACCGCATTTTTATGTCACCGAGAAGTAATCCAGAGCTTGTGGACAGGGTGAAAATGTTATATTGCGCCACCAAGAGAGAACCAGGCCGTGGAAAGCCATATTGTCCCACAGCATGAAGTGATCAGATACCTGCCTAAAATGATGGACAGCTCTGGCCTAGTGAGCAGGCAAAAAAAAAATCCCATTTACTCGTCCAGATGGGACCAACTGGACGCTTCAGCGCAAACAACTCATCCTTCTTCGGACCTTCTTGTCCAGCTCTGGAGCCAGCCCGGGCTGATAATGATGAATATCAAGGCTACAGGAAAGTGGGTGACAACAGAAGGCTTGTTATAGCTGCCACTCTTTCCCTCTTGTCATTATTACACATTGAAGATTTATTTGAGTTTATTGTTGTGCACAGGGTCCAGCCATTTGCAATTCATCACTTACTACAGAAAGTTCAGGACAGTGGCCAAAGCCATAATTGCCACCCCCACCTGCTTCTGGAAATTATGAGGTCGCCCGCGAGGGCAGCCCCGTCTTCCCCGAGCCCCCAAAGTCACAGCAGCCTCGGGTAAGAAACCGCAGGCCCCGTCTTCCCGTGAGCACCTTTGAGATGGCATGAATAATGCTACCCTGGCCTGCGACGGAGGAAATGGCGTCCACAGGACAGCGGCTGGACGGCAGGCCCAGCAAGGTTAAAGCTCCAGGAAGGAAATGATGGAACTGTTACGACAGCCCCGGTCTGAGCGTTGTTGTGGAAGCTGTAGGTACTATGTGTGTGATTCAGAAACGGAAACCCAGTAACCAGCCACATCTCTTTTATTTCATCAGATGCCATCTTCTAATCTTCAGAAGTCAAACTAGTCTAACTGCACATCGGTTTGGGGAGCAGGTGAAATGTAAATCCTACCAGAAAAGAAAAAATAAAGCCACTTCAGTACTTTGGGAGAACTGATAGAACAGTTATATCGAATGCAGAGATATTTTCTTTCTATTCCAGGTTTGAAAAACCCTCATGTCACTACCAAGGTAGTAGTTGAGCCTGACTCAGAAAAAGCCAGTAAGGAAAATAACCATTCTCTTCTAAAAATTTCGTTTCCCCCCTACATTTCTCAGATTTAATTTTTTTTAAAGCTTCACTTTTTATTTTCCGTCTATCGGTTAAAAAACCAGCTGCGAACTTTCACCTGTCCTGCTGAGCACTCAGGGCTGGGGGGCCAGCTACACAGAGAGGGAGCTTATGTGCTTTCTCCTCGTCCGAGATGTGCGATTCACTCATCTCTGCGCTTAGTGTACAGGTGGCCTGGTCTTTTCCTACCAGGCCATCGCTGGGTCTCTGCATCCTCACGGTTAATGGATTTCTAAAACCAAGATTTACTGAGATGGACCTTTTGCTGCTGTCATTTCAGGTCTTCCTTTTAAAAGTCAGTGTGACAAGCCATTGCAGCAAAAAGGTAAGCCAACCTCATAATTTAATATAAAACCCCAACTATTTATAAAGCTTGTCTCTATCTTGTGTTATTCCCCAGAGTCTAATGATATGCAGTGATTCCATCTGGTAAGGTTATAGAGGAATTGGAGTTCTAAGTGGAAAGTCTGTGTCTGCAGAGTCTTTACAAGTGGTTTCACGTGCAGGCTTCTGCAGCCTCCCACCTCCCCGACTAGGGTCAGCCTGAGAGGACGCAGGTCCCACTGGGGGGCTGCTTATGTGTTAGGGGTGAAGGTTTGGATGGTACCGTGCGTGTTTCCATTTCGAGCCTCACCTTGACTCAGCTCAAGAACACTGTGGGGTAAGGAAATGCCCAGCGTACTTCTTCACGGGGCCGCTTCTCCAAAAGCATAAGGGATGCAAGTTAGCACGACACTCACCAGAGGGCTGCAGAAAACTGGAGGCCAAGGACCCCTCTCCTCCTCTGAGCCCCCCTCTGCTGACCAGCTCAGAGGTAAACAAGTGTCACAACTGCTAATGGCCTGCAGTGACTCAGGCAAGTAAAAGTCCCCCTGACCTGGGAGGGCAGATTCACAAACTCAGACATGTCTCTAAGAGGAATGGCAAATGAAACAACAGATTAAGGGCATGCCTTCCTCTCTACCCGCATTTAGGGACTCTTTATGGTTTGAAAGTGAGTCACAATTTCCAAAGCAGATCCATCCAGCCAATGCAACTCCTAGTTTGGTTACAGATGCAGAAGAGGGTGCTCAGAAACAGAGAGGGGTCACTGGGATTCTGGCCTCACACGCAGGCTCCTTACTCTGAATATTTCTGAACATGACTCCTAGCACAGAAGTGTGAAAGTTGCTCTACTTACATACCTTATAGAAAATTGCAAATTCATGGGATGTGCACTTTTTACAGACAGCGCAGAAGCAACCTTTCAGGATTCTCATGAGCCCCACCCTTCCAACAATCTGCCCTGTGTTGTAAGTTCTGACACTCTGAGGAGTGACATTGCATCTCTCATGGTGATTTCAACGACAGTTCCCTAATTTCCTAATAACACTGAACACAGTTCATGTTTACGGGCCATTTGCAGTCCCCCTTTTGTGAAATATCTGTTCTTTCCATCTGTCCATCTGGTGTTTATTTTCCGCGGACCGACTGACATGCGAGTATATTTCAGACGTTAAGTTGGGACTGTGACCTGGGGCGCCGGTGCCTGCGTGCATGTACGTGTAGGGCTCATGCTCTTTTCCCGATGTCCAGTCCTTGACTTGAAAGGGGTGGAATCTCAGCCTCCTCCTTCATGGTTCACTACTGTTGTCTCCTTTAAGAAATTCTCGTGCTTTGAGTTCCTGGACTTGTTCTCCCATACTTGTTCTCAGAGAGCTGATGCTCTGTCTTTCCGCTTCCGTGTTTGATCCACTTGGGGTCGATCTTGGGGGTGGTTCCCCACCCCATCCCCCACCCCACATGGCTAACCAATGAGGATCAGCAAGTCCACCCTGCTCCACCGATCTATAATATCACCCCCGTGATACATCAAATGACAGGATTTGTGTGGCTTAGTTTGGCACTCTGCGTTGGGTTTCACTTGTTTATTTTCCTATTCCTGCATCCAGCCCTGGCTGTCTATTAGTGCACTTTTCATAAGAATTCCAAAAAATTTTCAGGGCACAATATTCATACGGTAAAACAGGCAGAAGTCAAACTTTATGACCATTTAACAAGTTAATAAGCTGAAGGCACAAGTTAATCTTTAAAATGTTTCTGAATCATGATCCCACATCCTATAATTTGCAAGCGGATGATTTTCTGTCCCACTGACTTTTCAATGCACTTCCACGTTATCTCATTAATCTCAAACTTCAAGTGGTACTAATGATATAGAATGACTTTATACTATTATGGTAAAAGCACAGGGTTTGGAGTCACACAAAAATGATTAGAAACCAGGCTCTATGAAAACTGGGTACGTGCGTCATCTTGGGCATGTCATCTACCTTACTGAGGCTAATGTCACCTCGTCTGTACTGTGTCAACAACCACTGTTGATAAAGGGTTTCTGATGTGGGAGGTAATATACTAAAACATTTAGTACTGACATAGAGTAAGCAATAAACAAATTATAGATTAACAGTGGATACACATGAACTCAGGTATCTTTTACTAAGGGGGTCGAGCCTGTGATAACATGAAACAGTGGAATCAGACAGCAAATGCACGTATCTAATTATCTGCTGTTATATCTGTTATATCTTCAGAGCCCAGATGCTGACTTAAAAAGTCAGTAACCAACCCAAAAAGTTTATCAGCCTTCCTGCCACCCGAGTCCTACTCTTTGGCATCAGTTTTAAGCTTCAACTCCCATGTCCTTCCTGTGTGGAGTTCCCATGTCCCACCCCATCAAAACCCAGAGAAGTTGTGAATAATCATGGAAAGAATGTACATGGTTTGCACCTTCTGTGGAATGCTGCAGTGTTCAAAGTCATTCCTGCAATACACTGGATTTTCCCCTTGTAGACAGAATCGGGCCATCACGGCTCAGAGTGGGGGTGCTTAGGGCATCTGCTCTGGGACTTAATAAAATAACAGCAGCCTGACCTGACTGCTGCGGCCACGTTGATGGTGGTGGCACTAAGGACAGCTTCCCTAGAAGCATGTGCAGCAGTTAAACCTGGAGGGTAAAAATGAAAACATATGTAGCGCTTCCAGCAGTGCGAGGATTTATGATGACAGTGGGGGTGTGTTTGTGCATGAGCGAGTGTGTATTTAGTGCTTTGCATGCAAGCCCACCTATCGGATGACTCTGACAATGCCAGTCTTTAAGAATCACTGACTAGAGCCCTGGCTGGTGGCACAGTGGATAGGTGCACTGGCTTGCAAACCCAAAGGTCGCTGGTTCGATTCCCAGCCAGGGCACATGACCAGGTTGCAAGTCAGGTTTCCAGCCAGACTGGGGACCGGTGAAAGGCAACTATATATTGACACTCTTCTCCCTCTTTGCCTCTCTCCCTTCCCTTCTCTCCAAAAATAATAAATAAAATTTTACAAAATCACTGAGCTAATCAATACCAGAGATTCCCTTGTGAATGCCAGACCCCAAAAACGTCTGGATGACACTGTTAAAGTTGACCCATGTCATACTTACTTCCTTTTATCACTTGAAAAATAAAGCGGTATGTCTTTTCACCTTGTAGAGAGGAGGGGAAGGGGGAGGGGGGAGCAGAAGGAGGCAAGGAAGGGGAACAGTTTAGTCAAGGAACCAGCATGGATGACCCATGGACTGTGACGGGGGGAGGGGCATAAGGAGGGTGGGAAAGGGGAGGGCAGAGGGGGAAGGATGAGATGAATGTAATGTAACAACAATAAAAATGTGTATTAAAAAAATACCTCGCATGGCCCCGAGATAGAAAGGAGCCAATAATAAGTGCAGTCCTAGATCTCTAAGAGAAAGAAATCGGAATTTAAATTCAATTGAGTTTGATGAACAAAGTAACTTTTTCCCTATTATTTGAACTTCCTGCATTTTACTTTCAATACCAAAAAAAAAAAAAAAAAAATCTAACTTCCCAGAAAAAAAATTAGAAAACAAATGAATTTCACCTGAAAATAACTAGCGTGCTCTATACAACAAGAAGAAAACTAGTACTGCCATCCCCTTTAACTACCGTGTAAGCAGGTCAGGAGACAGAAGAGCAATACATCACAAGGAAACTGTGTTCCAGAATGAGTCACAGATGTTGCTGCAAAGCCCTCAAACAGCTCAAAGTTGCCTTCATACCTTCCAGTCTCACTTAAAATCACGGTGACATTATTTGCAAAGTGAGCGAGGGGACCCTACGAGGAAGGTGACGGCGGCCGCACATGATCCGTTGTCACCTTGCAGCTCAGTGAGCCCCCGAGGAAGAAGGGGCTTGGGAGGAGAAATGAGGTTTTGGCGTTACGTCCGCCAGCAAGGTCACTACGCAGCCTGCATTTAACAGTAGGGCACCTCGGCTGCAGCAAGTTAGCTCGGCTCCATTGCGGTTCGTGGCGTGTTTTCTCATTTGACACCATGCGTGTTCCCGGGTCCCGGCAGCCCCAAGGCCGCGCTCACCCCCCTGCAACTCCCCGAAAGCATCCTCAGGGTGTCGGGGTTTTCCATTTCGGCCACAACTTCCCCGGATTACAGCCAGGAATGCAGCAGGTGGACCTGGGACGTTCCCCACTGCCCGCCACCCATTTCGGAAGAGGCGTCTCTCTTCAGAAAGAAAAATCAAGAAAGAAACAGAGGTGAGCCAGGTCCTAACCTGGGTACAATCCCATCTTAGGTTATTATTAGAGTTCCAAGTGACATTTTTGGACAGAAACATGGTTTAAAAATGTGCTGGCTATAAATGTTAAGTGTTTACCCCTAACAGCCTAAACGGAGGAGTCTGCAATGTCATTGATTTGCCTCTCCCCATTTTCCTTAGCTTGGATTTAAAGCCACTCTGTCCCCCTACAACTGTGGGGGATGCTTGAAGAGAATTTGAAAAGGAGGCAGATGAGTAGCAGCGTCAGGGGCGCAGAACGCAGGAGCCAGTGGGTGGGTCCCGGTACTGGTGCACATGGGCGGATCGTTAAATTTTATGTCCAACTCTAAAAATGCCTGCGTGTAACATCTAGGAGGAACCGGTGAGGCAGATTTATTTAGGTACTACTAATAAGCTGTTTTAAGACTTTGGGATTTAAATATTTAAGAATACCTATAGTTTTCAAAAAAGCAATTCTGTTAAAATAGGGGGGAAATAAATAGGAAGCTAGAAAGAAAGAAAGAAAAAAAGATTCCTGAGACCAGGATTATGTAAGAGAATGAATATAAGCACTGGAACCAGACCTATTTAGGTTCAAATTTTGGATCTGGAATGTAGCCAGTTATGTTATTTGAAATAAATTATTTCATCTCTCTGGGACTCACTCCCATCAGTAAATGCATGGGTAACAATATTTATCTTAAGAAGATATTTTGAGCAATAACTTAGTGAAAAAATACAACTCAGAGTGAGTACCTGAAAGGACTTTATGTCCCTTTCCCATCCCTACACCAGGTCAGATGCACTCCACACCCTTCCACAAACACTGTAGCCCAAAACAGAGAGGAGGGAACATTAGCTCAAATACAAGTTCATGCAAATATTCAAAGATATTTTCAATACAATCCTGGGACTGCAGTCTCCTTGGACCTATTAAATGCCAGGAGAGTTTTAAACTAATAACCAACACAGTGATGCCAAGTGGGGGTAAAATTCTACGTCACGTAGAAAACATCAAGTCTAACTGGAACTAGGAATAAAAAACAATAACCACTAGCAGCTGGCATAGATTTACTAAGAATAAGTTTGTCAGAGAAATGGCATTTACTTTTATCATCAAGGTTACCATCGTGAAAGGAAGATGGTGGAAATACGGTACATGAAAGCATCAAAACGGTATCAGACTAAGTATTTTTTTTTAAAGATTACTTTAAAAAAAATATTTTGTTACTTTTAAAGAGAGGGGAAGGGAGAGAGGCAGAGAGGGAGAGAAACATCAATGTATGGTTGCCCTTCATCTGCCTCCAGCTACAGACCTGGCTGGAGACCAGGCTTGCAACCTGACTATGTGCCCTGGCTGGGAATTGAAACAGCGACCTTTGGGTTTGCAGGCCGGCACCTTATCCACTGTCCCACCAGCCAGGGTGAACCAAGTCTTCATAGAATCACTTGCAACAATGAAAGTAGACTATGACTAGCCAAGAGTTTAGTTAAGTGAAATTACGAAAAAGCAGAGCAACCCTAGGCAAAGAGCACTGATTCACAAATTAAACTAAACTCACAAAGAAATTTCCAATGGCAGGCATTCTTCAGTGTCATCAATATTATTAAAGTATTGGAATGAAGAAATGGATAGTATCCTTTCTTAAATGTAATGGC
This sequence comes from Noctilio leporinus, assembly GCA_004026585.1. Classification (NCBI taxonomy): domain Eukaryota; kingdom Metazoa; phylum Chordata; class Mammalia; order Chiroptera; family Noctilionidae; genus Noctilio; species Noctilio leporinus. The sequence continues at coordinate 413,917 of PVIW01000079.1, forward strand.
ACAAAACCACTTTAGGTGACAATCAAAATTCAAGGGAAAATGTTAACAATTTGAAATTCAGCCTTCAACTACAACAGAAGTTACATCTGGGCTCCATATGTTCAGGGCATTACAGGTTCCTTTAAAGAACAGTCATAAAGGTGAAGGCGTTTGGAAAACTGAAGAATAACTACAAAGAAATGACGTGGTCTAGTATGAAAACCATACAAAACTGGCCAAGTGTTTGTGGGACTATCAAGTAGCAAATCTCAATTCCTTTCATTTCCCTGATATCTTTAGACCTCTCTTACAGGTGGAAAAGAATGAGGCTTAGAGAGGCACAGAGATAGCTAAAAGAACTGGCACTTAAATTTAAGTCTGCTGAAAAAGAGGAATCTGATTTATTTTGTGTAATCCAGAGGGTAGAACTAGAACCAATCACACTGTAATGCCAGACTTCAGGTCATTATAAAAGCGAAATAAAAAAACAACTCAAAACCTTGTATCATGATTTTCAGAATTTCCAAGTCTGGGCACCTAGGCCCTGTGCAATGTTATCAAGAACAACTTCAGTCCATAAACATTTGTTACGTGTTTCCAGAGGCTTCATGGGCCCCTGGTATTTGCTGAGGGACTTTTTCTAGCAGGGGTCCCATAACCCCTTCATCTGCACAACCACCTCAGCAGAAAGGCAGAATCTTACTATGCACTAAAATACCTTGCCGAAGATCTCAACACACATAAATAAAGAACCAGAATTCAAACATAGGTCTTCCTGGTTCTCTTTTCTGTAGTTCTCTTGTCCTGGCCGTAGGTTAAAAATCACCCCAATGATCTGTTCAAATATCTATTCCTGGGTTCCAGATTTTCCTTTAACTGGCCCGAGATGAGGCCACTTGTTAAGCCCTGGATAGGACTCCCCCCACCCCACCGCCCCCACACAAAAAACTGGGTATGATCCCAGGTCACATAAGACAGAAAAAGCTACTTTTCTAGGGGAGGGTGGGGGGAAAGAAGAAAAGTGAAGAGAAAGAAGTTATCTTAGCCAATAGAATGCTTAAGCATCTTTGTCAAAATAAATTTGAAATACAATCTTGTACCTACTTAAGATATATTAAAACAAAATCTAACAGCCTGAGATCCAGCACATAAGAAGGGTGGGGAGAAAGGGAGTCCTGGCACTCAAGTTCATAACCCACTCATCTAAAATATGCTTTTTAAACAAATAAGATGACACTTTTAAAGTCAAATACTGTAAAAGATGACTTGTCTTCTGCACAGATGGCAGATCTGTTATCATTCTCATCATATTGAAAGCTTATCCGACAGATGCCCTCCCTGTACCCTCTGGTAGTTCTTTGTGCGCTCAGAATGAACCCCGCTACCAGTGTTCCTCAGCTTAACCAGTGTAAGGTATTTGAAGAGGGTCTTTGTTGTTGTCAAATGAGAAAAGAGGCATGAGAAACATTAAAATAATTGTGGCTGCTTGGAGAAAAAAATCAGCAAAAGTACAGTGCCAGCGTTTTATGTGGGATATTCCTTGCAAACAACTAACACAGCCTCAGCTCTTTAATTAAAAGGGTATTCTTTGAAATTGGGAAGAACCGTTAAGTTGAATGTTATCCGTTCCTCCTAGAATGAATGACCTCTGATAAGAATCTAAACCATTTAAACACAGGCACACATAAAATGTAATTTTTTTTTTTTTTTTTTTTTTTACTTCAACAAACATGAACTTTGGAGGGGCTGAAGAAAAGCAAGAACTATTTTTTGAATTTAATGAAATAGGAAAAAAAAGGAAAACCTCAGAGCTGACAGGCAGATGAGTTGTCTAAATAAACTTTATAAGGTCGACATTAAGAAAAGAAGTGTCATTTTGTGTTATATAAGAGCCCAAGGTGACTGCTCATGTTTTGAACTGCTAGTTAATTCTAGCCGGAGCACAAATCTGTCTTCTCTCTTATAATTAATTCTCAGTGTCAAAACTGCTAGATGTCCTTTTCAGAATCAACCTATCCTGGCTGTTAATTATATTACAGAAGTATGTTCAAATAACGTTAACAGCCCGATTCTAATGCTTACTGAACAGGTTATAGGCGAAGCTCAATTAATGACTTAACTAAATATGTTTACTTAATTATTTTGCACAGAACATGAAAATCATTTACTTTTTACAAAAATGAGACCTGAAATTATGATATTTAAAAGGAAAAAAAAAAACACAACAAAATAAAACATGCTATCTTGACATGAATGTAAGACAGGAACCACTGCTTGAAATACGCACTAAAATATTTCTTAGCGTGCTTCCCAAATGCTCAGAAAATGGACACAGAAGAGGAAAACAGTGCCCAGGAAAAGTCCCTTGAAGGGCAGTGTGCCTTTGTAACATTTTTACACGTTCAGTTACAATGGTCTTATTTTCTTGGTGGTGCCTGCTTCCCCCAGCCCCACCCTGACCTTGACCCAGAAGCTGCCATCGAAATTGAGCCTGAAACCCAGAATCCCAGCACAGCCCCTGGGAGTGCCCAGGGCTGAGGAGCTGACAGGGAGGCCCCCAGAGCTCCAAGACTGTCGGAGCCCGGGATGTGCCCTTCTCCTGCCGCCCAGGATGTGCAGTGGCATCTGGGGACTGCATCTAGCTTCCGGATGGTTATCTGCCTATAGGGGGCTGGCTCGTAATTTATCAAAGTGAGGCTAACTGGTAAATGGTGCAGTCGTAGACCAAAAAGAGGAAAGGGGGAAAGAATACTCAACATTTCTGAGCACCCATAATGGGCCACATGAAATGCATTCAACCTCTCTTGTCCCATACGCCCTTTCAGGTAAACATTATTGCCACTCGCTAGGAGAAACAGAGGTGCAGAAAGACTAAACTGTCCAAAATCACTCACTGGAAGGGATAGGGCCAACTAGGATTTGAGTCTGGGTGTGTAGGCTCCAAAGAGCATGCTGATCTAATAAACTGAAACTAAAAATAAAGATACGAAGATGAGGAAAATATGAAGTTCAGTCTCATCTACTCATACTTGAAATGTGAAAGTTCACGTTTTTCCCCTCTCATTCCAGATAAATTCACATGTAGGTTTGGGAATCTTGCATTTCTATTTTATTTTTCTAGGGCTGATTTGGGGTTGTGATAACTTCTGTAGATTTTCAAGAAAGTTCAGTGTTTCTTGATTCTTACAAATGAGGAAACAAAGACATAAGGGGCTTACATGTCTTGCCCAAAGTCACAGTGCTAGATTTTTGCAAAGCTGCCATCAGACCGCAGATCTTACCCACGGTCTGCTATTCCTTCCGTGACTAAGTGTGGGCCCCCTCACCGGTTCTGGTAAAGGTCGTAACTGTTAGTTATCGTAAGTACAGGAAAATCCTTTTAAAAACAAACACATTCGATGGTTACCTTAAACAGGAAACCAATTACGTGGGTTTTGTTTTAAAAAACCAACAACAAACAAAACTAATCAAATGGCATTAAGAAAAAGACAAAACTAGGTCAGCTTATTTAAGCAAAATAAAATTTTAATATGCTGGTGAAAATTCCAGGTGGCTCAGATTTAAAACATATCTGATGTGAAAGATCAATACATCAGGACATGAGAAAACTGTTACTGATTCTTCATGTGCTTCCAATTTGATTGCTTCAGCCTCCCAAACAAATAAATGGAGGGACCAGAAACCTGTTAGTATGATAATAAAGCCTTACTCCTGGGTGTGTACAACCTCTGCATTTGGAGGATAACAAACAAACAAACATTAGTGTTAGGATCTTTTCTACATTTTGATAAAAGATCATTTGAACTAATTATAAAATGTAAGCTATGAAAGAATTTTAGAATGATCAGATTGCCTTTTGGCTTCTTTAAATCTCTACAGAAATCCAGTTCTATATATCTTCAGAGCTATTTGCTTCTATCTTTTAACTCATTGTTCCTATTTTAGTTTATGTTTTTATTCAATATTCCAATTTTAACGAAGTCCAAACCTAATTAGTTTCAGGTTATTAATCTTCTATAACTGCCCAAAATACAATGAACAGTGGGTTCTTTTATATATAGAAAATAGTATAGTTGATAGAAATATGTTTATTAATCAAGCAGAGAAAATAAAATCTATAAAAGACACATCTATACACAGATGAGCACTTAGACATGTATGTATAAATATATATATTCATATACATACTTAAGTGTCTGAAATGCTTTTGCCTGCACTATTATCTACCATAACCCCCCAAATTAAAGTAGTTGCATAATTTAAAAGGGCATTTTATTATGAATACATATTGCTCCTGTCACAAGTAATGAAATAAAATTGTAACAGTGATGACAAACTGGTTGGTAATGACTCTATCATCTATTTAAAGTGAAAGTCTACTTCTAGAACTTACTACTACAAAATCACTCATGTTTCATTACCACAAATTATATAAAATGCTGACTACAAAAAAAAAAAAGAAAGAAAGAAAGACAACGGGCAAGCATTTCCTGACTTTAAAAAAGAACACCTTTTTTATATACCCATGCAGATGGGGATCCCAGAATTTTATCCATTCTATTGACTCAGTTGCAGCCAGGCACATAATTCAGGTGCAGAAAACCCCGCCTTGGAACTAAATGAATTCTGCTATAATGGAGAGTTGCGGCATGAAAAAATTGCTTACAATGGCACATGCAGGTGACGAACAGAGCTAAGTCTAAATTAAGATGTTGGCTGGGAGCTTCCAATAGGGCCTTGACATGATGGCTGACCTACTCATGACACGGTCGCGCCGGCACGGATTTAGAATTCTATTAGTATTACCAGACGAAGAAAGTCAGGGAGTCATCAAGAAAACAAATCTATATCTTCTACTCCATCAGCCAATTACTGTTGTTAAAGTGGAATTAGATGGATATTGACAAGGCAAAGGGAATAAGGATTAAGCAGATGACTGAACATATTCTAGGTGGAGGGGATCGTAGCTGGGTGTTTTAGTCCTGTTTTGTCTTATGCTGCGCAGTTTTTAAAATTCTAAAATAGAAGTGTGCAAAGATTAAGGACTGCTAATATGCCTGAGAAGATACAAATTATAATAGATTTGCTCATTGGATAATGAACAAATATTTTCACATAAGGTACTATTTTACACAAGCATATGTTCAACAGCTTAGCACGGATTTAATAGAAATCTGCACCTGTTTATCAGTAAAGGACCCCTGAAAGATGAAATAAAAGATTTCTTAAAAAATCAATAATATTGTAAGGCAGAAAAATTCCCTAATTGCATTTTGAAAATGGTATCTTTCCTTAAAAAGTAAGAATAATAAAGCTCAACTAATCGTGAAATAAAAGCACCGCTCTTGCACAAGGAGGAAGTACCATACAGTGAAGGGCACAATCTTTGACTGCAGAGACCTGGTTTCAGGCTGGGTGCTGCCATTCGCTACAGCTCTGTGACCTTGACAGGATTACGTATCCTGTGTCTTCATTTCCCAACCGGTAAAACTGAGCTGCAGCACCGGTGTCCCATGGTACTCATGGCGAGGAGACAAGAGTGCTTGTGGAAGAAACTGAGCCTAGGATTCACCTATGAGCACCTGCTATTGTAAAACATCAGGGCTTTATTTCTATTGAAGTGAGCCAGTTAGTTTGCTCACTGAAAAAACTGATAAAATTCAGTTTTGTTGCATGGTGATTTGGAGGTGCTGAGTGGTCAAAGTCAAGGACCCCATAAAAGAACCAGTTATCAGGCCCAAGTATGATATAAAAAGCAGGTGTTATTTTATACTAAAACCCTCACTCTGCCCAGAAAAAATAATTACAAAGCATCAGGCAGATTTGATACAATGGTGGAAGGATTACCAGCCAACACACAATACCATCAAGACACAAAAAAATAGGTTTGATGCTTAAAATAGAAGTATTTCCTCCACAGCTTGATTAGCCCATGAAATCCTGGTTAAAGGTTCTAGTCCCCCCCCTGCCCTTTTTTTTTTTTTTTTTTTTTTTGCCATTTTGTTCTTGTATCAAAGAGTTTACCTACACATTCCTTATATTTGAAAACATGGTCAGGTCACCTTGTTCTTATCACACAATTCACATACTTTAATATTAAATATATTCATTACAGCCTTTGTCTTTTAAAGTGAACTTTAGATGGTATATAATAGACATGAGTATATTTATACCAGTCTAAAATATCTAGATAAAGTTATAGTCTAATGAGTATATCAATAAACTTGAATTAGCATCACCTACTAATGTGCTACTAATTTCTGTATTCTCAGTGTATGATTGTAGACAGCTATCCTCTGTACATGATAACTGATACTTCGGGGATGCCAAAATTTGGAAACAAAGTTTACCTATAATATCAAAAAGTAAATGCTTTATCTCCATGGATATTTTTAAAATTGTGGTGAATTATGCCTATTAAACCCTCACGGAACTTTTGTATTTCCAATTCACTAAATTAACTTGCCTCACAGTCTGATTTTTTAAAAGGTGTTAAGTTTTCCTCAACTTAAAGTTTACCAAAAAAGAAAAGTATATAAAGGAATATGACCTAGTTTTATGATTCAAATAAAATTCAGACCAAACTGTATTTTATCATAATGTAAAAAAACTAAAACTATATTGCTTTGAAAGTAACAAAAGATGCCAAGAATGTAGTAAGTAATATTAAGGTTTCTAATGGCAATGCATTCAAGAGAAAAATCACAAAATAATACCAAGAGGTATGACGATGTGTTCTTGACATTTTAGTGCTATTTTTAAAGTAAAATTTTAATCACTAACAGAAAACCAGAGAGATGCCCAAACACAGACAAGAAAACTCCTCTAGCAAATCTAATAAATTTAACTTGCCCTGCCAGATCCTTTCAACTTATTGAAAAATTCACTTGACTTAATATTGACACACAGATGCGTAAATCAATACAATCAGAAGGAAAGATATATTTTAATTTAAAAATGTTCAGGCTGCAGCAGTAAATCTACGCCTAGCACATAAAAATCATCAAGAGTTTGAATGCCAAGGCATACCATTGGGGCTAACCAGTATCTAAAGGTGAATGCCAAATACTAAATTTCTGCCATTAATTTTTTTAGTATTTATGACACATATAAGGCAATCTTCCTTTTTACTAAACTTACTAAGGTATATTTATAAGCAGCAGATAAGCTGAACTTCATTGAGAATCCATTAAAGTCTGCAGCCAGGGGCTACCTACCTGCTGTTTATAAAAAGTCCCATTTTTATATACAACTCGTGACTGCCTGTGATCTTGCCAAATGCCATGAAAAAAAAAAAACAGAAGAAATAGAAGTACTTCCTAATTTCAGGGCCTTTGCATCCAGTTGAAATATGGTAACCATCAGCCACATGTGGGTGTTAGAGTTCAAAATATAAAATACGCAAAAGGTTTGGAGTATAAAAAAGTGCAAAATAGCTCCATCATTTTTGCTACAATAATTTTACTATTACATACACATTTTCAAGGTGTAAAACCAGAAGTAACCATGTGCTTCATTTAGAAATGTATTCCATAAGGCCAGACTTTCACAGGCAAGCACAAGAATACAGTTTAACTATATCTCCTTAAATAAATTTATTACATGTGTATAAATTTAAGTTGATCCATCACACCATAAATCTAAACAACCCTAAATTTAAACCCTATATTCCACATATTGCCTATCAGATATTAAAAAATAATGATCACAACTCTGATCATACAAATTTGAAAGCTAAGAGGGCAATGTTATACTTCAAAAAAACTGCTTAGCAAACAAAAACAGGTTAGGGTGTGTATATTATCACAACCCAATTTCCCCAAATATCTAAAAATCCCAGCAAAGAGAACTCCTTCTCACACCCTGGTATCATTCCTTTACAAGTGGAGTACAAATTTCCTTTCACTGTTTATCCTCCATTTTCCTCTCAAGCTTCGCTACTGGAAAGAGTGGTCCTCCCACCACCCCCAGCGGCATTCCCTAGGAGCTTGTTAGAAATGCAAACTCAAGCCCTACCCAAGAATTCTGAATCAGAAGAGAATCGACCCCTTTATAAACGAACACACGCTAAGAGAGTCCAAGAAAATGCGGAAAAACTGGAAGGGAAGTTGTTTCTGAAACACAGTTGGTCCGAGCCACTTGCTGAGCCATGGTTTGCACTTGTCTCAATGATAACTCCTCATCAGAGAAAGGACATCCTTCCTTATTAGATAGTGTAGGCACGTTAAATAAGGTACAGAGTATGGTTTTCTTCCTGATGGGAGCATTGTCTTGTAAGATAAAAGAATTAATTCTACCTAAATGCTATTTTTAAAGGGGCTTCTAACATATTGGTTAAGATACATTTAAATCACTACAGACGAGAATAAAATAAACAGCGCCTGTTTCCCAGATCGCAGAGGAAAGCATCACCACGTCTCCAGCACTAGGGGGGTTTCTTTAGCTAACGCTCAAGAATGACAAGGAAAAGTCATTGGAAAAGGCACTAGACTCACAGGACAGCGAAAACGGCACCTTGATGGTAAACTGCGGGAATTCGGAATGCAGGAGCCCCAGTGCTGCGTCGTGGTCAACACTTTGCAAAGGAGCTGGGACACCTGGGCAGAGCTCACTCAGCATTGCCACGGAAGGACCAGAGGGGCCCACGGGAGGCCGACTTGCACACCTCGGCCTGCAGGGCTGGAGAACCCGTGAGTGCAAACGTCCGTTTCCTCACGTAGGTCCGGACAGGGAAGCGGATGGGCAGCTGTCGCTGGCCTACGAACTGGGTCCATGCTGCTGTTCTTTGTTTTCTGCCGTCAGAGCCTCTTAAAACGTTCGGCCCAGTCAGTGAAGGACAAATATCATATGATCTCACCCATTACGGGACAATAATGAGCAAAACTAACAACAAACAAAACAGAACCAAATATATGAACACAGTGAAGAGGCCTTCAGTTGGTCGGGGGGAACGGGGTTGGGGGAGGGAGGAGGCAGAGGCAGGGAAGGGGAGCAGTTTAGACAAGAACCTAGTATAGAGGAACCATGGACATGGACAACAGGTGGGAATGACTCTGGGGGGAGTTGGTGGGTGGGGAGGGGGACAGGGGGGAGCAAAAAGGGGATGGATGTAATACAACAACAATAAAAAAAAAAAAACCAAAAAACAATACTCGGCCCGCAGCCGGGAAGAGCCCCGCTGCTGGCACTGGCCGGGCCCTCCCGGCGGACGCGCCGCGGGGCAGCTCGCAGGCCTGTCCAGCCCCTACTCAGCAGCTCTTTCTCTGGCCCTGTTTAAGGGGGGAGGAGACAGGAGCTCAAAAAGCGACCCCTCCCAGGTCACACGGGAAAGCCTGGCTTTGGGGGACTCCGTTCCGACTCCTGAGCTGCGTGCTTTGGACTGCGCTGCGCCAGAGCTACCGGACTCTGGCAGGGGCGGGGACAGGGACTGAGCCCCCGGGCGACAGGGGCAGGGACAGGGACTGAGTCCCCATGTGACAGGGGCGGGGACAGGGACTGAGCCCCATGTGACAGGGGTGGGGACGGGGACTGAGTCCCCATGTGACAGGGGCGGGGATGGGGAATGAGCCCCGGGTGACAGGGCCCGGGAAAGGTGTTAAGTCCAGGTACGTTGTGCGGGCGGGACCTGCACACAGGGACAGGAAATGTGCTGTTTCCGAAGGGAAAAGTCGGGAGCACCCGCGCAGGAGCTGGGCGTACAAGGGACCCTGGGGGCCGCGGGCGGGTGACCGCGACAAGCTGACGCAAGAACAGGTGGACATGCCGGTGGCAAAGGCCAGAACAGGAAGGAAAGGAGTTGCCACTGGCGTCAAGCGAGTGAGAACGCCTGAAGAGAGACAGGAAGCCAGGAGTCGCAGTAGGAGCTGAGCGCAGCTGGTGAGGGTGCGAAGAGGAAGGAGACTGAACAAGAAGCACAGGCCCACGGCCGAGGATGAACTGGAGACTTGGGGCGGGCGAAGTATACAGATTACGAAGGGACCTCTTAAAACATCCATTTCAACTGAATATAGTAAAATTTACCTGGCAACCTCTACAACTCATGTGAAAAAGAAGAACAAAAAGCCAGTCGCTAGGAGGAATTCACATTCACCTGGAAAGGTCAGAGGCAGGTGGGGAAATACGGGTCCCCTGGACCAGCAATTAGCAGAAGGGCCGCGCCCTGCCTCGAGCTAGTCTGTCAGCCCCAGCGGTGGGTGTGGCCGACCCACCAGTTGTCCTACACAACAGTGAACCCTACCACACAAAGGGGACACTGTGATATGGCAGTTACTGTTAAAACAGGTCTTCAGAGTGGACAGTAATAGTGAACAACCCTAAACACTTAACCAATAGGTTAAGTATTGGCAATAGGTATCATTAAGCAATGTTTAGAAAGCAGAGGAATAACGCTGAAATATTTATCAGCATTTAAAAGAAAGGCATAAGCATTCAGTACCTTTATTTAAAAAGGCATAATTTGACTCACTTTCCTATTGAATGTTATAGGAAAATCAAAATCCAAAGTACACCTAAGCCAAAGATTTCTTTTGAAGTTTTTACAGCTGGGTAAATGTATCAAAACCTGTAATTTGTTAATTTAGAAATTAATTTGATAAGTACAAATAAGAAGTAGACTTTGTATTAAAGAATTACAGGTCAAAAATTAAGTAAAAAAAAAAAAATTAAGAAGTACACAGTTTCAAAAAAAGAAGCACTCTTTTTAGATGAACAGGTAAGACCCGAATTCATGTCTGATCTTAGGAAAGATCTGTTTTCGTTACTGTGCAGTTACCCTAATTAATGAATTCTACATTGGCTATTCTAGCTGTACAAGTTACCCATTTTAACTGCTAAATTAATCATGTGGCCTCATATTTTAGCAGAATCACAAATTTGCCTATGAGTTACAGATTTGATTAAAATTAATGTCACTTTCATTTCTAATAGTATCCATTCGGAAAATCAGTTTTATTTGATGTACTATATAAACAGTATAAAACCACGTTTTGGACCATGTTGATCGCAAACATTTTTTATCAAATTTGTGGGAAAGTAAACTGATTTTTACTTTCATTCTTAAATTTTATGAGCATATATAAAAGCTCAGCCGAGGTGGAGATGGAAAAGAAGAAACACCAATTTGACTTCACTGTGAAGAGAGAGGCATAAAATTAAAACTACAAGAGTCTGTCCTCACCATACAATATTTGAAAAAATTAAGTCTAATGACTATTAAGAGTGAAAAAAGAGAAATGGTAATGTATTAAACTAAAAAATTATACATGACTACATTCCAAATCATAGTGTGTGAGAACAACCAATCTTATTTTACAGTTAGGATACGTTTTAAAAGAACCATCTGAAAATGTACATACATAGACTTTAAAATGCATATCTGGAGATTAATAAGGGGAAGATCTTTGCATGGGACATGGAATAGAATTGATTATGCGTGCCTCCTTTGAATACCACTTCTGGGCTAGTGCTATCAAAGCAGGCTGCCAATAAAATCAGTATCTGATCCAAATTCAAATGGGCACTGACTCTCCTTTGTAGCAGATACATGAAGTAATGGCACTGTCCCATGTATCTCTCCCCAACCCTTTTTGTATCAAAAATGGATCATGGCAATAATCATCTAACAACCTCCTAAGCGCTTGTTTTATGAATCTGGCCTTACTCAAGAAGCTACCCTGAAAGTCTTTTAATCTCCTGAAAAGAATGTACTAGATTGCACTTAAGTTCAAGTTCAAGGGTATTAAAATGTACAGAGGAGAGTGACAAAGGTGCTAGGTTATAGATTTTAACTTCTTAACTAGAAAACTGACTCCAAATAGATTTTCTAATTTACAATGAATCAAAAGGGAAAACACCAGACCATAGCAAAAGTGGCACAAATGTATCAAAAACCAAATGAATAAACATTTGAGGAGATTTATTATTAGAAATTGTAATAAATTTTGGAAAGATGAATTGATTTTAGTTAAAAGGTATAACTGACAATTTATTGGGCGGGAAGATGCATTATTTTCCAATTGTTATCCATCTACAGTAAAACTGATTTGTGTCCCATTGTATTTTATGGAAAAGGAGAGTGCAACTTTCAGTGATTTAGATTAAATGTAGTAATCATAACCAGGCACTGTGAACTATATATCTACTATTAAAGAAGATTTTTGACATTTAATTCTGTAGCAATATTTTGGCTCTGTCCCACTCTTCCTAAATGCAATTCCTGCTACAGTTGGCAGATTTCTCCCTTTTAATTTTATGAGGCTTAAAGTGGCATTTAACCACCCATGCGGTAAATAATGCGAGATTAGAAATATTTAGTGTTTTGTTTCCCTTTCAAGAGTGGTAATCCATCAAATCCAAAAATGTTCTCTAAAATTTTTTCTATATTTTTGGCAATCTCTAATATATCATAAAAACTATAAAATTAAATAAAATGCATTGTGTAGCTAGAATACATCTGCTTTTCTAAAGAACCATGTTAACCTGAAAGGGCAGGTAAAAATTACTTTGAATCAGGAACATACAATCCTTATGGAAAAACAAACCAAAGTAAACTTGGACTAAAACAGGGTGCTCAATTAGAATCTTTTAATTTTATTCCTTCAGGTAACAAATATTAGTAAGGATGCAAATAATTTCTAAGCAGTTTAACTATTTAATATCATCTAAACCACACACTACTACAAGACAAAAAATTAGACTTACATAGGAAAATAATTATTGAACATAGGAATGTGTTAGGTATTTGGTTAAGTGCTCCATAAATGTAATAATAAAGTTTAAGTTTAGTACCTCATATGATGAACACTTGTTCCCAGAACAAATTTAACTCATAATTTATTTTTATAAAGGGGAGCACAAGACAAAAATGAATTGATTAACCTACAGAAGTTAATATCTCTTAACTATAATTTAGAGTAATTATAAAACATTTTGCTATTTACATGTGAGCTTAAGAATAATTAAAAACTGTAATTAAAAAGCATATTATTAAATCAAAATAACTACCAGAAAACTGACTTAAAACAAAATCAAATTTCAATTTTAAAATTTTAATGTATATGAAATTCACTTTAGTTATTAATGAATTCAAATTATTACAACAATCAGTTTATAACTGCATGTGGTACTCTGATATATATCAAAGTAATAAAGTAACCTGTCAAATGAGTAATTATATATTTAATCTATATACAAAACAAATGGCCCAGAAATGAGTAAAGTCTGTAATTCACTCAAGACACAGTGATGCCTTATATTCATGGTTAGATCATCTCATTTCTTCACACATATTCATATCTTGATTCTCTTTTAACAAAGTTTATGGTTATACCTGTTGTGAAAATGAGTGTTCACAGGATCTAAATGAAATCAAGGTTATCTACCAGAAATAATCGAGAGAGAGAGAGTGAGAGTGTGTGTGTGTGTGTGTGTGTCTGTGTGTGTGTAAAGGCCCCTTTTTCCAGAGAATGCCTGCTTTGTCCTTCACATTGCTACACTGTGGAGCTGAGACTTACATGCTGGGAAAACCAGAAAGAAAGAATGCACCTCCTGTTAGCTACACAGCCCTTCAGGAAGCATTCCCGCGGAAAGTAAAGGCATTTCAATAACATAGGACATGCCGTACAATAATGTAAATAGATACAGCGATAGATACAATTCATACAATAATTTTTAAAGAAACAGGATGACTCTGAGATTATGTTTAATCAAGGAATCAATTAGATTAACTTGTATTTACTAAAAACACTCAATTCCAAAGGGTGAGAACATCCCAGTGTTTTTAGAAGCTATATGAGAACACAGGACTAGGAAAAAGTTGTAAAATTAATAGGTACTTTAAAAGGCTAGTGTGAAATTTGTATTACAGATATAATCTTTCAATGCAATTTGCAGAAAATTTTAAAAGTCTGAAGTAAGAATTCCACAACGAAAAATCCTAAATCCTTCCTCAAAATGAGCACTCAGTATTTTAAAATGGATAACTTTTTAAGTTGACAAGAAATTTAAATTCCATTTTCATGGTATTTTCTAAAGTTAACATTTCAAGAAAGAAAATTTGCTATAGCTCCCTCTAAAAAAATGCACAAGAATATAACTTCTGAAAATTTCCATTTATAAAAAGTTCAGAAAACTTGGCTCTGATCCTTCTTAATGAAGCTACTTCTTTGAAAATCTCTGTGAATTCATAAAATAGTAATTACAATAATACTTTTATCACAGATAGAGACTGTAAAGGTGCTCTTTACAAAACATTAAATGCTATTTTAATATTTACTGCTGTCACAATAACCTTTTTGGGTACAAAGAAAATCTAACTGATAGGTAGCAGAAAAATCTACGTGCTATAAATTTGATAATGAAAAGATTTAAATGTTAGCAGGACCTAAAAAGTTAAATTAACAGTGTACGAGAGAGAACACATGAGGTGGACACAGAAGGTTGATAGGATGGATGGACACCATAGTTACATGGTGAAAACCACTGCACTGAAAAAGAAAACATACCCAATTCAACAGCTTTAACTTGATCTACCAAACAAAATAACGAGTTGCCCAAGATAGCCATTAGGTTGCCCAACCTGTCTTACTGAGATGTCATGTTTTAGAGGGCCATTAGGCCTACCCAAACTTTGGACAAGGTAGAAGTTAAGTGGAAATAACAACTTTTGCCATCGAAGGGGAGCTTAGCAGTTAAGCCCGTGAGAAGGGGGCCCCTGGGCCGGTTGAAATCAGGACTCGACCGATGGCTAGCTACCACCGCGAACAGGTCATTTAAGCCACTTGTCCGTTGCCTAGGAGAATGACACCGACCTGAAGAGGCTTCTTTGGAACATTAAATGCATCAACATACATAACGAGATTAGATCGCCACCCGGCAAACAGTAAGAACTCAATAAACGTTAGCTAACATAATTATTAGCAATCACATACATCCGCCCTTTAGTGCTAGTTTCATAAGATAAAAGCTGATATGAGAAATTATTTAATAATACACCATAAAAAAGATGAGGCTGAATGAGTGAATGAGTCAATATTCACAGCCTCTTTTTAAAGCGTGAAAACCAGGGGGCTGGGAAGTAGGTGCTGAATGTGCACAGGTGAGTGTGGAATGAACATGAAAAGGACACAAGTCAGGACCTCCCAGTACACATAACCCATGGATCGCACACGTTTCAGCTCCCACCCAAAGCCTCATTTTAACGGCAACACAAGAACAGCAGCTCCAAAATTAGTATGTAATGTTCAACACGCCAGGGCCCGTGCCTGTGGGCCAGGTAACTGCACCTTGACCAGAATCAAGGGAATGAGGTGACATCTGTGCCCTGCGTTCTCTGTCCCTGGCTTCTGGGCTCCTGCACCCAGGCACTGTCCCCCCTCACCCCCCACGTGTCTGAAGGCATGAGATACTCGCTAGATCCTTGCAAAGGGAAACCCCTGTGGATAACAGCATTTAAGGATCTCGCAACTGGAGAGGGAGCTCCTACGCACTAGGCATCCCGTCAGCTTTTTCGTGTTCTCTCAAATGCAAGCTTACCTGCTCCCACATCATGAAATGCACACAAGAACAAATGAAAAGCGATGAAGAAAGTGGATGCTGAAAGTGGTAGGAAAGGCTGGTGCTTCTGGTTGCCCTGGCAACACGAATAGCCGTGGACAACTGCCGAGACTCAGCGTGGTATCCAGGAAATCCCTGTTGACGTTTTAAAAGTTACCGGGCCCGTGCCATTTGCTAGGAGCTGGATGTCTGCCACTGAGCGCTGAGTGGGCTTGGGGACACAAGATGAACATAAGCAGAGGCCTAACAATGTCAAGTAGAAAGTTTCCTCACCCATGAGGGCAGAGAGGCAGAGACGGCAGACGCAATATCATCTACAGACATGTGAACAGCTGGGGATGGTTGTGAAGAAAAGATACAGAACTTGAACCATGGATCCCGGACAGAGACAAATCCGGCAGGAAGGGGAGGGGCGCACTGCTGAGACTAAGGCCACACAGCAGGAGGGGTGGGGCCCCCCCTGAGGAGGGGGTGCTGGAGGAGGTGGGTGAGCAGTGGAGCTGGAAAGCAGCAAACCTGCGTTTCGTGGTAAGAGCAGTGGGAACTACCTTCTGGCATGTCTTTATGGCGTCTGCTTGGGGCCACGTGTGGTATGAATTACAGGAAGACCCCACACAAGAGAGGTCCTCGTACCACCAGAATGTAAGCTTGACGAGTGACTACACGAGGGTAGGGATGGAGGAAATTGGAATGAGGGGCTGACATGACAGACAAGGAAGACATGAGACTGAGAGAAGAAGGGCAGAGACGCCACAAAGCTGCAGCGTGAACTGAAGAGCGAAAACCGGCTTCAGGTCTGCACTTCCTTATTAGACGTTGGGTCTCCGTCCTCTCTCCCTTTCCCAGCTCATGTTTTACTAACCAAACGGAAAGGCACCGCAGGACAGCCCCTCCCTCAAGGAAGGTATCCTAAGCCTCATTACGTGTGTGAGCAAATGAACCCCAAACGCAGGGCTGGAAACACTACGTAGCAAGACATCAGGTTTCTGAGTCGAATGTAATCTAGGCTAATTCATCCACCTACCAAATGATGTACCATTAAAATATTTTTGTGGTTCTGGAAATTGGAAGAGTCTACCAAAATATATGTAAATGACACAGAATGAGAAGAAATCTAAGAAGTACTGTTTAGTTTTAAAAGGCTATTTCTAGACTGCACACTTCAAGATCTACATAATTCTGAAAGACTCTGTAAAGACCAAATGCATACTATGAAATAATCCTATGATAGTACTGCAACTTAAACACACCTGCAAGCTTAGAAACACTATAACCGTGAATGGTCTAATCACCAATCACCAGATGTAAACGTGAAGTTCTAAGAAAATGGTATGTTCAAGAAGTCGTCACTTGTTTGGTATATAATGAAATCACTGGACTCCTCTCTATTCCTCCATTAAGTACTGGTTGATGTTTTAGACAATTGTGACATGACAACAACTTTACAAGTTTTATTGGCTTAAGATATTTATAAATATCTGTTGGCAGGTACCCCTGATTTGTCAGAACCCCCCTGCCTGGACCTGAATGAAGGGCAACCTAGCTGACATTTGCTAACTCAAGTACAAGGAAATCTGTTCAGCTATGACTTCATTGTGAATTCTCAGTGGTTCCCACTGACCTTCAGCTGGAGGATTTGCAGGTGACTTCAATAGAAAGCACCTGTGAAACATTATTTGGAAGTGTTCCACCCATCACTGATTTTGAACTTTTCTGATATTAGGTATCAGACATATCTGAAGGCAAATTAGAAAACTTGAGTTTTATAGACCATCAGAGTAATTCTATCAGCAACATAAAAGGCACAAAACCAGAGTTGAATCTTCAAAGAAAGTGAAATGCTTGCAACATTTCCATTTCCTTTGTTTTGGTGGGGAAAGAAAAAAAGAAAAATAACGGCCCTCTAACAGTATCAGCACCCTGTTAAAGCAAGAAAAGGAAAAGGCATCTTCAGTCTCCATCTATGGAGACAATTGCTTACCAATCAGCAGCCTTAATTTCTTTAACAAATAAAAAAAGAGCATTTTAGAACATATTTCAAAGGTTTATTAGGATACAACAGCTTTAAAAATAATAAGCATACTCTTTATTATAAGTATTTTAGAAGTATTTTTAGAAACCTCGAACATTTACAAATTCAGTGTCTTTAAAGAGATTCATCGAAAAGTCCATAGGTCATTTCCTCAAAAAAATTATCTAAAAACAAGGTCTTTCTTTACTAATAAAGTGAATGACCTAAACATTTGCATTCAAATACCAAAGTGAATAAAAATGAAAAGAAAGTATGGCATTTCATGCCTTTTAAAAAAATGTAGTAGACTTGTGGTCATGTGCAATATTTAAGTCACCATGAAAGCAGAATGACTATTACAATGTTACAATATTATAATGTTAATTTCAGAATATACATTATGATTAAATGTAAAGGGGGAAATGAAAACAGTATATAAATATTTGGCATCTAAAAGGTTCCTTTTATTTTAAAAACATTCAAGAACCCCAGTAGTAATAGTGTAGTTTGCAAACAAGAGTTACATCCTTTTGCCCTGTGCTGGCCCACCTACAGCGCACATTTAAAAGCTGTGCCAATCAACATGGTCAGAAGTCAGGATTTCAGGTTCTAGATCTTAAATGGGTCTATTTGGTTGCCGATATTTTAACAGACTTCCATATGAATGGTAACATAGACGAAAGTAACACCCATTGAAAGAGCATCAGCTTTTAAAAAAAGAAAAGACGCCGGCCTGTGAACACAAAGGTCGCAGGTTCGATTCCCCAGCCAGGGCACATAACCAGGTTGCAAACCAGGTCTCCAGCCAGGTCTGTGGCTGAAGGCAGGTGAAAGGCAACCATACATGGATGTCTCTCTCCCTCTCTGCCTCTCTCCCTTCCCCTCTTTCTAGAGGTGATGAAATAAAATCTTAAGGAAAAAAAAAAAACAAAAAAACATGGATTACCTAGGATCCTCAGGAAGGAGGAGGGTAGCCCGGCTGGCTGAAATGCTATACTTAAGTCAGGTTCACCAGAGTCACTTTGTAAGCATAGTATCTCCAGACTGGCTCTGGGACGGTTCCTTGTTCTGAAGGTTATTGTTGCGAATTGCACTTGTGCACAAATTCTGGATAATGGCCCCAGGATATTTCTTGGAATCAACACTGGCTCAATTCTCCTAAAAAAGGTGAATGTGAAAGGCTGCACATCTGGGCTCCAGTAACTATTGTTTTATTCTAACAGGAAGAGAGCGATAGTTGATTCCTCTCAACATAAATTCTCAGGACCCTGCCTGCCTGACCCTTCATGTACATGGACAAAATTCTTCTTAAAAATCAGATAACTCTAGACCCCAATCTCCTACTAAACGGTACAGACTTTCTGCAAATGAGTAAGTTAATAATTGGGGGTAGGAAGGAAGAAGTGCTTAAAAGTTTTTTAGTTTGCAATTAAGTTTCGAGATTTAATGCAGTAGCTGTAACTCTAAAAATAATTCAGAATTATTCTTCACAGGCTGTTTAAAGACAAGGGCCAGCTCAAGTATAAGTGAGGTGTGAAATATATTGAAAAGACTGTAACAGAGCACTTTAAATATTGAAGCATATTATATAGAAACTACGAACAGATAATTTTTAAGGTCTGAAGTTCTGCACTTTGACCCATGCTACAAATGTCTCGATCATGAGCTTCTGTTTTAGTGTATCTAATAATGACAATAAGTATCATTTAATGTGTGTGACAGCTGATAATGCTGGACCCACTATGTAAACATAACCTCATTACTTCTGCCAAGTAATTCTTGTCTCTGTTTAAGAGAAAGCGAAAATAAGGTCAAAATCAGAATACAAATAAAAAGAACAGCCACCGTGGAGATTCGCAAAGGTCAGACTTTGAACCCTATGAGGTCTGTCCCAAAAGTATTAGCCGAGCAAACTATTTTAATTATATTGACACTGGCTCCTTATTTTCGGGACAGACCTGGTATAAATTTTCTACAAAACCACTTGGTTTTCAACAAAACTAAATAGTCGATGCTCATTCCTAATTCCAGGTTCCACGCTCGCATGTTTGTGCATTGGCTGAAAGTTGTGTGTAACCCCAACATCAATACCTGTCACCTTCCATGGTCATTCTCAGTCACGAGCGGAACGCCGAAGCACGGACGTGTTCCCGGCGGGGTCAGAAAGGGCACGGTCTGCTGGCTTGTTTGACTCTGATGTCGTCAACAAGTGACTTTTGGGTGGCTTTAGTGTCACTGTTCTCCCACTTGTGTGCTTTTTGTTGGAGACTCACTTTCCAACGCCCCATAACCACAGTGCAGGAGTGCTGCCCACCATCCTCCGCAGGTGAAGTCTGACGAGTCTTTCGGGGGAAATCCGTGTGTTAGAAACTCTTCTTTCAAGACCAGTTTGGGGTGTGGGCCGCGAGTGCCAGGTTAACGAGTCAGCCATCTGTATCAAGTGCTGTGTCTTTGAAACACAAACCCGTGGAGGGCAGGGCTGCATGTTGGTCGTCTGGGGCCGGGGTCCAGACCAGAGGCTCACAGGAACCAACTCCGTTTGTCCCGCAGGAGCGGAGTCAGCATTTGCTAACTCACCACTTACGGAGCGCAGCTCCGGTGGGCAGTGAGAATTCCCAGCATGCCGCTCCCCCAAAACGCTCCCATCCGCATTTCAGTAGGAGATTCTCCTCCTGTCGTTTCCCTCAAAGACCACTGATATATCTGTGCGGTCATCACTCATTGGTTTAACACAAAAAAGCCCTTGGTTGCCATTCTTTTAATTGGTTGCAGGTAGTTACATGTGTTTCCCTGGGCCCAGAAAAATAAGTCTCTCCTAAAAGCAATGCGGCTTCCCAATGTGAAAGTCTAAGGAGTTAGATTTCGTTTCTTCTTACTAGATGTCATGGGTACTGTCTAATGATGACTGCTTGGTGGTGACATGATGATTTTTAAAACTAGAGTTTTGAAATCACAGAGACGGCATAATCAGCAACAAAAACAAAACCATGGCAAAAGAATTTTAAAATAGCAGCACAAATTGGAACTCTTACCTTTCTTGCCCAAGTCAGATATTTTATTGAAAAAAAAAAAATTACAGTACTTAAAAATCCAAACAAGGACAATCCAGGGTTGGGGAAAAGAAACCTGAAAAAGCCCATTATCTTCTGTGAAATTCTGAATACAAAAAAATGTTGACTAGGAAAATACTTTATGGCCTGATGCACTGGTTTCATGATAAACACACACATATATAGTATATTTCCATCAAGTGCAACTTAATCACCTTTTTACAATTTAGAGAGGAGAGGCGGCTTTCACTATGGTTAAGCCATGTATCATCAATACCATGAAGCTAGCCTATCAGTTGTAATAGCTTCTATAAAATTCCGCAGCGAGATTGCAATAAGCCTAGAGAATGGGCTACAAATCCCAGCTATGCTCAAGCAAGCAGTGAACCAAAAATAAAAATAGGTAAAACTGAATCCAAGAACTAGAAAGCATTCATCTAAATTCATGATTGGTAAGGCAGAGTTCATAGGCCAAGGTTTTAAAGTGACTTGTTCACATCCAAAAGACAGTCATTATATAAAATAAAAGCATTTGTGTAATTCGAGGGGAAAAAAATCATGACTTTTCACCGCAAAAAACATAGCACAGAAAAGCTTACTTACAATTACGAGACACCACATTATTGAACCTCTAAAGTATCACTCTAAATATGCAAAGGTAAAGAGACTCAAAGTTGCACTTTACCATTTTAAATCTCCCAAGTTAGACAAGCTATCTAAAAGATGCCACACAGTCCCACTTAATACCTTTGCTAAAATCTTTCAGATTGTAATAACTCTGAATCAAGGAAATGTCAACTTTAAGTTTCTTTTCCAAGCTTTATATTTAAATTAGCCATTAAATGACGAATTAACAGTCCATACAATCATATAAAAATACATGTATTAAATCACAGCTTTCAATTATTGAAAATAAAAATATTGATCGTTTTACTATAACCATTGGCCTGCACGCAGTATAGGGTCTACAGTACACTCGCAACAGAAATGGGACATTTCCCTCTGCTGGTTAAAATGAGCTCACGGCAGCACTCCTGGCTCAGTGACGCATTCGGTTTGTCACTCCAAGAATGGGCACACAGCTCTCCCTTTTAAGCACAACAATGTGACCTGGAGTTACACAGTATTTGTTGAAATGCCGGTTTTCACATGAGTTCTGTAAGCTCTAAACCAAAGTGATCATGTTGATTGGTTTCAGGTATCAGACAAAGCACATAACTGAAAGGTGACAGTAAATGATTCCACCAGCACAGGCTAATGTTTAAAACTAGGACGATGTTTGCAATACAACGGACACTATAGTATAAAATACATGAGCTTGCGATACAGAGCAGATTATTCACGTAGAAAGCAAACTTCAACAAAATACAAACTCTAGCAAAAATTTATCAACCTTACCTACTCTTCATCTTAGCCCTTGTTAAAATACCCTGAGTAAAATGCAAGTATTTTAAATAATGCTGGTTATCTAAGATTTCTCTTAAAATGAACTATAAATGTTACTGCATTTAAAAAAATTTTTACAACAGTCAGATAATGTAAAAATTAGTTTTTAACCAGTCACAATATCAACATTATGGAAGACTTAGGTGGTAATCCAGATGGTTTTAACATTCTAGCTTTTGTTAGCAGTTTGGCAAAGCAGGTGATACATAAATGGTTTCAATGTAAAAAAAAATCATAGAAGAGAAAAATATATAAAATGTACAGTAGTTTTTCTACCCACCCTGGGCCGACCTAGATCCCTAGAAAGCCTGCCCAGACAGGTGCACATCTGACTAGAGGAAGGATGCCAGTCCTCCAGCCAAAACAGCCCCATCTTGTCATCAAAGGGGCTCAGTTCAGTGATATCCCTCCAGGGGACGAGGACAGGAGCCAGGGTCCCTCGAGTGCCATTCCCCAGATGTTCAAAACGTAACTAAGTTATTAGCATTAGAAGATTTGTTTTAGAGGGGAATCTCACGGGTCCAGTTTGGAGCCTACAAAAAAATGGATTGTTTTTAAGTATAACATTTGAGTAAGAATCAAGGATGAGGATGTGGCTTTTTTTATTCCACAGAAATGGGTACATTTCCAAACATGACAACAATCAAGCAAAAGAAAGAAATAAAGAAATAAGCATGCCTACCATTGAAGTGGGGGTCCCTCCAGATTTTTTAATGTTCTTGGAAGGCATCCCATGAAGGCGACTGAGTCTAGCTTGGAAACCTGGAAAATCAAAGTACCAGGGTTAGGAGGCTCTCCGATCACTGGCGTGCAGAGTAAGACCCTCACTGTCACAGCATTCACAATGGAAGAGGGAGGACAGAAAACATCCCTGGAGCAGGGGGGCAAAGGCGAAGCTGGTGCTTAGGAACAAAAGATCTGACCCAGCGCCGGATAGGGGTTCCCATGGGGTCAGCACACAGTCATTGATTATTGAAGCATCAGGGTTCTTCTTTCCTCTCAGTCCCCATTTCTGTCGTGATGGCCTAGCATGGGCGCAACGCCTGGTAGGTGTCAATTTAGGCTCTTTCGTTTCCAGTGGCCAGTTCCTCAGGGGCTCTGACCACACCCAGAATGACCACAAGCCTCCTGCCCCCCCACACCGTGTGCCAGCCCCCCTCCTCGCCCCCGTCAGGCAGCACTACTGACCTCTCCGCCCAGGGTGCGACATGAGGGGGAAAGAGCCCGTTAAGATCCTTTCAAAGACAGGGTCTGGTTCGCTCTTGTCCAGCTCCGCCAGGTCTTCCTTCTCCCACCAGGGCACGACCCCTGTGATGCCACACGCGCCCCCTGCCTCCTTCTCATAAAACCAGTCGCTCTGCTCATCGTCCCCTGGGTGGACACAAGAGACCCCCCCAAAGAGTTGGGGTTACCGTCCCAGTGAGCGCAGTGGCCAGGGTCAGGTTTAAAAAGTACAGGACATCGAGTAAATCTGAATTTAAGACAAACAGATCATTTTTAATATAAGCACAGGGTGGGACCAAAGCAGGCTTGCAGTTGTGTGTCTGGAAAATAACATGACAATAAATACTAATATGGGAATAAGCCCTGTGTTTCATGTACTAACAACTGTAAACTTACTTTTGCCCCATCCTGTATATAGTTTTTAGAATGTTTAGTCTGTCAAAATACTGCATGGGACATACTTAAAAAAAAATAATAATTTATTTTTTAAAATAATTTTTTAATCTAAAATTCAAATTTAACTGGGGACCCTGTATGCTCTCTGGCAATCATATAGTATATAAACAATCTATTAAAGAAAAATAAAACCTTTCTATTCAGTCCCACAGCTCCACTTAACAAATGTTTGGGTTTAGTTTGTTTTATTTTTAGAAAGAAGGAAGGGAGGAAGAAAGAGAGGGAGAGAAAACTCATGTGAGAAAGAAACATCAATTGGCTGCCTCTTATACACACCCCAGCCACTGGGGAGGGAACCCGGCACCTAGACACGTGCTCCTCCCTGAGGCTGAACTGCCAACTCTTGCTTCGTGGGCCAGTACCCAGCCAACAGAGCCACACTGGCCAGGGCAAGAAATCTCTCTCTTTTGTTTTTAAAATTCTATAACAAGAACTGCCATCAACAAAAAACATAAAATGTTATGCTTTAATAAACTGGTTAATCTTTTGGCAAAAACTGTAGGGAAATGCATTTAAGTTATTACCCTCTCCACATTAAGGAGAAACAAGCCTTAATCTCCTACTGGGATTAAAAGGTATAAAACTGTACAGTGTGCTCTTTGCAGCTGATAATGGTGTATATTAGCTTCATTTCATGATTTCTAAGGAGTGTAAAAGGGGAAACAGTTATGAACAGATGTGACTAAATGAAATTAATCAGATTATGCTCATTAAAAAAAGGGTGCGAAAAAGTTGATCTGAAATGCAAAGTGACAATCCCACCGAGTTTATAGAGAGACTGCCCTGGACTAGAGCAAAGTGTTTGGACAGTAGAAAGCAATGACAGCACCTCTGAGAGCATGTGTGACAGAAACCACGGAGCAGTGCCCACTGCCACATTCAGCGGGACATGTTCCTACAGCGGCACATGAATGGGCCTTGTAGTTAAAAAAGAAAGAAGGAATAATAAAGAGATGGATAAAGAGACAAAAATACAGCAGGCAGATGGCTTTAAAAAATAACAGGAAATAGCATCTTGAATACGATCTGACAGTCATTAAGGTCTTCTTCATGATTCTTAGGAAGCTACTGGTTCTTGTGTCTAAGAGGGTCACCACAACTATCAAGCTTTTTCCCTTTAAAAAAAAAAGTTCTGATTTCCAAAATCTCTCGTCACACATATTTTAAAGTGCAAACTAAAAGAAATCTCAAGCTTTGATTGAAAATGACTTCATGAGATGAGCTATATTTCAAATTATGAGGGAGTGAAAAATTTAAAGCATTTGGAAAACTGAAATTGAC
Organism: Noctilio leporinus; assembly: GCA_004026585.1. Lineage (NCBI taxonomy): Eukaryota > Metazoa > Chordata > Mammalia > Chiroptera > Noctilionidae > Noctilio > Noctilio leporinus. Next base: position 438,916 of record PVIW01000079.1, read on the forward strand.
TATTTCCACTGAAATAAATTGGGTTTTTTAAAGCCCATAAATATCAGTAGTTTTACTGACATTTTTTGTTTATTTTTTAAAATTTTTCATTGAATTTATTGGGGCAATGTTGGTTGATAAAATTACGTGAGTTTCAAATGTACAATGCTATAAACACGTCATCTGTGTATTGCATCATGCAGTCTCCACCCAAAGTCCTGTCCCCTCCACCCTGTTACTGATTTTCATATTAAACTTTCACAGATTAGGTACACACATAGGAGAAGAAAGGGAGTCACTTAATACCAACTACCTCCCATCTTAATTTCAATTAAGACAGCCTGGTTATAGAAAAATGGTATTCTGTTTTTGATATGATACACAAACTTATTCTTAATAGGGACATCAATTAGCTAAAGATTAAGAACTTGGGTTTTTAAGTCAGACAGACCAATCAGAATTCTGGTGTTTTCTAACATAAGGATGCTATTCCAAGACTATTAGCTTAGGTTTCATCATCTTAAAGAAGAAAGAAAATCCATAGGGATGTGTTAAGAATTTAAAAAACTTAGCCCTGGCTGGTGTGGCTCAGTGGGTTGGCGCAGGCCTGTGAACCCAAAGGTCACTGGTTCAATTCCCAGCCAGGGCACATAATCGGGTTGCAACCCAGGTCTCCAGCCAGGTCCCCAGCTGGAGTCAAGTGAAAGGCAACCGTACATTGATGCTTCTGTCCCCTTCTTCCTCCCTCCCTGCCATTCTCTCTGAAAATAATGAATAAAATCTTTTTTTTAAAAAAAGAAAAGAGTTAAAACTTAATTTAATGTAAAAAAGAAACACTTAGCAATGTGAAATACATAAACTCCCAATAAATGTTAGCATATTATTCTGAAATACTCAGTGTTTTTCAAAGGCTAATAGGCTTAACAAATTGTTGTTTTCTTTAGTTATTTTGTTTATAACTCTGGGGAGACATGTATTTTAACAAAAATAAAGGTATATATGAGCCCTAATAATCTGCCATATTTCAGCCAAGTCCAAGTTTAAAAAGTCTATGGCCTTTAAAAAAAGTTATGCACCTATTTATCCAGGCCAAATGGTTCACAAGTAAGCCATTTAGTAATGATGATCATTTAGTAATAATGGAAAACAATAAATTTTGTTGCTTCCTTTAATTTCTTCTATTGATTCTTGAGAAATGAGAAAGTGAACATATGATAAGTATCTGCATACAGGCCTGCTGCCCCCTTCTTAATTTTTCATATTTTCCTCCAGGCCAGGTAGTTTCAAAATAATGCCCTCCTTGCTCAAGTATGAAAATTTTTTTAAATTTTCAAAGAAAGAAAAGAAACCTAAGTATGAAAAATGTTAGGAATTTTCAAAGATAAAAAAAGAAACCTAAGTTGGAAAACATTACTGTTTAACAGTTTACAACTGTTTACGACAGTTTAACAGTTAACACATCCCTATGGAATTTATTTTTTCTTTAAGATGATGAAACCTAAGCTAATAGTCTTGGAATAGCATCCTTATATTAGAAAACACCAGAATTCTGATTGGTCTGTCTGACTTAAAAACCCAAGTTCTTAATCTTTAGCTAATTGATGTCCCTATTAAGAATAAGTTTGTGTACCATATCAAAAATAGAATACCATTTTTCTATAACCAGGCTGTCTTAATTGAAATTAAGATGGAAGGGAGTTGGTTTTAAGTGACTCCCTTTCTTTTCCTATGTGTATACCTAATCTGTGAACTTAAGGAAACTGTCTAATCACAAACTGGATAGGTGGTTGAATGTCACAACTAAATGAAAATGACAGATACTTGCAAATCCACGTTATAAATACTTACAAAGAATTAAATACACTTGAAATCTGGTGGAGACAGAGAACCAGTGTCAGGGGAACTGGCTGAAAGATTCCAAACCAAGAAGGCTAAGGAATGTAAAGCTTTCTCCAGGAAGATAATCCTTCCTGAGCATCATTAGCTCCCCATACTGGCTTTGGAGATAAATCAATTACTTCGGGTCACGGAGACCGGATGCCTTCCTATTGCGTCTGAGACCTAAACCCCAATCCACTAAGAAGGGTGCATAAGGGAAATAAATGGGTTGCAGTCGTCAACCTAGGGAGTAATTAGTAATAAGCACAATGTGACAATGCAGATGTTTTCCCCTCGAGAGAAAGGAAGAGGGAAAGGAATGCCGTGTCAGTACCTTGCCGCCCCTCGTCATTGGTGAACAACCCTGCATCCGTGCTGCTGAGACTGCTGGAATCACTGCAATGAGGGAAAAGGAGAAAAAAAAGAACAAGATGAAAAGAACAATTGATCTCTCGGCTGTAAAATTTTAAACAGACTTGGCAGCTCTGGGATGGAACTTAAGCCTGACGGAGATCTGAAAGAAAAGCAGATGATTTAAAAAAAAATTCAACCGCAGATCTCCTGGTTCCATTCACTACAGAGCACGTTATTTTTGGCACATAAAGCCACGGGCATCTAATGGGACCCTGACCGTAAGCCAGATGTGACTGCACGCGGTACTGACATAATTGATGCGTTTTACGATCAGCTTTCATCAAACACTCAGTGCTCCTGCCGGGGACACGCGCTCTGACTTGGGCTGGGAGAGCACAGAGGCTCAGTAAGATGGGAGCATCTCCGTCACAATCAGCCCAAGACTTCCTTCCTTCGGCCCGTGAAATATAAGCGCCTGGGATGAAATGACTCTTCGTGAGCACATTGGCAAACACTCTGGGGAAAGCATTACTGGGTAAGTCACAACAACTCTATTACTTGGAAAGGAAGAAAAAAAGCTGACAATGATAACAATCCATTAGATCCAAAGTTACGGTCCCTGTGAACAAAAAAAGAATGTTATCAAGATGAAGAAGGGAGGATACAAAAATAATGGGTTCTCATTTCATCCACTGAAGGTCAAGATTATGATAGAGTCAAAACCAACCTACCAATTAAAGCAAACAGTAGATATTCCAATGACATGAGCAAACTGCCACTACTCCTTCGAATAGACGCCAGGCTTACTCTTACAGGAGCAATACGTACGTGACAATATAGTTAGTGAAAAAGCCACAGGAACAAGTCATATGATAAGCAGTTTGGCCTACAACAAAAAATGATGTTCTTTCAAATTTCTCACTCTCCTTCCACCACAACTCTTAATTTACCATTCAGAAAATTGCCCCAGCTGATTTTTATAATGCATTTTCCATTAACATGGAGAACTCTGTAGCTTGACTTATTTTTTTTTAAACATCCCAATCAGTTTTAAATATTTAAATTGAGCATTTAGGATTAAAATTATAGATGAAATCTAAATCCATATACATTTTCTGGATATAAAATTATTGCAGATTTTTATTTAAAAATATAAATATGAACAAAAACTATAGGAATTTAAGGGACACATTTTCCAAGGAACTCTGTGAGGTAGTGCCTTTTCCTCTTAAGGTTCTTCAAATTAGGAGAATGTATGAAGCTCCTTGCAATACACAAGCATTAATGAAAGGAAAGAATACTTTCTAAGAGCATCAAATTCATATTAGTTACAAATGTGCCGTACACATTCTTCTTGACATAGGAACATTAAGTATTTATTAAAAACTCTTCAGAAATGTGGTCTTTTTGCTTCTTCACTGTCCTCACCCCTCACGATATTTTCCTTGCCTGTAACTCAGTGGTACTTTCCTGTCTGCTCCCACCAACAAAACTCTTAATATAAAGCAAGGGCCTTCGCATGCACACCTGGGCTCACGATTCCCTTTCCAGAACCCTTAAATCAAACTTTATTTAAAATTCAGACTTCTTCTAGGTTTAAAAAGGTATGTACTAAAATAAAATGCCTCAGATGGGTCTAAAGTAGCACTCCATAATCAAACACATGAATATAATGTTTAATATAATTAAATGTGTGAGTATCCCCATTAAATATAGGTCAAATCAGTTCTGGCCACAAATAAATTAGTTTTTCACAGCTTTCAAAATGCAGATCTACAGATAAAGGATTGTGAATCATGGCACTATTATTTAAGGTAAATGGTCTTCTCCTCTTTCTGAGTTCAGATTTAACCATCTCTTGACACATCTTCATGACACCCAAGTTCATCTTTTCAAAATGTAACTTGTTGGGCACTGGCTGGTGGCACAGTGGATAAGGCGCTAGCTTGCAAACCCAAAGGTCACTGGTTCGATTCCCAGCCAGGGCACATAACCAGGTTGCAAGCCAGGTCTCCAGCCAGGTCCATAGCTGGAGGCAGGTAAAAGGCAACCATACATGGATGCCTCTCTCCCTCTCTGCCTTTCTCCTTTCCCCTCTAAAAATAATAAATAAAATATTTTTTAAAAAATGTAACTTGTTGAGTAAAAATACTAGGATATCCTGAATAGGATCCTGGAGTAAAAAAAACAAAAACAAAACAAAACATAAGATATGAAATAAAAACAAAGGGAATTCTAATCAAGTATTGACTTTCCTTAATAATGTGTCAACATTAGCTCATTAGTTCTGACAGATGAGCCAGAGTAATGTACAACATTAATAACAGGGCTACGGGGACAGATAGAAACAGGATCCTCAGGCACTCTGCACTGTTTCCCCAACCTTTTCCTGACATCTGAAGAGTCTTCTGTTCAAAATCTGAAGTTACCTTCCCACACTTGTTGGATTCCATTTAGATTTCAAGGCTGGCTGTGGGTGGGCCTGCACCTAAATTCTTTCCACCCCATCTCTGGTCCTTGGGTTTATCTGTTCTCTTATCTCTGTCCTCCATCACCTGTCTGCCTTGTCAGCTCTTCTTAAAGACACCAGGAAGTCAGAAGCCCCTAAAACCAGCTCTTTATACTTAGGGAGCCTTGTCCTGATTGGAGATATTTTTATTTATTTATTTCAAAGGCTTTATTTATTATTTTTAGAGAGAGGTGTAGGGGGAAAGGCAGAGAGAAAGAGACATCCATGCATGGTTGCCTTTCACCTGCCTCCAGCTACGGACCTGGCTGGAGACCTGGCTTGCAACCTGGTTATGTGCCCTGGCTGGGAATCGAACCAGCTGATTGGAGATATTTTTAGTACGGCTTTGCTAACACAGTTTTCAGAGATACTCCATGAAGCCTTGTTGAATTGTGTATGGACACTAATCCCAACCTCCTGCCCCCCAATCTACTTGCTTCCTACCTTTTTTCTTCTTGAAACCTGGGCCTGAGAGTCCACTTTCTCCGTCCTCCCGGGCAGCCTCCCATGGGCTCCAGCCCTTGCCCCCAGGCACTGCGCTCCCTGCTGTAGCTGCCCCCCCACCGCAGGACGGACCACAGAGCAGCCGACAGCTGAACAGCATCGCATTCCTTATGCGGATCCCATGTTAGTCTGGCCTATAACATGCAGTCCCCCTGGGTTCTCTCACTGTCTTCCCAGTACTTCTGCGATGCAACACACGGGTCCTCGAAGACCTGCCCCTTGCCTGGGCGAGCCCCACCTTCTGGTCCAGGAAGAACGGCTCCGCGTACTTCCCCGGACACTTGCTGCACTGCCCCAGCCGGCACAGGTCCCCTGCGCCCTCCCCACTGCTCCAGCTCCTCCCAGGCTGAAAGGGCGGACGCTGGAAGCCTTTCTTGCAGGCTCTTCCTCCCAGGGCCCGGGGGCCTCCCGGCTGCGGGGCCAGCTCCGTCCTCCCTCTCGTCTTGGTGCCGTGCGAAGGGTGTAAACAGTCTCTCAAGGTTTGCTCAATCAAATGCACAGAGGGAAGTAGCTCAATTCTTATTTCTAGGCCAGCTCCAAGGCAATAGACAGCTTTGAACAGCAGGAAAGCTTTGGAGGTCATCTCAGAAAGCTTCATTGGGATAAATGTCTTTAATATGTGGCAATCTCCCCATAGAAGGAATGTGCACTTAACTTTTAAGTAACAAGAAAAAGTTACATAGGTTAAGTTTTAAAATGAGAAAAAGAATTGTTTGAATGAATTCAAGGGTGAACACATCCCCTGTGAAAATCGGTACCTGAACTGTGGGTGGCTGGGTAGACTGACCCTATCTTAGGTATTACAATAGGTTTTACAATGAAGGGAGATCCCGAGCTTCCTCTCATTTCTCTCCCAGTGGAGAAGTCTGTCAGTCACAGGCACACATCACTGAAAGGAAGGGCTTACAATCACAGCTGGTCTAGAACAATCCAGAATTGAGAACCTATCTGGTGCCACACGCCCTCCCCGTGCCGGGGAGCAGGGCAGTTTCCCCAAGCCCAGCTGAGTGCTGACTGCCCGGGGGCCTGATACCAGCCCACCGAGGAGCAACTAATTCTCATGCTGGTGTAAAAACTTTTCTTGGAAGAAAAGCAGATACTGTACGATTTTCAGAGCCTTCCTAAAATATCTGTTACGTAACTTCCTTAGAAAAATAGTAAACCATCTCTAGTAAAAGGTCCATTTAAAAATTTTTACCAAGTCCTATTTATATCTGCAATCATAATCCCATTTACAAGACAACCCAAAAGTGTACCAATACTTTATGTATACATAGATGTATAAAGTAGTGTATCAATACTTTATGTATACATTTACGTATATACACAAGTATATATACATGTATACATAAATACATCTGTGCATATGGTCTCCAGGTCATAAGCCACATGATTAAAATGTCAGTGCTACAAATAAAAATCAAATACTCTCCCAGACCACTTTTAAGGAACGTTTTTTCCTGCATCAGAGTTCTGCATTTGGTTTTAAGGACACCTAAAAGGATGAATAGTGTCAATATTTCCTCATTTCCTGCAAGTAGCATTAGTTCTGTGTAAAAGAAAATAGATCACTTACCTTCTGATGCTTCTAAAAGCGTACCGATGATTATTGTGGACTGTACCTGCTTTCCAGAATGGATAGCTTTCTTCATCTGTCTAATGACAAGATCAGGTGTTCTAGACTGTAAACTGGGTTTTACAATTCGTAAGTGATCAGAATGCCTAGCTAGCTACAAGCTGAGAACATCACGCCACACATGTTGAAGTGGTACCAACTTTGGAGTCTCAGTCATCACAATAAACTGAGAGTGAAACTAAAAAGAACCAAATGCTAAAATATTATCATTAATCAAATCATGATAAACACAATTCTAAGTTATAGACATGTTATTATTCAAATGCACATCCATTCTCAATGAAAATCTTTTTTCTCTGTTGCTGAAAAGTCATTATTACACAATCAAAAGACTGTGGAAATCAAATAAGCAATTTTCCTTGGTGCTAAACATCATAAATTATCAGGAAATATGACCATGGTTAAACAGTAATATCACTACCATGACTACCATTCATCATTATTTCAAAACAGAATTCATTACGTTACCAAACACATTCCACCCAGAAACGGCAGGTACTCATCGTTACATGTATGAAGAGGAAATGGAAAAGTCACCTTTCACTCATGAGCTCGTCGGAGACTTTTTGCTCTTCATAGTCCATTTTGTCCTTCCTGGTCGGGCCCATGTCCTCGCTTTCTAACACGACCCCCTCGTCCAGGGCTTTGGGGCCCTGGCGCACGACCCTCAGCCGCCTCTTCTTGACTTTGCTCCTGGTGAACTCCTGGTCGGGGCCGGCTCGGTCGTGGTCCGCGTCGGGCTCGCGGCCGGCGTCGGGGGGCTGGGCCAGGCTGCGCTTGCTGCACCCGTGCGCGGGCGGGTCCACGGCCATGCGCTTGACCCTCCGGCGGCGCCGCAGGGCCCGGCCCGGGCCGTCGGCCGCCGCGTCCGTGTCGGCCCGCAGCGGCCGCTTTCCCCGCGCGCCACTGCCCGCCGGGGCCGCCGGCCTGCGCTTGGCCACCAGCGGCTGGTCGTCCGAGTCGCTGGGGTCCCGGGGCTTGCTGTTGGGGCGCTCCCTGGAGTCCCTGCCGGGCTCCTCGGCGCTGGACTCCGAGCCCTCGCTCAGGCCGGCGGCCGCCTCCCAGGCCGGGGGCGCGTGCTGGGACCGCCGCTTCCTGCCGCGCCGCCGCCGGGCCTGGCGCTTCGCGGGGCAGCACAGGCTGCGCGCCAGGTCGCCCGCGTCCGCGAAGCCGCCCCGCGCCTGCTCCGAGCTCTCCTCCAGCGCCGACACCAGGTCGTGCACCAGCTCCTCCATGGCCCGGCTGAAGTGCCTGCGGTGGACAGACAGGACAGCGAGGAGGGTCCGTGGGCCGCCGCGGAAGGCTTGCTGGCAGCTCCCCACCCCAGGGACCCTTGCCAGCGCCGCCGGGCAGGCGCACGCGCCCAACTGAGGAGTCAGGCCGAGACGCAGGGAGCATCCCCTCAGCAAGGTGGGCCCGTCGTTCTTTATTTCTACTGCCTGAGACTCTGATTCAGCCTGCCTGCCTCGTCCCTAGGGCCCGCTTCCCCAGCGCGATCCGCCCCACGCGCGTTTCCAACGAGGCAGCCCGTGCGCCCCCTGCCCCCGCGCTTGCCGGGCACACCCCGCGGTCGGCCTTTCAGGATTTGTCAGGTGGCAGGAGTCTAAAGGGAACACAAGGCATGATTACACCACACCAGTCTAGCCGTGACACAGAAACCGTGTTCAAACTCAGGGAGGCTCCCTTCCAAAGTGGCCCAGCATCTCTCCTAGTTCAGCAAAACAGACTCGGAGCTTGTCTGTACAGAATTTATTGGGGTGGCATTAGTTAATGAAATTATATAGGTTTCAGGTGTACAAATCTATAGCACATCATCTGTACACTGTATTGTGTGTTTACCACCCCTGCTGGCCTTTTTTTTTTTTCTTAATAAACAGAAACCATGGAGCTATAAAAAGTACCCACTAGTCAGCACGGATAAACAGCCGTATTCTTTGGGAACTCTTATAAATTATACTGGTCTTCCCCAAACCTGGCTCTCAAAAGATTCACAATCGGTTGATGTGCTCGAGGGCCCAGGATTCTGATTTTATTTTGTAAACATTATAGGTGATTCAAATATGCATCCTTTTCATGAGGATCATGAGCAATCATTTCTCAAACTGAGCTCCAGAAGCACTTAGGGATCGAAATATTCTAATCATACAGGATCATATACTTTCTAGAGTCTGTGGCAAGGGGAGGCACACTTTTCTACAAAGGGCCAAAACGTCAGCGTTGCAAGCCCTGCCGGTCGCTGGGTCTCCGTCAAAACTACCCAGTTCTCCCCATCACAAGTGGGAAGACACCTTAGGCAACACATAAATGAATGGCAATGGCTTTGTTCTAATTAAATTTTACTGACAAAAGCGGACGGGGAAGCCAGTTTGCTGACTCCTGCTTTCCATGTTCTCCGTAGCCTACAATTTCAGACACTTGCAAGTTCCCTATAACAACCTTAACTTTGTCTTTTCTTTTTAATACCTGAAAACAAACACCTGGCGATTCAGCGGGATTTACCGCTTATAAGGTAATGCACCTGTAGCAGGGCTTCTAAGCCTTGAGTATTTACTATGCGCCAGACCCACATGTATTTCACATGTTTTACTTGGTTTCTCTCTCACACAGTAACCCCGTGTGGTGGTGGGTGAAGTACGCAGGACCGAGGTGAAGGGCAGGAAGCTTGCCCAAAGGGGCCCATCTGGGCAGCAGTAGAGACAGGTTCCAGCTCGGGCAACCTGCTTCCAAGCCTGAGTGCTTGCCTGACGATGGGCAGAAATCAGGCACCCGATCCCAGTAGCCAGCCAGATGTCTGCTTGTGGTTGATTTTGCTGCAGGGGCTGGATTTTACGAGTATACATATACATCTGTAAAGCCAGCTGACTGGCACTTGGGCATTCTATTCCTTTGAACAAAAATAAAAGGGATGGGAGACCTTCCTGAACAGAAGGCACAGGGCCATGTGGGTAGTGAAAGGAAGTTGAGTTCAAAGAGCCTACACTGTCCCGGTCAATGGCGTGCACCCCAAGATAGTGTCTTTCAATGACCACAGGCCCGTAGTTTCCCGATCTGCCTCCTCTGAAATGTGAAATAAAGAGCCTATAGGGACACATATTTTTAAAAAATAATATTGATATATGTATTCATATATATATGAAAAAATAATACGTATATACATACGTGTGGATATATATACACACGTATGTATATACGTTATTTTTTTTTCATGGACTCATGGACTCTGGAAGAACACTGATACTTCTTTTTCTACATATTACTCAGGTTCAGAACAGTATGCACTGCTGAACCAAATGGGTCTTCTCTCCATTATCTTTATGTTAGCCATTACATTTTGTTTTCCCTTCATTACATTAGCTATTTTGTTCTTTTCCTTTAACACTATTTCTTGGGAAGAAAGATACTCTGAAAGATCTGTTATCTTTGAATATAATACTGCACCTTTAAAAAACTTACTGAAAGCCCATTTAACAAGTAATATTATAAGGATTCTTTATCCAAAAGAACATCCCCTGGTTCCAGAGGAACTAACGGCATCACTGGCCTCACAGAAATAAAGTCATTATCAAAGGGCATCACATGATCAATAGCTCATTTATTTCCCTTGCCCTCACAGTTATATTGGAGACCACTGCACGGGAACATTTTATCCTGCACGTATTTTCTCAAGTAAGGCCTTTCCTAGTGAAGGGGAGACCGGGATCTATGGAACTGTTCTATATGCGTATTAAGCATCCACAGGTTGCATGTTTGTAAATAGTAAAATTTAGTAAATCACCACTTTGCTAATTTAAAAGTTTTCTATTCAAATTTATAAAACAAATTCTCTTCATTTGAAATTCATTCCTCTCCACTGGGAAATGAAATCTTTCAGAAGCAGTTGGTAATGGTTATGATGTCTAATGTAACATTTCATGAATAGTTGTCTTCAGATGGCACAAATAAATAGAGTAAGATTATAGTTCCACTCTATATAAAGTTGGGTTTTGTAAAGGGAAATGAGTACGTAGATAAGCATTTTGATTTTCTCAAGTGGTATCAGATTACGCTGAGCGATTAAAATGTACATTCAGCCCAAACTTTGATATGCCACTTGTAAGTAAAAATTTGTGGTCAAAGGTCAAGTTGTCTGTTGGTCCTCTGCTAGGCAATACTAAACATCCCTAACATTAAATGTCAATACTCAAGTCGAGTACAGAAGCTCCTATTTAAACCATTAATTAGAAGTAGCCTTTCCTCTCCTTTTGAAAAAGGCAGCATCAGGGTGGGGGCACCTGTTATTCCGAAACGGGTAAACAATTACTTGTAACCTTATGTTACCATTAGGTACTAAGTATGGAATAAAATTCTCTAGGGAGAAGAAAGGCTGAGAGGACACTGTAGAGAACAGGAGGGTTGTGTGAGCCCTTGAACAGATGACTGACTTCCTGGTTGTTTATCCGTGATAACAATAGGCCTAGATTCTACTGTGCAGGATGAGATTGGGGTCTCAGCTGGGAGAGCAATGGTCTCAAGTTTTAGCACAGATGGCAGTTAGCGGTTGACTATGCAAAGAAAAGTTGCCCTGAAATATCCAATCAGCCTGCTTTAAACGTATAACCATTTCATGAATGTTATACGAAAAGTTGCCCTGAAATATCCAATCAGCCTGCTTTAAACGTATAACCATTTCATGAATGTTAAGGGTATCGTAATAAAATCAAAGACCTTTCTTCAGCCTCTCTGAGGTCTTGAACCACTCTTAGTGTTCGGGAAAGTGGGGACAAATTCATTTGCAAAATTTTTCTTTCATACAATTGCAAGAAATTCAGGGGACTTCTACAAGATGCCAAAGATCTTAAACATCTTTTAAAAATATCCAAGTTTAAAAATAAACAAGTGTTTTGTCTCTGACCTACTTCTTAATACTATGCAGATATCAGAAAACACTTGAGAAGATAATCCTCCCGAGTGAAGATATACACAGGGTCCTGACTCTCCCAGGCTTGAAGGCAAACCTGGCGGTGGGTGTGCCTGGCAACTGCCCGGGGCCCTTTTTCACCACTACCTTGTTTTCCTCCTCACCCTAGCAACTCACTGACCAACAAACCACAAGTGGCTTGAAAAGAAAAAAAAAGTCCAGTTCTATTTTCCAAATAGTGATCTAATAAGGCAAATGCACTGATTCTTTAAATTTGCAGAACATACCCAATATTACTTCATTTAATGATAGCAAGAGTCAGTCCAAACTTCCTTCCTTATACTCTAATTGCTTTCAAAATGTAAAGCACTAAATAAGTAAACTGCCTGAATGAAATAATGTCAGTCTATTAAAAAATTACAATCTAAAAGATAACTCACTGCAATTCCTGTTAACATGCATATATTACAGAACATCTAGGCAAGCTTCTGTAAGAAATTAGTCTCATTTATTGCTTCCTCATGGTAACTGCTTAATATGTATTAAACATATTAATATATTCTAAAGTCCTAGACTAGCAACGAGAATGAAGACAATTAAATATTAATTATAAGCACCTACCACAATGCTTGACACATCACTGATGGTTTTTTTAAAAAAGTCTTACTGTTTTTATAAAAAACTTTAATTTGTTGGATAAGCAAATTAACGAATGACTCAATAAATGAACAACTCTCCAAGGAAAAATATGATGACTAAACATTTAGACAATCCAGACTTCAAAATTTCTGTCGCACTGACAAGTTAAATACTCTTAAGTTTTTAATTAAGTGTCAGTTAAGGGCATATTATCAAAGATGGCTTAAAGGTTTCCAGCTGGACAAAAATAAGGACGCTAAGAAGCTGTCCCAGGCTTCATGAGTTCTATGTCCAAAAATCATACTGGTCGTTGCTTTGATTCCTAATTGTTGAAACAGAAAATTTGTCTCAGACTACAGTGACCACATGAATCTAAGTTCAAGACAACAACAAGAAAAAAAGAGGCATTATTTTAAAATGCCCATTTTCCACATTTTCCAGACCTAAAAAAAAGGAAAATCAAAATACCAAATTGGAATAAAACTATAGGAATAGAGTCCAGTATCAACAGTTTATTTTAAAAACTTTTTTAAAAACAAAGTCACATAAAGTTAAATAGATAGTGTAGTTCAATATGCTAATAATGATGAAATAGTTTTGTTACTTTAATTTTAATTTTTTACTTTTTTAAAGATTTAATGTTAGAGAGAGGGGAAGGGAGAGAAGCAGGGAGGGAGAGAAACATCCAGGTATGGTTCCCTTTCACCTGCCTCCAGCTAGGGACCTGGATGGAGACCTGGCTAGCAGCCTGGTTATGTGCCCTGGCTAGGAATTGAACCAGCAACTTTTGGGTTTGCAGGCCAGTGCTTTATCCACTGAGCCACCAGCCAGGGCTGTTATTTTAATTTTTAATATTGGTATAGTTCAATATTGAAAATTACTTCTCCCTAAAACCCAGAAATTGCCTTTAAACATAAATTATTAATAATGGAGAAATAAAGAAAGGTATATCTAAATACTAAATCTTATTTGTCCAACAAATCAGATTTTAAAAGGTTAATATTGATGTACCAAGTTAGATAAATTTTCAAACCTAATGTCAAAAATGTGTATGTGATGAGTCAGGAAGTGACAAACACTCTCTGCTATCGTAATTTTTTTTTTAAATAAAAACATATGAATCACTTATAAGACTAACTTGAACAAAACATATTCATTTCCTGACACACAAAGAAGCCATAGGATCTTTATTATGTAATTGTATAAAACTATTCTTCCTTAGGCTTCTTTCCTGTAAAACAGGGCATCAGTTCTACTTAGCAAAAAGTTAAGAAAGAGATAAAATATCTTCATTTCCCCAATTGCTGCCTCTGCATTAGTGAACAAGTTGTATTCAGGATGAGAGTTAAATGTACCAGGAATTCCAGGTTAGTTAACAAATCCAGGCATATACTTTGTAGTTCACATATTCCTTAAGATATTATATATTATTCAGACATCATAGGCAGTATACAAAGATGGTTATGAATTTTATAAGGTTTACTGAAATCATACTGCAACTATGACACTTGGGCAAGTGACTGAAACTATATATGTCCCTCTCACCACCATGACAATGCAAGGAAAAAAATATAAACTACCCCAAAAGGAATTTATGTAAGATGATTTGTACCTAAAATCTGTCACCAAGTCACTACTTGGTAGCCCATGACTGGGCAGTAGCTTCCCCGGGAACACTGAGATTTTGCCACTGGGTGAAACATACCTGCATAGCATTGTAAATGTCCCAGCAAAGAATGAAAACATTCCATTATGGAATGTTGAATGACAGGATGATTGTGAAGTGAAACTAGGACACAAGGATCCCAGTTGCCAGGAACACATTCATTCTGCCAAATCAGAGATGATTTTAAAGATCATACACGGGTTCAGCCCTGGCTGGATAGCAGTTGGTTGGAGTTATAGTTCTGATACACCAAGGTGGTGTGACAAAGCAGTGGTTCTGTCTTCTTTCCTCTCTCTCTAAAAGTCAAATTAAAAAAAAAAGCTGTTTTAGTGGTAGACACCATTTTATACTCTGGTGTCAAAAAGGTGGGTGGGTGTCAAAAATGTGAATTCTGTGATGCCAAGTGAAAACACAGTAGGCTCTTTAAATGAGAACTGTATTCTAACAGGTACCTTACCACGACCGAAGTGAAAGGGAGAGGAAGGAGTTGGACGTCATACTTCTTTGTAAATAAAATAGCCTCCTCTCTTGTGTGATACAAATCAGTATCCACACAACAACAGACCAACATATGTAGCACATTTTGCCTCCCTCCCTCCCTTAACAACATATTGAAAGTAAAATGTTAAGAAACAGTCATGTATCTCTATCTTGTTTGGTATGATTACATAGTATATCCACTGCCAAAGAAAAAAGCACTAAATGTTTAAGAGGTGAACATTTTATTCTGTACTAATCATATCACCTTTTTTAAAGAAAAGGTGCCCCCTGCTTTTTGAATGGAAAATGTAAGAATGAATTTATTTTTATTTTATAAATGGAGCATGATTATATTTCAATATAATCATGGAGTAATGACCAATCTATAATCATGATTAAATGAACTACATAATGATTTCATCACCTTCAAAACATGTTAGACAAGATACTCTTTTAACTTCTCAGAGACTGGTGGTGGGTAATACAGGCTTTGAGATCAGACTACTAGGGCCCCCCAACCCCCCACCATTCTCATTTGCTACAGAATCTAGGAATGGACATACTTTGTTTTTTTTTAGCCGCATTTCACCCGCTATGCAACATTTATGTTTGAGACTTAATTGTCAGTGGAAAGTCTGCTTGTTTGTTTCATGGCTCATCTTGGGCAGGCTTGGAGGAAAGGAGATCGGGAGGGAGTAAGACAGGCACTGGCGTTTTCCACGGGACACCCAGCACCCAGCGCCTGGCTCTAGGACTAAAATATGCATGGCCGCGGTGGACGGGTCACCTAAGTATTCTGTGCCTGTAATAATCTTTCAGCACGGGGCTGTCCTAAAGATAAAGTGGAAGCACTTTGAAAAGTCAAAGCAATGTTATCCTCAAGGGACATTGTTGATGGGCTACTGTAGACTAGTTACACCCCAGACTTAAGCCGGCCATGTGCACGACTTTAGGAAACTCCTGTGGCTAATTCCTTTGAACTAGAAAGAAAAGTTCAAGGGACAGAAACAGGCAGGTTACTTCCTGTTCTTTGAGAAAGAAGGAAGGGTGAAGGGGGGTGGGAGGGGAGGTCGCTGCCACCTGCCCGACTTCCAGGACGCTGGAGCTGGGGTGTTGACCTTCCCAGATACCTGGCACCACCTAGTCGGGTTTTAAAAGGGAAACGCAAAACTAGGGCCTGTGTTGAGATGCGTTCCCCCCGCTCCGATCGTGCCCACCAGCACGGGGACGCGAGCTGCCCAGGGGCGCGGAGAGCTGCGCCCCTAAAACCCCACGGAGCGTTAGGCGGTCAGCCCGCGGCCACCGCGTTCGCTGGCAGCAGCTCCCTCGCGCGCGCATCCCCCTCCCCCCACCCCCGGCCCCGCGTCCCGGCCGCGATCGCAGCATCCCGGTCCTTGGGGTCCTCGGCCACCTCGCCCTCCCCCGCCAGCCAGGTGCGCGCCGCTCCGCCCTCCCCGGGGCCCCAGCCTCACCAGCGGTTCCTGGCGGCGGGAGCTCCGATCGGTCGGCGCCCAGCAGCCCCGAACATGAACGATGCAGGACCGTGGCCCCGAGGCTCAGGCCCGAGGACAGACTCCGACCTCCGCGGCGGCAGCCACTTGCGAGGAGCACTTCAGCATTTTGAGCTGAACTTGCGGAAGCGGACGGGAGGCGGAAACCGGATGTGGGAGCCACCATCGGTCCCCTGCCACCGCGCCCCTTAGTCCCCTGCTCCTGCGCACAGGGGGCAGTACGCAGGCGTGTGTCCTAACAAAAACTATTCGCTGCTTCTAATTTTGGGAACGGACACAGGGGGAAACAAGAGTGGAGTAAACGAAAAGTAGGAACACCTCCCCCCATCCCGCATCCGCCTATGGTTTGGCCCGGTTGCCTAGGAGACAGAGGGCAACAGCCGGCGGCGAGGCGGGGATGGCCACGCTGGCCCGGCTGCAGGCGCGCTCCGCCGTTCTGGGGCATCAGTACTACTATAGGAACAGGTAAGCGTCCCCTGGGGCATGGGTGCTACTATAGGAACAGGTAAGCGTCCCCTGGGGCATGGGTGCTACTATAGGAACAGGTAAGCGTCCCCTGGGGCATGGGTGCTACTATAGGAACAGGTAAGCGTCCCCTGGGGCATGGGTGCTACTATAGGAACAGGTAAGCGTCCCCTGGGGCATGGGTACTGCTGTAGGAACAGGTAAGCGTCCCCTGGGGCATCAGTACTACTATAGGAACAGGTAAGCATCCCCTGGGGCATGGGTACTGCTGTAGGGACAGGTAAGCGTCCCCTGGGGCATCGGTGCTACTATAGGAACAGGTAAACGTCCGCTGGGGCATCAGTACTACTATAGGAACAGGTAAGCGTCCCCTGGGGCATCAGTACTACTATAGGAACAGGTAAGCGCCCTCTGGGGCATCAGTGCTACTATAGGAACAGGTAAGTCCCTCTGGAGCATCAGTACTACTATAGGAACAGGTTAGCGTCCCCTGGGGCATGGGTACTGCTGTAGGAACAGGTAAGCGTCCCTCTGGGGCATCAGTACTACTATAGGAACAGGTAAGCGCCTGACCTGGCTGCAGTTGCACGGCCTCTCCCCGCCCACCTCCTGTGACTGCGGATCCCCCTGCCTTCCCGCTGCAAAGAGCATCCCGAGTTTACAGGTAGTGTTACCTGAAGGGACTGAACAAGGTGTGGGGCGGGGCAGACAGCAGCCTGCGGAGACTTCAGTAGGAGCCCAGCACAGGTCAGAGTGTGAGGTAAAGTTTTTCTTTGACATCATCAGTCCACAATTGGAGGAAAGAAGGTTCAGGGCCTGATGGGGGTCACCAGGGCCCCCCAGCCGGATGAACTAGTGTGTCCCCCTGTCACAAACATCATGCAAAGATGACTATTTTGTGTCCCCACATTGGCAGTGGCTAAGCCATTCCGATACAAAGCATGGGTATATTAATTACTGGAGGAGGGCTGAGGAAGATAGTAGCATCCTTCTGCAGCTCCCCACACCAGACTCTCTCTCAGGCAGAGGTTCCTTGCAACTGTGGCCTTCAGGAAGCAAGGCCCCAGGAGCGTTTCTAACTCAAGGGGAATGCCAACAATGAAGTAGACAATGACAGAACGCAGTGACGTGGCAGACCAATGGAAAATAAGTCAGTATGACCGGACCCTCCCGAGCTGTTCCTACTCTAACATCTCAGCTACTGCAGTTTTGTCATGGGCCCCACGCACTGCTCTGAGAGCATGTACTCACAATGCAGGTGTGCGTTCTGTTGTGTGATGCTACCTGTCACCCCTCTTAATCTACAAGTGGAAAGTGTCATTTTTTGGTCACCATTATTTCCATCTCCCATGCCTATGGTAGTTCCTGACACATAATAGCTGCACGATAATTATTTCTCTAATACATGAAATTTTCAATTCCTCCTTGCTCCTTCTTTAAGTAAATATACTAAAAATAACTAAAGATAAAAATTACCTATTTATTGTCTATATGTTATCTATAATTATTTTTGTTCCTTTATTTAACAACTTCAAGAGTCATTCAGCTGAGGAAGATGAGATTTAGAAAGTGTAAATTGTGTGTCAAGCACAGGAATTGTGAAGTATGATCTACTGAGTCCAAAGCTTGTGTTTGGGGTAGGACTTCAAATCATCAGATGTCTGCATAGGAATAAGTTCAGTTGCTCATTCTGCTGCCTTATTCTGGAATCCATTATACCCATCAACTTAATTTATCTCTGACTCCAATATAAGCAACAGTTCCTCCTGGCATTCTTGCTGTAATTAGACAAGTCATCTAACTGGACAGTCCTCTCAGTCTTACTCGCCTAAATAAGTGACAGCTTAGATGAGTCCCATCCACTGATTCTAATTAACTGCTGATTTTTCTGTTACTCAGGGTGCTCAGTTCTGACCAGCAAAACTTATCCAGGCTTCTGCCAAGTATAACAAGGATGACATTTGTCTACGTAATGTGTTCTTTGTAACGAATGGGCACTTTTCTTCGTGCAGGTGAACTGAAGCCTTGTATGCATCCTCTTCTCCCCAGGGGGCTCTGCCTCCCGCTATGAGGCCTCACCTGCTCCCCAGTTTGGATTCCCTTCCCATCACTTGGGTTCCGTCTCCCCACGCTTGCTGCCTTTCCATGTGGAGCCTTCCCTCACCTCTCCTGGCCACCCCAGAGCCAGGCCCTCTCCCCAGGGGAGCAGGCTTCTCACTGTGACATCCCCCCACCTTGGCCCCACAGGCCAGGGCGCCCTAGCCTGTGCAGGCTGTGACTCCCCTGCCAGTGCTGTGGCTCCTTCCCTCACAGCCCTCTAGCACCTCCCTGCCGTCCTTGCCCGCAGGCCAGTGCCTTAGGGCTCCGTTGTTCAGGAAATAAAGGGAAGATGAGTGCGAAGGGAAAAGTCGAAGAATGAATAATAAAGCAGTTTTAAAATATACTGTAAAGGTATTTGTAGCTCGTTGTCCATGGAACTGTGAATTAGTGACAATGAGGACTATTAAGGAAAATAAAGCCCAGTTCCTCACTTCTAAAATGCAGTCCTGTTTCTCATCAGCAAGCAGTCACTGACCTCTTACCAGGCTTGCTTGTGATAAGCAGAACACCAAATATCGATTGAGTATGGTTTATGCCTGCCTGTAAGGAGGTTGGTGTCCTTGAGACCTAATAGTGAGATGATAATCAAAAAATAATAATTTTACACATCAATATATACAGGGCAGCGAACATTCCAGTTTTATTCCTGGTATCTAAAATAGTTATGATTTATGTGATATTGAGAAGGAAAAGCTATTAGGTTTTTAATCTAATATTTATTTAGTAGCTAATACACATAGGTCAGGGTAACCACAGTATGTTAATGTGTAAAATACATAATTTTTGCATATTTGTGAAAAGATATTTAACCACACGTTTTTTTCATTTTCTATTTATTATCAGTTAATTTATGGCCATTAATAACACACATGAATATAGTGTTATCCAGCATGATAGTACTTATTTCTAGTTGGTGATGAAGTGACTGGAAACTTCCAGCTTTTTCTTGATGTTTTATTACATTCCTGGTAATACTGTGGGTCTTTTATCATTAATAATTCATTTAGTATTCATTTTAATAATACTGATCATAATAAATTTATTTCAAATTCATGTAGATGTCATATTTTATTCACTGCTATAGGATTTTCATTGTAATTTGGAACTAATTAATATACCATTAAAATAAAGTGTTACCCACATTTTTCACTTTAAACATAAAATGTCTAGCAGTTCATGACATATTGTAGGACTATTCAGCATCCCAGTGATAACTCAAATATCTGTAAATTTCATTTTTAAGCAGTTAGAAAAAGGGACATCAGATAAATGTGTATAGAAGTCACATTTCAGCACATAAGTTAAAACAGCAGAAAGTTAACTATGAGTTATTTTTAAATATTTCCCTTTAAAATGTATAGTTCTTATAAGTATAATACAGTATGTATGCTTTTATTTATATACATTATTATTTATAACTCCAAAATGAGACAATTTAATTTTGTTGTTAACAGTGTATTATATGTTCGCATTATTGCCAGAGAGATTGGAAAACATAAACTCAAAGCACATAATTTTATTGCCTATCTTCTGCTTGTCTAATGACAATTATAAGTAATGGGTAAGGTCAAACTATGCATTAGTTCAAAAGAAGTATGAGTAATATCTGTATACCTTATTCATATTTTTTCTTCCTCTTTTGTAGAGGTAGTCATTTGTCGATAATTGTTGGGAAAGAAGAGTGTATTAAGAAGAAGAAAAATAGATCTACTGTAATATTAAACGTTAATGGCAAAATGGGTTAAAGGACCATAAGAAATAATTTTATCCCATTATCATGAATTTCACTTCTTATCATCCTTACTGAGTGAATTACATATTCTGTCTTTATCTTTTTCATCCTCTTCTCTGAATTGAGGCTCTGCTGGACAGCATGTTGCTGTATCTTTTCTATTTTTGCCATAAATGTCATTTCATTTCCTGTACTATCACATCTTACTGTTGGTTAGGATAATGTTCAAAAAGGAAGAATCGACTTTTTCCCCTCACCCTGCAGCCCCTTAGGACACTGGCTTTGCCTTAATGACTTCTTCACCACGTTTGATGCCACTCAGCCACGGTCTCACTGCCTGATGGCTTCCCGCTAACTTCTGAGACACTGCCGAGGATTTGTCTCTAAAATTGGGCCTTCTCCTTTGAAAGTCCATTCCTTAAATGCAGCCCCTTTAACAAACACATTGGTACAAAAATCAGGCTCTTTCTGAATATACATTCACATGTACATACAGTTAAAATTATTTTACAAATGTGGAAACTTGTAACACTGCACTAGAATATCTTTTTTTCACCTTACATGTTATGTCTCTCTGCATGAAGACATATTGATCCATTTAATGTTTTTGTAAGGATGGGGAGTCAGGGTGGGCTTCTTGGAGGAAAGGACTTGAAGCTGTTCTGTCTCCCACATGGAATACATAAGATGCGCCAAGTGCCCTGGTCAGGGGGCTTATTTGGTCAGAGCATCCTCTCGTACACCAAAAGGTTGTGGGTTCAATCCCCAGTCAAAGCACTTACCTATGTTGTGGGTCCAATTCCCAGATCGGGTGCGTATGGCAGGAGACTGATTAATGTTTCTCTCTCCTCCTTCCTCCTTTGACAGAAATGGACTATCTGAGAATTCTATCGAGAATTGCATTCTGTGATAGATTTATTTTTCTTTGAGGCAATTTATTTAACTGATGCAGTGAATGAAGTATGCAAGAATTTTAACCTTCCTTGAAATGTGTAGTGGCATTTAAACAGTAAATCCAAATAATATGTTTTTTCAAAAAATGAAAAACCAGTGCAGTGCCTTTTTATTTCCTTGTAACATCGCTTGGGAATTAATTCGTTGCAAAATAAGTGATTATAAAAATTAAAAAGTAAAGCTGTTGAAAGCACATGGCCCCTCAGAGAAAGGTTAATTTTTAAATCATAGCTCATGATTTCTGAAATGCCTTTTTACTATTTAGTATTTTAGTTTGATTTAAAATAATATTTGAATTATAATTACCATTCTGGAAGAAATTAACGATTAAGTTCAACAGATTGATTTGCTTAAGAATGATCCTAGTCACTAATGAAATGCTTCCATTTTTTGAAGTGTCGTAGATGTATTTAGGAAAAAGGAGAATGACGCAGCAGTTAAAATCCAGAGCTGGTTTCGAGGCTGTCGAGTTCGGTCATATATCAGGTATGTTGACTGTGCCCCGGAAAATTGAGACCGTCATAAAAATACACTCCCTACAAACTGTCGTTTGTGCATGTAGCACTCATTTCAAATACTCTTCGATGTTACTTGTGAAGAAGTTAATAAACTAGATGATGTCTTTTTGAAAATTTAACTCTTTTTTGGTCCTCTTTTCTTGCATATCAAAAAAGTAAATTATATTGACCATTTCTTGACTTCTAACCATTCTCAATATAAACATTCTTGATAAAATTCTTCTCTTCAAATACAGTAGGGTATGACAAATAACTAGTCTTCTATTGATAGAAATTAAATAACTGACTGATAAAGAAGATATTCCCATTGTTTCCAACAAGCTGGCAGGTAAACGTAAGTGATGCCAGAATGATCCTATTACAGTTGCAAAGAGACCGAAGTTGATCCTCACCAGTTCCACTTCTTCTTCAGTGCTCAAACTTTCCTTCAGTATTCCTTTAATTCTGAAACAATGTTTTCCTGGGAAAAATGGAGGAAGAATATGCCTCATCAGTGAAATTCAGAATGTGGGCTGTTGATTATACCTTAGTTGGCCCTATATTATTAGCTGGTACCAACCAGACATGCAAATTAATGTGATGTTTTCTCCTTTGTTCACAATAAATGAGGGACATAGCAGCAAAGAGAGCCTTTTTGAATTCGGCAGACTGAGTAATATAAGGAAAAGGAAACAGAGAGGAACTGTTTCTTGACCTCGAATGATTTCTAAATCCTTATAGTGAATTACATTAATAGTGCCTGGCTTATTTCTCACCATGCCACATGACCTGTTTTTAAAGTCTTAACATCAAAATATATTTGATGAAGCCCTGGCTGGTAGCACAGTGGTTAAGGCGCCAGCCTGTGAACCCAAAGGTCACGGGTTCGATTCCCCAGCCAGGGAAAGATTTCTTTAAAATTGTTTAATCAAAAACCCCAAAGAAATACTGAATAGTTGTCTATGCATTTTTCCTACTTCTAGGAATTATTAATTTTATCCCACAATGAAAACTCTCCACTTTTTGAAAGTACACATACATTTGGCTTTGAATTGTATTTTTTGAATTTCAGGAAGGTATATTCTAAGCAAATTTTAAGAGAGATTTTTGTTTCAATGAAAGCTTGCTAATAAACGCATTTTTCACTCAGGCACTTAAACAGGATAGCAACCAATATCCAGAAATGGTGGAGAGGTTACTTAGGAAGACAGCATTGTCAACTCATTGTGAAGGTAAATGTTATATAATTATATACATTAGTGTTAAAATCATACAATATGGCACAGCTTATGCACTTCAGCCATATTTATAGTTAATTTTAAACTTATTTGTGGGAAACGGAAGAACAAAACTGGATTAATTTTAGTATGAGACCTCTTCTGAGAAGCCTCTTCTGGTTTTTCCATGGAGAATCAATGACTCATTTCTTTGCACCCAAACTACATCAGAGGTTTTATTTTTGTTCGAGCACCTTTCACAGTGTATACATTTATATGTACTTAGTTGTCGATGGGTGTCTCTACTTTCTTCGGTGGTGAATAGATGCTGTTGCTTGTTCATTCTTGGATCACCAGCATTCAGACTAATCCCTGGCCCATAGCACAGTCAGTGACATCAGTTGAGCTGAAGTGCCCAACATTAATTCCACAAAACTTAACAGTATAGCACTTTTTCTCTGTGCTATTTACCATTCTCTATTATTGAGTGTTGGCGTATTTTGAAGACTTGCCTTAAGAAATGTAGTATACTGCAATTTTCTGTAACCATGGAAAGACTGGCAGAAGTATGCCAACTAATGGTTCAGTGGAGTTTTAGGAAAGTAAAAAAGAAAAGGTAATTTTCTTGATATAAGATGGAAAGACTTCTAATCAGTGGCCCACTTCATAATCTCCTGATTTATTTCTATTTTCTAATCTAATAGTTTGAATTTGTCCTTCATTTATTCTTAATTAGTTACATTGAAGTGAAATTAAAACATATAGAGAGGATAAAGAAAAAAATAGAAGTAGATAACTAATTGATGAGTTCACCTTTAGCGAGAAGATTTTATTTCTTTAAAAATTTTATTCTGTTATTTTTAGAGAGAGAGGCTGAGAGGAAGAGATACATCAATGTATGGTTGCCTTTCACCTGCCTCCAGCTGGGGACCTGGCTGGAGACCTGGCTTGCAACCTGGTTATGTGCCCTGGCTGGGAATCGAACCAGCAACCTTTGAGTTTGCAGGCTGGCGCCTTATCCACTGTGCCACCAGCCAGGGCTAGAGAGAAAATTTTAAAACAGTACTAAAGTACCAGAACTACTTGGAGGAAGAGCCTAGTATTCTTGATTTTAATTAAATAGAGAATTCAAGTAATGCTGGCATAAACTTTATAGGTGTACCCCCTACATGTGCTTCTCCTCATATATTCCTTTATTCAGGCAAATGGTGCAACCAATTGACAAGAAATCTAAACCTGATCATCAGTCATCCTAGACTACCCACCACCTCCTCCTTCCTCACCTCTGTGTCCTGCTGGTCATGAAATAAATCCTTTCTATTTCTGCCCACTCAAGCCTCTTGATTCCAATCTAAACTTCACCCTCTCCCGTGCCTGTGGTCCTCCTCATGGGCACGTGGCATCAAGTGCGCACCCTTCACCCTGATGTGTCTGGTTCTTGGTGTCTCACAGTCGCTTACCTGACCTCCCTTCTCGTGACACCTGTACACACCTGGGACATGTCAAGCACTTGCCAGAGCTGCAGAATGCGGCGTTCTGTAGTTCTGTAGGCTTTCTGCGCTTACTGTTCACTCTGCCTGCAGGGCACCCCTCCACCCTGCCCCCACCCCACCCTGCCAGGCCTCCGGTGGGGCCCCTGGTGGGTCGGATCCCTACCTGCCTGTCCTTGAAGACTTTCCTTCCCTGGGCCCTTCCCCTTCCCATCTCCTAACGCTGTGCAGGGCGGTCGCAGGCCTTCCGATAGCTTTGCATGTGTTCGCATCCGGGCAATACATTTATTTACCAACCCTATGGGAATGGCAGTGACTGTCCTCTTCAGACACATCCCAGGGAATGTCACTCAGCCTGCAGAAATGTCGGCCAGCTGCACCGGCGACCGACCAGCAGGGATGGAAGTCGGAAGACGTGCTATGGTCAACGTGGCTGGTGATTAGTGGCAACTTGTGTTCAAGTTATTCACTTCCCCTTCCTCATAAAACAATGATTCATCCCCAACCCATTGACTTGCGCCTCAGCCGTATATTGTGGGCAAATGGGACAGGTGTCACCCCCAAGGTGAAGCTTGAAGTGGCTGTTTCTCTCTTGCTGTCGTGGGCTGAGATGAAGAGACCAGTGGAGCCTAACGCCAGAGACCCTTAGTGCACGTGGCACGCGAGGGAGAAATAAACAGTTTTGTAAGCTACTAAGGTAGGTGCATTTCCATCTCAGCAAAGCTGATGCGTGGCTGTAATGCCAACCAGAGCGCGGGTGTTGGTAAGAAAGGTGGCGCCCGGCGCTCAGGTGGGCAGTTCCCGCGGTGTTGGGGGCTCCGGGCTGGTGGCAAGTCAGGGCACCTCGATGCAGCGCACCTCGCACGGGTTTTCGTGGGTGTCTGGGACACCCCGCTGGCACCCAGCAGCTGCTCACACGGGGGACCTGCTCAGCTGAGCCCAGCCCATGTCGTAGTTGGACACGGCGGGGGGCCTCCCTCCGGGGGGACAGGGTTCTCCACCTGGTGGGACAGCAGCTGCTGGGTGTGGCGGGGGCCTTCCTCCGGGGGGACAGGGTTCTCCACCTGGTGGGACAGCAGCTGCTGGGTGTGGCGGGGGCCTCCCTCCAGGGGGACAGGGTTCTCCACCTGGTGGGACAGCAGCTGCTGGGTGTGGCGGGGGCCTCCCTCCGGGGGAACAGGGTTCTCCACCTGGTGGGACAGCAGCTGCTGGACACGGCGGGGGGAATGGAGGCTTGGGGTGCTGGTGGTAGGGCTGAGGCAGAAGAAGGGGTGCTGTGGGTAGACGCTGCTAGAAAGGCAGAGGCCCAGTGTCACAGGACAGAGGGGACTGTTGGAGAAGGACACCAGCAGGCTTCTCCAGCCCTGAGTGTCTCCCCGTCTCCCCCTCAGGGCCTGTTGGCCCACAGGTGCAGTCCCTGCCAGTCTTCTTTTGTATCTGACTCGTCCTGGTCTCCGGACCACTGTCCACTGTCGCATCTGCCTGTCAGAACCCGCAAGCTCCCCTTGGGCCTTCGCCCCATTCCGGCCGCTGCGTCTGGCCCCACAACCCCGATCGTCCGCGTCTTCACCGCCGCCCACACCCTGTCCTCCGAGCCAGGCTGTGCTCTGCACCTCACATTTCCTCGTGAACACGGACTGGTCGCCTGGTGTGTGTGCTCATGCGCTAGCGTTTCACACCTGGGAGTTCTGGCTGCTTCGGGACCCTTCTTGTTGACAACTGTGTCGAGTTCTGTGCAGCTTGCCCCTGCCGCTTCCTGCTTTATTCCACGAGTGTCATCTCTGCAAGCGACGGTGCCAGAGACCTGGGGAAGTCCTCTCCTCTCCTGTTTCTGGAGCACTAGTTCTTTTTACCTGAGCGAATTAATACAACCTGCACAGAACAGCTGTACACAGCTTATCCTTTTTCATTTCCTTTTTACACTTTATTGTTCTATAGCTTACATTATGTTCAATATCAAATACACTATCTTTTTATCACCACACTCTGAGAGCAGCAAGGTATACACATTAATATACATTATTAATTCTATATGCATCATCATGAAATAAATATATATAACCATAGTCCAAAACTGCTGGATGTTATATTTTTAAATTGTGATCATTCGGTGAATAACATGAATGGCACCCTCATTAATAGAATTTCATTTCTAAAAATTTTAAGGTGCATTAACAGCCTTATGGTAGAACTATTTAATTTATAAAGTATTATTTTAAAATATTAGTTTTTGAATTATAAAAATAGTGAACGCTATTGCTAAAAATCAAAGCTAACAATATTTATACTCTGCTTACCATTTTATTTCTCCTTACAAAGTTTTTATTTGATTAGAGTTTGAAAGAGCTATAATGGAAAGGAATTTTATTAACTTTAAATGGGACAAAGGGTGCCATCTACTATCAGATTCTGTTGTATGTTGTCATGATAAATTCCAGCAGGGTTTTGACTATGGTTTGTAAAAATAAATGAATTTTTGGTCATTTTTAAAAAGCTGATGAAATTGACATGATACCTCCACAGACATTTTTTATTTCTCTTTATTAATTAGTTAATGTTTCTTTTGTAGATGAGAAAATGCCCAACTCTTTATAAATCTCTTTATAGGACTTTCAAATCAGTTATAAGTTAGTAAGGCAATATTTATCACCCTTTAATGTCAGAGCCTAACACTGAAACAATAGATTTTATTTTCTTCAGGGTCTTCCTTTTAAATAAACACCAAAGTTTGAATAACTTAAAACCCTAACTTACTAATACAAACTTAAAACTTCATTAATGTATTTCCATTATAACAGTAAATTACTATATTAATAATCATTTACTTTTTAAGTGCATATTAATAGTGACTATGAGAAATAATGTACTTGGCTTTTAAATTCTTTGTGGAAAAATAAAGGTCATGTTCCAAATTAGCTGTTGATAAAGGCCGGGTTGGCATCAGGTGCTGGCAAGCAAGGCCAAGCATGTGTACAAATACTCACGATTGTTTGGCAATGAACCATTTTAATGGTTCAGATCTCTGAAATGAGGACAACGCTGACGTGGAAAGTGGCCCACGTGTGCAGGGTTTCAGAAGATCCCGGTCATTGCTGTAACACAGAAGTTTTCTCTCTCGCCCCATGGAGCAAGGAAGGCTGGCTGATCAAAGTTATATAGATTTATTTCTCAGAAAGGTCTCACATATGGTATGCATATATATCTTTTGGTACTTTTCTAAAGCAGCTGGGCTTGGGAATTGAGAAGAGATGTAACATCGGCTGCTGGTTTACATGAAGGCTGATACATTGGAATCAAAGTGCTCTTCCCGACTTTATAAAAGTTCCAAATTCTAAGGCTTAAAACTGGACCTCTTTTTCCTCTTCATTCAGAATAACTGTTTACCTCTAGGACATTTCGGATTGTATTCCAAGTTAAATTACATACTTCTAACAACACTAGTGATACCCCGTCTCCCAATGACCATCACTGTGCCCCAAACCCCCTTATCACCTTTCAATCTTCATGACAGCTCCAGGGAGTGTGTTCTGTCCCAGGTGGAAGGGTGGATGGAGCTCCAGGCTGGGAGGCCGCCAGGACCTTGTTCCAAATCACTGCATCAGGAATTGAACCCAGGTCTGTGGCTTAAAAGCTCGCCCCAGACTCACCGGTGCTAACTGAACAGCGATACGGTAAAAATAAGAAGTATCTTTTCCTGAGCCCAAATCATTTCAAATATATAATTTCCAATGTTTCCTTTGTATAAAAATATTCATTGTGTATCCCTACCTGGCTATGACTTGAAGAAGTCGAATCTCCAAGTAAATATTTTGAATTCACCTCACACACCAAGAATTATGTCTTGATTGTTATAACAAAGAAAGAGAATTTAAAATGAAGTCACACCATTGTGTTCATTTGTAAATAACACATTGCAGCCAACTGTTTCTTAATTGCTCAGCCTGTTGATAAATAATCCAGGCCTGCTGCTCTGCACAGACGATTTGCTTTGGATCAGACCAGGCAGCTCAAACAATGCTAATTACAGCGAAATTCTTTTCTATAAATTCCTGATTGTTGTAGGGAAGAAAACCGCTATATACGAGGGAAAGGTGCTTATCTCTGATTTTGCCCAAAACATAAGACCTGTTACCTGGGCTCCTGTTATGACAGTTGAATGAGTTTTGATTGAATAAAAAATAAATAAAGCTGTATCCTGTGTTGAAAAAACTATGTGTATTTCATTCCTTTACTGTTTATTGTCCTGTCGTGACTTTTGTTAATTTCACACTTTTAATTAAAAGGTGGAACAGCAACACAAGCTTTACTTAAAGCAGTCTTTCCATTGCAATAAGTTATGTCCCCAAATGACAATTTGCCGTAACAGGGGTTCGTGGAGTAACAGACAAGTGTGTCTCCCCTGGAAAGACTTGAGGAAGTCTTCACCGTATCAGGGGATTTGCTGTAACATGATGTCATTGTATTTATGATTTTATGGTGTTAAAATGAATGTTAAATGAAACGAAATTCCCAAGGATTACTCAGGAGGCTGCTAAGTACATACCATTTTGTACAGATGGTTGGAAGGCACAGTTTTGCTCCACCGCTGCATACATATCCTTGAACGGTTTCGACTAAAGACAGCATTTCTTTGAATTTTTCATTAAACGAGACGTCTTGAAATATGAATTCCTTTTATGTTTCTGTGAGTTTTGGCTAAAAGAACCCCAGTGAATAAATCATACAATACTGCATGTCACCAGCACTTGTGAATATTTCTGCTTTGTTATTCTATCCTCAGTAGAGCACCATTGATTATCAAACTCAGCGGAGAGCATTTTATGATCATATATCTCCATTAGCTCCTAGTTTGACTACCATAGATTTTTCTGGTTAAGCCTGCATTATGTATTAGGAAGCCTACGCCTTCAATACAAAGTTTGATTTCATTTTTCTAAGCCTAGAGCTCTTATTATGTATTATGTATAAAGATTCTTATCTTTTATATGTAAAAATAGGCTGCACTGTCTTTGTGTAACTGAAATATATGCCATCTCTTTTTTTTCTTGATTCACAGTTAGCGTATCATACTATGAAGATGAATATCTACAATGCAATGGCTGTCAGGGTAAATATTTCTTCACTTGTTAAACAAATGAAAAGTCAATTGTGCCTTGAATTCGCTTTTAATAAAGTGAGCAACCAGAATAATGCAGATTTGATTGATATGCTAATGGTAAAGAGAGGAAAGAGTACATAGTTAAAAACTTAGCTGCACTAAATAATCCTGACAGTATTGAAAATTAGAGTAAAACGTAAAACATGTAATTATCAATGCTTATGTTTTAGAATGTTAAATATCTCTGAGCCATAACTGGAGAAAGACTGTAAATATTAATGAAGCAATGGATTAGTTTCCCGTGTCATAGAGAATATTGTGATAAATAGATGAACATGGTCCTAGAATACAAGATTCCAGCCCAATACAAATCAATTAGAAATCATTCACATGATTTAACAGTAATAAAGTTGGTTCCCAGCTTAGATGTTTTATTTCTATCATTTCTATATTCATTTTTATGTGTTATTTTTCTAATGGAAAGCTGAACTTCATGATTATAGGGCTGACTTGCTTTTGCATAGATTTTGGAAATGGCATGGCAAAAAGACTCTTTTTCTTTTTCTTTCTTCTTCTTTTGTTTTTTTTTTTTTTTTTTTTTTTTTTTTTTTTTTTTTTTTTTTTTTTTTTTTTTTTTTTTTTTTTTTTTTTTTTTTTTTTTTTTTTTTTTTTTTTTTTTTTTGGTCTCACAATATGGTAATAGCTTAATTGTGAAACTATTATAAATGGAGAAGTTACTTCAGCTACTTTCATTCATATCCTTAAAACCTACATTTCCTTGTTATATTTTCTTTCATTAGTCTATTAGTTGTAGTAATAGTGGATTTGTTTAGAGTGAAAAGTCCTGAAAGTCCTGTGTTGAACTATGGCAGATGAATTGATATTATTTGGATTGTTTCTACTGCTTTAGGAAGGGTGCTTTCTGTGTAGGCGTAAGTGCGCTGGGACCCTGGTTCAGGGGTGGTCTTCAGTATCTTTCTGTCACATCCGTGTTCTGTAGTTTGAAGGAAATAAAAGCAGGGGGAAGAAGCAGATCTTCTTGCTTCTTTTCCTGAGCCACAGACAGGCACTCCAGCTGCAGTGGGCTATTGGCCTTTCTTAGTAATATAGTAACAGGACAACAATTTGATTTTAATCTTTCATGCCCAGATTGCTGCAATCTGGGCATTGTGGGGATTTTGATTCTTTGCAAAAGATTTAACCTCTGAGCCCAACATAGTTAGAGTCTTTCTCCCTGCTTACCTCATGTCAGACATGTCTGCAAAGTGAAAAGAAATACTCAATGGAGACCCTATAGCAGTTGATGACCAAGGACTTAGGTATCTTCATAAGTCACCAGAAGAAATAAAGGCACAGACAACGAGGTTTTAAAATGAATTCTTTTTTATTATTTAGCCTCAAATTTTCATTTTGAATTCTGATTTACTTGAGTCATTAAGATTCCTTTCACCTAGACTAAGCAACTCTTAAGAAATTTACATCAATGCAAGCCACATGAAAGACAGCAATTCTGACTTATCCCAACATCATAATAAAGTTACATTTTCTAACAGCACTGCCCAAGGTCAGCTTATCTTTGATTAATGTCAAGGCCAACATTGAACTTAACCTGAAACCTATGACCCTGGACAAGGGCACAGTTTAAAAGATTCCTTGGCCCTTTTGTGTTACAGAAATAGCTTAATGCAAAAAGAAAAATAACATCAAGTGTATTAATCTTAGGAGCCCAGAAAGAGAAGAAGAGACAGAGAAAAGGAGGAAAACCTATTTGAAGAAATAATAGCTGAGAACTTCCCTAACCTGGCAAAGGAAGCAGACATGCAAGTCCAGGAAGCACAGGGTGCCAAATAAGATGAACTCAAACAGACTCACACCAAGACACACACACACACACACACACACACACACACACACACACTGGATTATCACTCAGCCATGAAAAGGAATGAAATCTTGCCATTTGTGACATGTATAGACTAAGAAGGTAATATGCTAGGTGAAATAAGTCAGAGAGAGACAAATACTCCTATCATTTCATTTCTATGTGGAATCTAAAAAACTAAACAAATGAACAAACAAAATAACCAGACTCATAGATAACAGAAAAACTGATAGTTGCCGGAAGGGAGGGGGGATGGGCAAAAAGGTGAGGAGAGGAATAAGAGGTACCAACTTAGAGTTAGAGCAAAAGTTACAGGCTATCAAGTAAAGCAAAGGAAATAGGGTTAATAATATCCCTGTAAGTTTGTATGGTGATAGGTGGATACTGGGCTTTTTGTGATGATTACATTATGAGCTCTATAAATGTCAAGTGGCCATGTTGTACACCTGAAACTAACATAATGTTGTATGTCAACTGTGCTTTAATTTAAAAAGAGCTGTATAGTCCAGAATGAAAAAAATAAAAATAAAAGCTGCTTTCCACCTAACCATAGTAGATAAGCAGCACAGATGCTTCCTCATTGTGCCTGCGGCAGGGCCCGACACTGCACACCACCCTATTAAGACTCTTCACCGCATGCGGGATGAGCTGAACTGCTTGTCCCCAGCGATCAACCGGAAAACCATGTTTTTTAACCAAACTGAGGTTAGGAGTCTCTCCTTCCGCCTGGTCCCTGAACTTCAGCCAACGCGGAGCAGCGTTTGCTGATACGTCCTCCCGAGGCAAGGTTGGTTCAGGTCAAGGACTGTGCACCTCCTCTCTGTGGTCCTGCCCTGTTACTCCACTTCCCCTCACCGGTCCTTTCCAGCCTTTTCTTATACCTTCCTGCGAAGGAAAAATATTTGAGTCTAGAGCTGGTAATTCTTGACGTGCCAACAGATCTTGTGGCCCAAAGGTGCTCTTCCCTGCGGTAGCCCACCTCCAGACACTGCTGCAGTCACTCGGGTCCTCTCCACCGCAGTAGTTCCAAACAGCAGTAGTCCTTGCTGTGTCTGCATTTGCCACGCACCCCACAGGTTCCATGGCAGCAGAATAGAGGCTGGAATGACCCACCAAGGGCATCCAGGGGTTCATGGAGGTTACCTGGAGTATGTAGACCCTACTCTGGGAAGTTTGTAACAGAAGCACTTCCCTCACAAAGGTGTTGAAGGACTTCCTTCGGAGGCTTGAGTGAGTTCACTTGATAATAATAGACTTGATGCTCCCAAGATGAGGAGTCTGGAGTGCGGTTCACGTGCTCAGGGCCAACGTGATCACCTAACAGGGATTGCTGTTCAGAGTCCGTTGATCCCAGTGACCGCAGTGGACTTCATTCGTAAATGGACTTGGATAGATTTCTTTGGAAGTGGG
This sequence comes from Noctilio leporinus, assembly GCA_004026585.1. Lineage (NCBI taxonomy): Eukaryota > Metazoa > Chordata > Mammalia > Chiroptera > Noctilionidae > Noctilio > Noctilio leporinus. Next base: position 471,814 of record PVIW01000079.1, read on the forward strand.
TTCTTGCAAGGCGGTGCTCTGAAAATCTTGCTCTCCGTAGAGACAAGTGTGTGGTCAGGCTACGCCTTCCTGTTGTGCCCACGTGAAGGTGATGAATATAATTGGATAACACCAGCGGCAGATATTTTACTTCTTCTACCTGCAGCTTTGGCTATTCAGTTCATAAGCTTCCAAGCACCTTTGGGCAAAATAACTACCCTTCAAATGATCTAAATACGGGTGGTTGGGAATGTCCAAGAGGAAGAACTTGGAAGAGTAACAGAGGAAATCAATATAGCCAACGATGTTCCGTTGTGTATGCGCCCAGATCATAAATAGGACCTACACCTAAGAATGAAAAGAAAAAGAAACTTCTATTTTAATTTGCTTCATATGCTGGGCCAATTGTAAATTACATATTGACTGTTGATGCCTAGCCTGATGAATAAATTATTCAATTATCAAGGAGGCTAGTAGAATCTTTCTAAAAAGGGAGACATTTTAAAACTTTATTTTTAGTCTACTCATTTCTACATAGCTCTCATTTTATCATTAATAAAGTATATGTTGTGATTTTTTATGTTGTAATAGATATTCATAACCTGACTCGCTGCACTTAGTTTTTAAAGGGTCACCTTTTCTCTAAAGACTTTACGATCCCCCTACCCACGTAGAATTGATCACTCTTTTTATGTCCCTATTTTACCATCAACATACTTCTGTTGTAGAACCTGTAACATTTTATGATCCTTATAATTTACCTGCCTGTATCCACCCCCACTACAGTGTAAGTCTCTAGGGGCCTGGGGCCTATCCTCTTAGTCTTTGTAACTACATTTCTTGGCTTATAGTAGGTGGTTAAATAGATGTCCCCAAATAAATGAATGAATGTTGACTCCTCCTCTTAAAGCTCTGGAGCTGTGTAAAAAATGATTAATTTACAAAAATTAATCCAACTTTTAACATCTTTGTTTTCCACTGGTGTCTAAAATATAAAAAATGAAGGCCCTGGCTGGTGGCACAATGAATAAGGTGCCAGCCTGCGAACCCAAAGGTCGCTGGTTCGATCCCCAGCCAGGGCGCATAACCAGGTTGCAAGCCAGGTCTCCAGCCAGGTCCGTAGCTGGAGGCAGGTAAAAAAGGCAACTATACATTGATGTCTCTTGCTCTCTGCCTCTCTCCATTCCCATCTCCCTAAATATAATAAAAATCTTTATTAAAAAAATAATAAAATGAGAGAAATAATTATATGGTGACTTTAATTAAAAATATTAAATCTATCAGTTGTATAAGACTCTATCTCAGTCTCCGAAACTATTTATAATCCTATTTTTATATTTATAATGCTATGAAGGATTTAATGTTTAGAACAGTGACTCTAAGATTAGATAAAGGTAAATAGGTAAATTCATGAATAAAAATACTGTTAGTTTCTCACATACTAGACAGTATGTTAGATTCTAAGAATACAAAATGAATATGATACAGTCTCATTCATAAAAAGAGAAATAAAAGATACCCCAAAATATTAGCCTAAGGGCAGAGGGGAAGTGACCACCTAGATAACCATGAACTTTTGCCTAATGATGGTCAGATATTTAAATGTTCTTTAACCATGCAAAAATAGTATTTCTTCCTCCCTCCTACTCCTTATAGTAACAAATCGGTGTGAAATGGTTAGAGAGCTTTGTAGAAAAATGAAGTAGGAATCAGGCAGAGTGAGGACACAGAATATTAAAGAGAAGAAACTGCAAATGGAATAATGATCCAGATTATCTTCTAGCTAAAAATGTGTAAAGATATATATATATATATATATATATATATATATATATAAATACACACACATAATGAGATATACGTATATACATAGAACTATATATGCAGTGATCACTGTAGTCTTCAGGAGTTGAGCATTCTAATTTTTTAAGCGTGTAATTATGAATAAGAGTTCTACTCGTATGCTCTCAGGTACATTTAGAGCAGTATCACTGGGTAGCTGAATTTGTTGTCCATGTCTTCATTTTAAGTTTAGGTGAGAAGGCATTATTTTCCTCTCTTGATAACATTAAGGTTAGTTACTATGAACGTTGAGGAATAGACGTAAACCTAGGAGGGAAGATCTTCTTCCACGAGCAGATAATTTTTGATAAATCAAGGTTCAGCCATTTGTTTTAGTGCTTAAAATAAACATTATTTATAAGACCACTTCCATTTTGATATGACTTAATGAGGAATATGCATCATTGATTTGACTAGCTTAAGAGGTCATTTGGAAGTTGCCAGTTAACAAGCTGTGATCTGCTGAGCACACAATGACTTTGTTTAAAATGAGCTCCACAGAGCTGATCAATGACAATAATTGTTTTATACCAATCACTTCTGAAAGTTGCTAATTGTTTTGAAGGACATGGATACCAGTGTTTTGCTTTTAGAAGTTGCAAACGCTTCACCTGAAAATTAAGAAGAAATGCTGTTGTTGAAAGTCATCTTGCTTCTTAAAAGTACTTTTATTGAAAATGAAAACTTTATTCACTTGTACCGGAATATCCACAGGAAATTTAGGGAACATTCAAGATGCCTGGGCTTTGCGGTGACAGAGCTCAGTTTGTCTCCAGACGCTGCCTGCCATTTACTTTTTACTGGTTTTGTGATCTTGATCGAGTTACGGAGCCTCAGCTCCTTTGTCTTTAACGTGGAGGCCGTGCCTCATTCACAAGGTTATCATCGGAAAACCTTTGAAGGGGGTTCAGACCACCAGGCCAGCTGAAGGAGCGCAATCGATTCTAGATCCTTCTCTTCTCTTCCCCAGGGGACAGTGCCTTTACCTGATGGAATGCTCAGTTTTTTCCAGCTCCCCACTCACCTCTGACAAACCCACTTCAAGATTGATCGATTATACTTTAATGCAGATGAGCTTTAATTTGTTAACCATCACTTCCTTATGATGCACTTTGACACCCGATTGTGAATGAAAGGATTTGTCTTGGCAAGGAGTTTCATCCTGCCTTCGGGTGGGTGCCTGAGCAGTCAGGGTATAAGAGGGTTCCTTGAGGACACCCCCATTGCAGGCTTTTGGGGCGTGGGAAGGAGCCCATTTCACTGGCTTCTGTCAGTACTCTGCCTGTGGGCACAGATTTTTCAGCCAATTTCAGTTTCTGCCCTTTCAGCTTTCTTTTCTCTACTGCGGTACGGCCGAATCATAACCCACCATCTTCCTTCTTTCCTTCTCAGTACTCCAGCATCTTTTATGCTTTCTGCAACATGATCTTAGAATGTAACGATGTTTTTGAGTAATAGGTAGCCCCTCCCTGGACACGATTTGATACCCTAAAAATTTCCCATGCATCCTGAGCCACTGCTATTTCTGATGGTAGCTTTTCTGTCAGTATTTTTGTTTACAAGTGTTCTCTTCTTTAATACAATTGTTACTAGAGATGCAATAAAAGTATATGAAATACTTGAAGCCATCTAACTAACCATGTAACCTTAGGCAACTCTTTAACCTCCCTCAGTATCAATTTCCTCTTCTACTAAATGAGGCTAATAATAATCTCCACCTCTTAATGATACTATAATGATTAAATTAGGTAAATCGAGAAATACTTATTTGTATTTATGATATATATATGTATACATATTCCAAATGATTATTATTTTTTCATTAGGAAAGTGGTTTGCAGTAACTCCTCTCTTTCTTGGTTACTTTGTTAGTCATAATATGATTTTGGTTAAATTAGAAGGAGATCATTTCTAAATTGAGTATATAATTTAAAAATTAATTTTTCTTTATTTAAAGAATTCACTTCTAAATTGAGATTATTGGAGAATTATTTGGAAAGGCATCTACAACACTGCTACATTGGCTATTCCACTTCATTCTACCTTCTAGAATTATTGTCTCTGATTTAATTTTTCTTACAAGCCGTTTGCATATCTTCAATTATTTTTCATCATATTAAAACATTCCTATTTAAGTCTTTCCATTTAATACCTCAGATTGAAAAATGCCTTTTAACTGGTCATATTTTAAAACAAAAATAGAGGATCAGAATTTAAGTATGTTTCCCTGTTTATTTCTCTTAACAGTTTTCTCATGTATAAATATAATGATAAGGGTATTGATATTATAGAAATGTTCTAAAACTTAGATGTGTAAATACAATATATTGTATGTTTATACAATATAAACCTTTAGAACAGTGCCTCTCACATAATAAGAACTCAATAAATGTTAGTTGACTCTTATTGTTATGGAACTATTAAAATAGCATGATGAAAATACAAGACATTTTATTTAAAAACTGATAGGACCAAATTAAAAAAGTTCTTAAAAAGCTGATTTTAGTGAGATCAATCTTCAAGTCAATCGATTATGTAAAATCAGAAACCTGTTTGGTCAGGAATTGGAAATAGTAGGAATTGGTAAAGCAAAATTTTAATCTTTGAGTAGTCAACTTTACATTTAGTATTTGTGAAACAATTCTAAATGTTTTAAAATAAATTGTTCTATGGTTTGTCATTATGTATTTTATAATAAATCCATAACTACAACCTACATGTGAAACTATAGATATAGTAATATTAATAGAAAAGCCTACAGTTTTATTTGATACGTGTTCTCACCCACCATGATTTTTGTTTTGAAGAACTACTCATGCTTCCACTGACATTGTATCGTTTTCGTCACGATAGATTCAGAGGCAATGGCGAGGCTATAAGATTCGAAAGCACTGCTTTGATTATTTTTACCTCAAGTCGTATCTGAGAGCTGTTTCAGAGACCAATGAGGCTGTCAGGTGAGTAGCATAATCACAAGTCTAGTAGTGAAAATCTTAGAGTAGACACGCAATAGGGGGTTATTGTCACCGTAAGTAGGAATAATTTCTCAAACTCTGATATTTTAGACAGAAATTTATCGGTAAGATAGAGATTTGATTGTACTTAACTTAAAATTATTGTTATGTATTTATTTTGTATTCTTTGATATAAATTAGATTATACTATGCCTTGTTCTGTGAAAAATGGCTTAGTTTCAGTAAAGTGATTTCATCTAAAATGAATGTATCTATAAAATGGTTCTGTTAGATATGAAGCCTTCAATATGATAAGCCTCAGATGTATTTTGAGAAACAGCAAGAACTTGCCTCTCAAAAAAGAAAACAAAATATCCTGGAACATAACCTGATGGACAGCTTGACTGTCAGTTTTTATTCCCTTGAACTCACACAGAAGCTCATTATAAATTGCCGGTACTCAGTGAGTGCTTATTGTATTCAAAGTATTGTGCTGAACTCTTTATCCTCATTATTGCCTTTAATTTTCACAACAAGCCTGTGCAGTGCATATTATTACCTACTCTACAACTCACATGGAAATGTTTTCGTTTTGCTTTATTATGTTTAGCTTTTAGTAATTTCCATTAGATCCTTAATGGAGAGAGAAATATTTGTATAGATGTTTGACAAAGAATGAAAAATCATCTTAAAGTAAGGCTAAACATGGAGTATAGACAATGACCTATTTCTAATTATTTGATCAAATTGAGTGAAACTCAGAGTCAATATTAAGAGTAATTTCTACATTGTATTAATTTTCTTTAATAAAACCGACTCATTTACTTTTTGAAAGATGTTACAGCATTCTTCATAAGACCATTTATTTTTACTCAACAAATACTTATAACTTAAAGAGTGATAGACTTTCCATTTTGAAACATGAAAGATATTCGAGTCCTTTAAAAGGGGCTGTTCTGTAGGTTCATTTGGCAGGTAACATGTCAGGTGGCCTCCATCAGCGGGCTGAGGTGTGATTCCATTTGTTTTGATTATTTGAGCACCAGTTGACTTCCCAGTTTATCTGTCGTGAATCTGAACCGCTGGGCAGGACAGGGGACAAGGTGCAGTTCCGTTCGGCGCTGACTACCGTTGGCTGTCATGCGAGCCTTGTTATGCTGTCCATCCTCATTTAACTATCCCACAAGATCTCTTAATGAAGTTAAGCCCCAAGTTCACTGCCGTAATTCCGTGGCAAGAGTTTGTGCAGTGTAACAATTCATCACTTGTCAGGAAGGCACTTTTAGTTTATACGTTTAATAAGGGCGTCCTCAGGCGTGGTTAATTAGAAGCGAACGGTTTGCATATTTACTGAATGCGCAGTGCTGTGGCCACCACGGCCTGTTGCCTGCATGAGTTATTTCTCTATCTGCAATAAACAGCTGGGTAATTATTGCTCCATCATCAGATAAATTCCCTCTGTAAGGCTTTTCTTACATGGCAATTCTTTGAACTCATCCAAAGCTGAACAAAATTTATGAACTCCAGCAGCTAGGCCACTTTTTCATACCATGGTGCCCTGTTCCCTAGTTCAAGGACATAAGCAGAGCACGACAGATACTGTATAAATAGGGACAATACGGATGATTACCTGAAGATAACATTTCACAAACCCCATTGAAAAAATACAATATTCCGATCTCAACCCATCAAATGATAGCAGTTTGACTTTCTCTAATTGTGTCCAGAGGACGGACTGCTTTACTAAGGGCTCCCTAAGATGTAAAGAAAATAACATTTTACTTTTCCAGAGCCAAATTACTCTGTGACATTAACTATAATGTGAACTTTTTCTGAATCATTTTACATGCGAAGGTGCAACAATTACAGCAATTATAACGTGGTAATGTTTCGGTAACATGGTAGAGTGTCTTCACTTAAAATACAGCTTATATCCTTTGCTTTGAAAACAGCCTGTAACTGATCCATAATTAGTAATCAATGACATAATCCATATAATCACTTTAAAATATGGAATGATATGAACCATGTGATTTCAAAGCCTTTTCACAAAATACTCTATTTTAAATAAGAATGCACTACTTTTAGTAATTTAAAAAAAAAAAAGTAAAGCAAAACACATAAAAAGGAAAAAAAGAGCTTCATTCCCAAGATAGAATTAATAAAAAGAAAAAGCTTATTGTACTGGGTATAATTTCTTTACATATGTGTTAATTAGTTTCAAGTTTAACTCTTGGCAGGGTATTTCAAGCAGGAAAATGCAGAATGGGAACTCTCACGGTGTGATTGAAATGTAGTTAGTTAAGGACGTCCCATTGAGAAAATGGTGAACACATCCCTAAATAGCCCAAGAAACAGTTTTTCTAGCAGCGATTCTAAAAGAAATTCCACCTGTGAGTCTTTACTAGGAGGCACTGAGTAATGTCAGGAAAGGTGACTTCTATAACTTTTTTTAACATCAAAAAGCTGTTCTGAATTTTATATATATATAATTTTTTTTAACTTCTGTGCTGATATTTGGGGGGAAATGCCAGGGTATGGAATTATATTGTAAGGGACTAAAATATGTTGGTTGATGGACCTAGCCTTATGGTTGTCCAATGGTGAAATGGTTGCATGGGAAGTTTGTATCTCTCTCTTGGCCATAGCTGATCTTTTGATTGGAGATGGATAGAGGAGAGTTCCTTATAAGTTTTCCTTTCTAATTCTGTGATAAGGGATGGTAATGCTACTTTTAATATTGCCGATTGAGCGTAAAGTTAAATAGTGAACATCAGATTCAGGTACTTGATAGTTTAATAATATGCAGACTTTTCAGCCACACCCAGAAGTATGTTTAAGTTATTGGTAACGTGATTGAGAAAATGTGACTACCGCTGAAGAGTCACTTACCATACTATCCAGTAGGTTGTTCAGCCTTCCTCTTCTCTTGTATTCTGGTGGTTGATAAACCTGAATATCCCCCAGCCCAGAATTTTATTCTGATTATTAGAGCCATCCATTCACAGGCCTGCTAACCTTGCCACTCTGACTTCCGCAGACACCTCATGCCAAGCATGTTTGCATATAAAACAATCCTTTCCCCAACCCTAGCTCTCTTTTCCTGGCTCTCTGTTCTCATTCCTCATCTATCTGTTCTTCTCACTACTGCCTGAAAGATTCTTCAAAAACACAAATCTGATCAATGAAATCTGCCATATTGCCTTCCTTTTAGGGGTTCCATAGTAAAAGACAACTTAGAGGGTCTTAGAAACATGTAAAATAAAAATCCTGGGGTTATATTTTAAGCATGTCTTAGCATAAGTCTTAAGCAAACTTAAAATAAATACTTGCATTATTTTCATAAGTAGTTATAATACTTAAAAGCATGGCCCTTTGATGCTCAACATCACTAGCCATCAGAGAGATGCAAGTTAAAACCACAACAAGATACCACCTCACACCTGTCAGAATGGCCACCCTTAAAAAAATCATCCAACAACAAGTGCTGACAAGGATGGAGAAAAGGGAACCCTGGTGCACTGGTGGTGGGAATGCAGGCTGGTGCAGCTGCTGTGGAAAACAGTCTGGAATGTCCTCAAAAAAACTAAAACTGGAACTGCCTTTTGATCCAGCAATTCCACTGCTAGGATTATACCAGAAGAACCCACTAACACCAGTTCAGAAGAACCTATGTACCCCTATGTTCGTAGCAGCACTATTTACAATAGCCAAGTGCTGGAAACAGCCTAAGTGCCCATCAGTGGATGATCGGATCAAAACACTGTGGTACATTTACACAGTGAAATACTACCAACAGAAAGAAAGAAGGAGCTTCTACCTTTCGCAATACCATGGATGGAACCAAAGAGTATTATGCTTAGTGAAATAAGCCAGTCAGTAAAGACAAATACCATATGATCTCACCTAATACAGGAAACTAATGAACAAAACAAGCAAATTATAACCAGGGACAAGGAAACAAGAAACAGGCTGACGGTGACCAGAGAGGGGATGGGGAGAAAGGGGAAGAGTTCAATCAAGGAAATAGTATATAAATGACCCACGGACATGGACAACATGTGGGGACTGACTGTGGGAGAGGGGATGTGGTGGGTGGGGCAGGGGAGAGCAATGGGGGGTAAGTGGACAAACGTAATACAACCATCAATCAATTGTTTAAAAATGTGGCTTTTTTAGGAAAAATGTTAACATGTATTTTAGTCAAAATAATACTGTAGAATGAAACCCAAAGGTCACTGGTTCGATTCCCAGCCAGGGCAACATAACCAGGTTGCAAGCCAGGTCTCCAGCCAGATCCATAGCTGGAGGCAGGTGAAAGGCAACCATACATTGATGTTTCTCTCCCTCTCTGCCTCTCTCCCCTCCTCTTTCTCTGAAAATAATAAATGAAATCTTAAAAAGAAAACAATAATACTGTAGAATGAGATTTTCTAATGCTACATGTACCTAAAAAACCAGAAATTATGTGATAAAGAGGAAATATATGCAGTTGTGTCACACTACAAAAGCAGCCAATCAATACCATATTGCTTAGTTTAAGAAAATACTTTTTTAAAACCACGTTTTATTGCTTTTCATCTTTTTCCTTCTTATTTTCTTTCTAGTCTGTCCACTTCCTCTCTCAGGAGTGACATTGAAGAGACTGGAGAAGGAAAGTCACTCCAGTGTAGTTTGTTTCTGTCTCTGTTCTTTGTATGATGATTTTTGTCATCTCTTCTTATTCTGTCTGACAGTAAACATAGGAGGTTCTTTTCGGCATTCTTATGGCGGTGATTCCTAGGACCGATGATAGAACAATTGTTCGATAAACAGTTTTCTAAAACTCATCAGATATTGTTCATGAAATTACACGCGATGTACTGCTTTCAATCACATTGATGTCATCCGGTGTATGTTATCGCTTTATGACAGCATCAGGACCAACTTGGAGATGCCCTGGTATGCATGCAGAAGCAGCAGCAATTATTGTTGCTTTAAAATTAATCCTTTTTTAAAAAAATATTTTATTCATTATTCTTCAGAGAGAGGGGGAGGGAGAAAGGCAGAGAGGAAGAGAAACATCCATGGATAGCTGCCTCTCACCTGCCTCCATCTAAAGACCTGACTGGAGACCTGGCTTGCAACCTGGTTACGTGCCCTGACTGGGAATCGAACCAGCGACGTTTGGGCTCTCGGGCCGGCGCCTTATCCACTGAGCCACCAGTCAGGGCTAAAATTAATACAGTTTATACGAGACACAGTGCTTGGTTATTGAGCCAAGGCACAGCAAAGAAGATCTTGTGATTCTTCTATGAAACGGGAACCTGAGCTCTCAGCTCAGAACTCCACCCAAAACAAAACTTTAATTGCTTGATCTTCATCCTCACAGCAGGATCACTGTGAAGAAAGCAGTGAAAAGCCCAGGCTGGGTCTCCCTCACCCCCGAAGCACTGCATCTCACAAAGAACAGGAGCCTGGTTAACAACCCCCGCCCCTCTCCGACCTCAGCAGAATGTTGTGAGGATGAATTCGTGTCTGTAAAGCCCTTGAAGCTCCCCAAAATAATGCCCAATGTGAATACCTGCCTTTGTTATGCCAATTACTGTGTTTACTCAATGCCACTCTCAATTAGCTGACCTCATACACGGTCTATAAAATTTTACTTTTGTTTAGAGAAACCACTCAGAAGAGTAAAAGGAAAATAATTATACATGACATGTGTGCACATGTTCAGAAAGAATACCGTACAAAAGAATTCCTTTCCATGAAGCTTATTCAAAAGCGCCAGAAGAAGGAGAAAAAAAAATTGATTTTCATGAATGATCTTTGAATGAAGTCTTATTGCTTTTTAAAATCATGCAAAGTAGGCAAATGAAATAATGGAGCAATTGGACGATCCCTTTTTACGGTCAGAGTGAAGTCATGGTATTGTAATTTTATAACATCCACCATTATCATCTTTTTTGCTTTTTTTCCTTCTCAAAATATCTGGTCTGTAGAAGACAAAGCTGCCAGTATTACCCTGAGAGAGCCCATTCCCCCTTGTGCCAGAAGCCTTTCTTCTACTCTCGGGCATGTGCTGGGCCACGTCTCCCAAAGACTGCGGGGACACCCCTGGGGACAATCCAGCCCCATTGCATTGCGCTGCATCCCAGCTCTTTCTCCAGTGGGCGCCCACCCACCTCTCATGCCAACCCATCCATGAGGCCTTTTCTGATCCCCCTAATCAGAAGGGAGCTCTCTGACCTTACTCATCCATATGTTATTTCTTCGTAGGCGTTTTCTGCCTAAGGTCTAGTTATTAGCTATTTTATTTGCAAGCTACATGACGGCGGGGACTGGGCTTTATATGTCTTTATTTCTTTTAATATTCTGAACATACTTGTGATTGAATCAACAGATAACTATCAATTTCCTTGTGCTATTCGGTCTGAAGGTAGCTGAGAGGTTGTGACGAGAACATGATGTGTATCACAGCACACACATTTTCAGGAGTAACTGAAAAGAAAATGTATTTGCAAGGCGGTCTTCCATCTCCTGTGTCCCCCTGGGAGTTTACTCCATGCCTCCTGCTTCTTAGGAAGCCAGGCCCACGCTCTGTGGGTAGAATTCCACCCACAAAACATACCCTGACTGGGAGAGACAGAGTGGAGGTCATGGTGGGAATTTGAGAAAGTGTGAAAGATTCATGTCCAGTTGAATGGATCAAGCAAAGCACCTGTTAGAGTAAACATTCAAACTAGCAAACACTACGTTATTAACGCACCAGCCCTACTCTGAGTACTTTACATAGATTGTGGTTCTCACAATAGCTTGATGAGAAAGATACTAGCACTAACATATTTGCATTTACAGGTAAGGATGTTGAGACTTAGAAGTTCAATGGCAGAGATTTTATAACCAGGTGTCATTTCAGAGTCTGTGCTGTGACCCGCTCCATTACATTGCTTCCAAGTGGCTGCTATTCATTGTATTAATTCTGTCATTAGTGCTATGTGTAAATATTTTATTATAGATACTATTAGCAAAACATATTCAACTAGGTAAGGCTTTACAAAAGTTTCAATAATTTTTACCTTCATTTTTAAGTGCTATCACAGGCCCTGGCTGATGGCTCAGTGGATAAGGCGGTGGCCTGCGAACCCAAAGGTTGCTGGTTCGATTCCCCAGCCAGAGCACATAGCCAGGTTCCAAGCCAGGTCTCCAGCCAGATCCCCAGCTGGAGGCAGGTGAAAAGCAATCATACATTGATGTTTCTCTTCCTCTCTGACTCTCTCCCTTTCCCTCTCTCTAGAAATAATAAAATCTTTTTTAAAAATTAAAAATAAATAAACTGTCACAAAGTGCTTTATGTAAGGTATGGCAAGAATTCCTGGGAATTACCCAAGCGTCTCTAACTAAATAGTAGGAAACAGAGTCATGAGAGAAAACATGAGTGGTTCATTCAATAAAAATATCTTCTGCATAATACCATTTGTATCAGACTAATGGCAGCTCAGTGTGGAGTCAGAGAATCTGTAAGCCTAAGGATCCTTATTCCCCTTCTGCCACTAATATGTTGCTTAGATTCGGTCATTTCATCACTTTATGTGTTTCCATGTTTTTAAAATATAGCCACATCTATTCCATATACTGCACAGGATTGTTTTTTTGAGAAAGGAAAGAAGACAGTACATCTGAAATGAAAAAAAAATTATTTGGAAAATTTTGAAGTATTTTAAAAGTTCTGGATTCATAAGTCCCTTTATAAGAAAATGATTTTTATAATTTTGTAGGAAATCCTAGTTAGAATGGTTTTCATCATTTAATCTTTATTGGGATCATAATTTGTATTGTATCCTTTACACTGAGCCCTATCTTCATCCCTATTGATGTAACAAAAACCTGTATATCAAGTAGAAGTGATTTATTCATTCAACTCTTTCTACTTGGTCATTTAACAAAGACTGTTTGACATAAACATAACTCTGTGTTCAGGCTATCTGTACACTCTCAAGTGGGGCAATAAATCAGGAATGCAGGATTGATTCTTCTCAATAACTGTATGAATGTATTACCTTAATTACTTTATGTTTTGAGATTACCGCAAGTTGGTTTTTCTCCTGCGCTGTCAGGTGCCTTGGGTTTATCTTTAGGGCCCCTCGGTTCCTTCTGGGCTTACTGTGTGTGTGTGTTTTCTTTCTATGCTGGAAACGGACATCCTTTTACCTCTGTCTTGCTTTTAGTTTTCCTTGCCAAGCTGCCCAAGTGCACACTTTTATATTTTACGATTCCATATCCCAAAGATGGACTGTTTTTTCTGCTTCCAATAATTTACAGTTTTGATTTTATGTCAAGTCCTATGTACTTCTTTGTATCTTCCTTGTCCGAGTATGTGTGTTTGTTAGATTGGGCCCTTTTTCCTTCTTAGGTAAGATCTCCTCATATTCATTAAATCATTCATAAAGCACACACTTTTTGTAGATAAATATTAAAAAATTTTTTTTTGATTGCTCAGGAAATTGCCACCTATCTTTGGAGGAACATAAATTGTATACATGCATATCTGAGTAATTACCCTGAGCATGGTAATTTATTGGTATTTTAAATCACCTTAAAGACTTATAAGAGGGAACATAGAAGAAATATTTATTTTTTTCCATCATATAAAAAGTAAAGATGAAAAGTAATAATCTGTTCTATTTTTATGTAACACATGATTGCTATTTTTCCCGGTAAAAATTCTCATTTATTCATAAGGGGCTGCCTTGAAATGTGTACCTGGAGGACAAAGAAAGGTCAGCAGTCCTTCTAACTCCTGGTTCTTTGTCAAAAATGGACACAGTTAATGAGGTTTGTTTGGTACAGCACAAATTCTCCGACACAGATAGAGATCCTTTCAATGGAAACAAATTTGTTTGGCTTTACCAGGTTACTGAGCAATTAATAACAGCCTCTGACGCAGGTCAGACAGGTCGAGGTACCTGCCTGCCAACACAATCGCCGTGCAGCTCCCGGGTCTGTGGGCGCAGAAGCCCCAAATGCTGCGCCTACAGTAAAGCAGCCTATTTTCCGGCTCCTTTTTTCATATTAATAAGCAATTTTCAAGAGAAGGGTGGCAAAATGAGGGCCATGCCACTCCAAGTAATTCATTTATTTTGCAATTTAATCTTATGTTGAAAAAAATTGCCCAGCTGCAGTAGCAGAGCATGGTGATTTTTACATGTCAGTGTGTTTCATAAGTAACCTTGTATGAAGTATTGGATTAGTAGCCTTTAACAGAAAATTGAAACAAAAGTAGTTCTGGACATTGAAGTAGCAACGAAAATCTTTTCTTATTTTTGGAATTTCCCCCTCTACTTCCCCCTGACATGTTTGAGGTAAAGACTCAGGTAATTCACTTAATATTTTACTTACAGAACTAGACAGTAAGTTGCATATCTATTTTTTTTAAATTAAGTCCAATTCTAATTACATATCTTAATATGAATGGTTAAATGTTTTCTAATAAAATAAAGGAAATGATAGTCACAGAAGGTACTTATTTTTCCATATTTGATAACATATTCTATTTAGAGGCATTTTTCATGTAGTATAGTTTAAAAGGCTTATTTTTTGTTTAAATTTCCCAGATACACAGACATAAATGATTAAAATGTTTCATTATTTGAATGGAATTTATGATGCTTAGAAAGCCATGAACTTATTCACATAATTTAGCTTTTATTCTGATTATCTATATAATTGGATGAAATGTCAAACTTTCAAGTGCAGGATAATGCTTGTAATCATGTTGATATTATTTGTACTGTTAACAGAAATAAACTTATAATGAATTAAGCATGTGTAGAAAAGTTTATCACACTTTTAAAATTAGCCCATTAGGTAGTATGCAAAACAAATGATTAGAGCTTTATAAATAACAAAAGTTATAGGAAACCAGTAGATCAAATGTTTCCTTGGGATATTTAAGTATCTCCAAAATAGCTCATTGTCAACTAAAGAAGTTAATATAGTTAGTAATCCACTTCATTTGCATGAGATATAGTTCCTCAACTATTGGCTTAATTCTAAGATATATTTGATTTTTAAAATGTAACCACTGAAAAATCACTCTAAATGCTTTTGAAGGATTGCAAGGGTCCCCCTAGAATGTGCAGGTAAGAGCACCCCACTGATTTGGACGGATGTGGATGCTGGTTGCCCCAGCAGACCTGCCTCGATTATCGTTAGTGAAAGAATTAAAACGTACGCAGATTGTCAGGACCATGAGTAATCACAGGCTGCTCTGGTGCAGGGAGGCGCTGGATGAGTTTGCAGAGATGAAAGAGAGGGAGGAGAAGAAGGCCAACGTGGAAAGGGAGGAGAGGAGAAGAGATTACCAAGCCCGGAAGACGCATTACCTCCTCAGCACAAAGCAGGTGGGTCTACCTGCCTCTGACAGCTCCCAGAAGCCCCCGGGGCCCTGGCCTGACAGAGATAAACTAGCAGCCTGAATGGGACATGACTCGTTGAAAGATATCACAAAGACATGACTTCGAGTTCCATTCCACGCTGCTGTGCCGGTGCACGCAGGCGCCTGACTCGTCTGCGACAGAGGCCTGTCCTGTCAGCTGTCCAAGCCGACAGGACAGGCCAAGGCGGCAGCAAGCTCCCCACCCCACACGGAGGTTCCCACGCCCATCCCCTGTTGTGCTGTGAATTGATCAGGAACTAATAAGTGATTAAGCCGAGGGAGCATTCGGGTATCTTGGCACCCTTTCCACACCCTGGTGCGCGTTTTCAGGTTTTAATAAAAGTCCATCAGCAATTCCACCTTCACACAGGAAAAGGAATGTAGAATTCGGAACACTTTAGAAATTCATTTTCTTACAGTTGGTAAAATTTCAAGGCTTCAGATCCTATTACGTTTGCTAAGAAAAAAAATGACATTGTATGTAGACTGTTCTGCTCACAGATATGGTTCTAAAAAGCATGGATTTGACCTTAAGAAAGGGTTTTTATTTTTTCTTCTAGACTTTCAGTCCAGTCTCGTCAATCTAGCTAGAGTCACATATTTAAATGTTTTTGGACAAGGCCAAGTCAAGTCCCAGTAGAGGAGGGTGAGATCTGAAATTCAAGGTCACCCTTAGAGGTGTCCAGATTCACAAACATGTTAAGTGCTGGGCTGGCCATGTATGTTCACAGCCCAGACATCCTGCACCTCTAGCTTCTATCTGGTAGACTGAACAAGACTTTTTAATAATGATGACCGTCTTCGTAGCTATTTAGATAGATTTCTATAGCTCAGGTTTCTTCAGTTAGACAAATACTTCTGAAAAGGTGAATATTTATGTAAGCCAAGATTGTATTTGTAAATTCAGACATAGAAGATAAATGAAATTATGTAGTATCTAATGTATCAATAACATTTAATACTAATAATTTTAGGACAATCATTGTGATACACAGACATAGTCATATGGATAGCATAGTTTTCTAGTGAGTTTTCAGCTTATTTGGAGTAAAGGTCCACTGTATATCTGAAAGGTTCTAAAATATATTACTAATTTTTACCGGTATGACTTATCTCATCATTGTGCAAGCAAAATGTTAGCACAAATATAAATTACACAACTAAATAACTAGTATAAAAATGAGCAAATTAATAGAGCCCTCAGGGTTTTATTAATTAAAAAGTTCAAGTCACATTAAAATACTTTTCGTATATGTTTATTTCAATCAGAAAGTTGAACGTGGTAACCTATTTGCATAAACAATCAATCACAATTTACTCGTAGTAATAAGGTTAATTTGTTGCTACAGACATAATAGGATTAGTCCATTATATTTCCCCGAAAATACTGTTTGTCATGCACCGCGTCACCTCTAAGACAGGAGTGGGTTTACCGCCCTTATTAAATGAACACATCAAAAAAATCTTTGTCCCTGTAAAAGTTTTATGAAAAGAAAGCTAATGTTAGTTGATTTGAGGAAGTAAAATGCAAACATTGCCTTCATTTGTAAATTTAATTTATCTCCCCACAAAGATTGATTATTTAATAAAGTTATTTATTTTGATTCAGTAACCAGTCAAACTGAATCTAACACATACCGGACATACTTCCTTTGAAGAAAATCTCATTTGCAGATTTATTTTATTCCGAGTAAACCGACTTTCATTCCCCTGTCCTTGCTCCTGGGTAATAAATTATGTTATCTGCTCCACCTACTGGTAGCCAGGAGCAAAAGCCTGCCGCTGGACTCGTGAAAACATACATGTTGCCAGGGTGTTTGAAAGGGTCCTCCTGGACCCATCAGCAAAGTGACTGATACAAATGCAAAACTCAAGATCTACATCAGAAATAGCTAATATTTAGAATTAGAGGCTACCACAGACATTAAGAGTTTCCTGATTTGTGAAAATTATACCATTTTTAATTTGCTAATAAAAAGGATCAGTCAATAGAAAATATATTAACTCCATTTATTGTGACGATGTATATTTTATTTTAGTTATGACACTTCATAGCTTATGCATATTTAAGGTAAAACTAAAATGAAAAACTTTTAAATTTAATTACAACTTGTATACACATTTTGTGGAAATAATTTTCATGTTGTCCCTTCGATAATAATAGATTTTTCAGTGCTTTCCTTTTAGTGAGCAGTGGAAATTTTTATTTGGAAACTGAGATAACAGTTTTATTATTTATGATTCTTTAAGAGGTTGATATTGATTAAACTTTATTTCCAATTACTTTCTATGTTGAGAGAAACAAATAGTTTCAGCTACTCTTTTCACAAACTCATGTGACATCTGTATACAGAAGGAAAATATCTTAAATATAAAAAGTATACTTGATATGCCCATAATTAATTGGTAGCCTGCTGGTGAGGATAACATGTTTATAATAAGGCAGCTCTTGTCAGGTGAAAAAAAGGCAAAAGTTAGAAGAATGGTACTTCTTCCTGAGCATGGATAGCGCTCAACTCCACCTTCCAGGTGTTGTAAGTGGAATGAGCCTTATGTAGAGAGCGCACACGAGATGTGACCACTCACTTTTCATCGGAGGAGATGATGCCCCAGAAGAATGGCAGCCTTTCAGGGTGTGCCAGCCTCTGGGCGTGTGTGTGTGACGTGTCTTTGTACATGATGTAATTAGAAAGTGTCTTTGGAGGGCTTTCTCATAAGGCGCTGTCCTTAGGTGGTGGCATGGTCCTTAGGCAGTGGTGGTACACCGCAGCCACAGCTGGGGCACTCAGTGTGATGGTCAGACCTGCCCTGTAGTGACCCCCTCAAGATCCTTAGCACAAAGTCACTTCCTTAACTTAAAAACATTAATTATATCCCTTGCCAGTTTGTTGGTTGGACCCTAGTGTCTGTCTGCGCGCCTCTCTCTCTCTCTCTCTCTCTCTCTCTCTCTCTCTCCTTCCCTCCCTCCCTCCCTCCCTCCCTCTTTCTCCATGATGTACACACAAAGGGTTTACACCTTGAAGCTCACGGCTTTCAGTAGGACCCTTATATCGATCATACTGAATATTATATTTACAATCTTGCTTTGATGCAGCCCGATTTGGGGCTTTCACATGGTTCCTTGCTTAGCTTTCTGTCTTTCATTACCTGTGTTCTGTCCTTCGTCTTTTGACCCATGTGATAAACCTTCAGAAACTCCCTATTGACTCTGGAATAAAAGTGCCACATTTTCAGCATAAACATTCAAACGCTCTCCTGACCCCACCCTGCCTGGTCAGTCTTCCCTTTCTGGGCTCCTCCGTGTGACTAGCAGGACACACTCTCACTGCATGGACCGGAAGGATTCACCCTAAGGTGTCCTTGCAAACGTGAGGCAGGTGACTTCTTGACTCAGAAGCCCCCCTTTTGTTCTCCACGGAAAAGAGGCAACATCTCAGAGTTTCCACTAAACAGTTGGATTTTGCCCTTATTTTACCATTTATGTTGCATCTCTTCTCCCTTCTTGAATTGAAGATAGCTGTTTGGTTTTCTTCTTGGAATCGTTTGGTGCCAATGAAGCGCTATGAATGGGTTTTGATAAGAGGAGGAAAGACGCATTCTTTGTTCTTTAAAGGAAACGGACTATAAACCTTGCCTGTATGTGTGATTTGGGCAGATTCATGTTTCGTGGGCCTGAGGCTTACATAATTGGAGACCTTTTTTAGAAGAATGTAAACAAAGTTATAAAAGCAAGATGGTGAATTTTTTATAATGAGCAAAAAATCATTTCAAATATGTTACAAATTTTAATGTCTGACAATACAACAACTCAAAGTCTAATTCCACAATTAAATCTACCTCTCAAGCCCTGGCTGGGGGCACAGTGGATTGGCGCTGGCCTGGTTCGATCCCCAGCCAGGACACATAACCAGGTTACAAGCCAGGTCTCCAGCCGGGTCCCCAGCTGGAGGCAGGTGAAAGGCAACCATACATGGATGTCTCTCTCCCTCTCTGCCTCTCTCCCTTCCCCTCTCTCTAAAAAACAATAAGTAAAATCTTTAAATAAATGAATGAATCTACCTCTCGGTCAATGGCAAAGCAGGAAAGCCAAATCATAAAGCAGGTGGGAGCACGGAGATGTATCTCATGGGCAGAGGTCACTGAGTGAGCCGGGGGCCCAGAAAAGGTGGAAGGCGTGAAGAGCTTCCCGAGGTAGGTTTAACCAGGCAAACAGAGACCTTGGCTTCAAAGTCAGGAATGAAGTAAGTGTAGGATCACATACAGACATACTTCTGTAGGGAAGGTTGCAGGTCGAAGGACTTAATGTCTGAGGACCTCATAATTCTGGCGGACGTTGCAAAAGGAACCTGGGCAGAACCGAATGAAGCTTCAATAAGTGGTGTTCTAGAGGAGAATGAAGTGTTCAGTGGCCCTGTGGCCCGCCGGTTGGGAGTCCGCAGCCTGGTTGTATGACTGGCTCCGGCAGTAACGTGGAGGCATGGTGAGAAAGGAGAGTAACCTCAGCTGGTGTTCGCTGAAGGCTTTCTGTGGGCCCGGTATTATTCCAACTGCACCGCGGGAGCTACCTCTCTTAGTTTTCGTCAGCCGCCCCGTAAGTGGGATGTCATTGCCCCCAGCTTGTGGATGAGGCACACAGCGTAAGTGGGGAGCCCACGGTCAGTGTTCACATGTGATGGTCGAGTTCCAGGGCCCCATTCACAAGGACTACGTGACTCTACCCTTTCATAAGGTTCGCATTCACTGAGCGCTAACTTGCGGTAGCACCAGCTATCCCAAGAGCTGGAGCTGTGCTAAGTCTATCAGCCTGTTGCTGGAGCTCCGTCATCCCAGGGGAGGAAACCATGGTACAGCGAGGTTACCTTATGCAGGTTAAGATCAAAGCAGTTCGAAGAGGTGGAGTGGGGAACTCAGATTTAATTCACTAACCTCTAAGCTCTGCTGCGTAGCTGAGTGGGTTCCGACTTGGGGTAGAGCCGGCAGGATATGCCCAGATGGTGGATGTTAGGGACCTGAGGAATGAAGATAATCAAACCAGTGACGCAGATAAGTGAGGGGGAAGTGATGGCAGAAAGGAGATGACAGATTTGAAAAAAAACTTGGGGGACGAATCAACTTAAGATCTTCAGGTCATGAATCGTTATCGATAGCAAGAATAAGAACATGGGACAACGAGTGGGTTAGCAAATTGCGGTTAGCGGGTAAGCTGTTGGTGTTCAAGGTTACTGAATGACTAACACCAAGCCGTTTCGGACAACAGGGGTGCAGGGGTGCGGCTAACATGGTGCCAAGATGAAGGTCAGTGAAGAGGAGTCAGGATGCTGACACTCCTACAAAGGTGGCTCGCCCATCTATCCACGAGATCACCCAAAATCACCCCAGAACACACAGTAGACAGGGACGCCAGAGGGCGTGTCAGAGGCAGCGAGTCTGTGCGTGACAGCCATGAAGAGGGACCAAAGAGGACATGTTCAGATGGCAAGAAGGCAGCAGAGTACTGGCTTGGAAGTGACCTTGGAGAACCGAGACGATGTGCGTCTATCCCTGCTCACGGTGGGTGATGCAGGGCAGGCTGAACCTGAGCTTAGTAGGGCTGCAAGGGAAGTGGTGTTCTAGAGGAGAATGAAGCTTCAATAATAACAACAGCAATAATGATAATAGAGGATGTATTTATCAGAAAGGTTGGGGGCTTGGGGCAGTGTGCGAGGACAGGCCAAACTGACAGGATTACAATCAAGGGTGTCGGAAGTATTGGCAAACGTCACGGGGGAGTTGAGGACGAATAAACCAAAGAACGTGGAGGAGAGCTACGATTCATTGGTCACAAAAATATTTTGCCCTCAGCAACATGACCAAAAGCAAGCAGGCAGTGGCTCTGTCCAGCTAGCTGCCCCCGTGGGCAAGTTTAAGGAGCTGTGACTATTTATGTCAGCACAGTGAAAGGGACTGGGACTGAAAAGGACAGGGCAAGTGCTATTTCTTCAAATTCTGAAAAAAGGAAACATAAAAACTCATGAGACAACCCATTAGAACACCCAGAAAGCCAGGCACTAGACTTTGAGTCATTTTAGACCAAGTCAGTTTTTTGATTAAGATATTTTATTGACCGCCCCCCAACCTTTTTTTTTGTTTTTTTTTTTAACTTGCTGTACGTCTAATGGTTTTGTGGCCAAATCCTGTTTCCTCTAGAGGAGCTACGGTGTGCGTGGCGGTGAGAGATGCCAAGGCTGCGAAGCGTGGCTGGATTTCCTGGGGGCCCCAGTTTTCCAGGGAGGCCAGAGCAAAACGGAAAAAGAAAAAAAAAAAATCACCTAAGAAATAAAAGACTTAAACATTTTTGAAGGCTAACGTACAGGAGTGTGGAGGTCCTAATCGCTCGGCTCGGTTTCCACGCGGCGGCAGGTGTAATCCGTGCGGGAGAGGCCCTCATAGGTAATGTCCATACAAGGGGCAGGTCCCCGGGGCAGGACGGAGGGAAGCAGGTGAGGTGGCCCTGTCCGCAGACCTGGACTCGAGGTTGTGGCCAGTTGGATTCAGGTGGCCGGCCCAGCGCCCTCCGAGGCAAGCAGTCCTGCACTTTGATAAAACTTAAAATGGTTTTCTCCTGTTTCGGGGGGAAGATTCCTTCTTCAAAGACTCCCGGGAAATCAGTTTCTTGGCGGAGCCCCACGGAACGCGGAAAACAAGTCTGACAAATGCTCCCTCCTGTTGGTACCTTTTCTTCCACAAAAGAACATGTTTGCTCCGTTGCCTGTTTCTGTGATGCCGAGTATTTTTCGTTTTGCCATTATTTGTCCTGGAAGCCATCTTTACGCCCCAAGTAGGAAATCCTTTTCAAATCAACCATCTGTGGAAAGACCCAAGCGAGGGAGAGAGCCTAGAGCCCAGGAGGGGAAGAAAAGGAGTGGAATGAAAGGCTCCTAGAGGGATGGCAGCCGTAAAAACATGTCTCACTGTTTCGCTTCCATTTTTCTTGGGGTGAGCAGGCTCCATCCGTAGACTCCGTGAGCCTGCTCGGAACGTGGGGGGTTGGGGAGGAGAGGAGCCATGGTGGGGAGCTTATAAATCACTGCAGATGGATTGGGGTTCATGACTGCTGTGCTGAAAATAACTCTCGAATCTCCTAACTGGAAATCTCGGGGGGGCCGCTGGAACAGTGCCCCACTGCCCCTCACACCTGGGATCCAGAGACCTCCTGTCATTTCTTCTCAGTCATCTTCAGTATTTCTTGTGTGTCTTGTTGACTGATTCCACGCAGGGCCGCTTAGAGTTTATTACATCCGTGTTATTCCAGGTCCCTTTGCATATCTTGCTGCTGCTTTCGGGGAACAACCCCCACACACACACTGGCCTTGCACACCCACTGCAGCTCCCCCCCCTGCCTTCCTGATGCTGCATCCCGATCAGAGCTGTCTGTCCTCAGCGCCGCGGTGTCTCCGTACCAGCCCTAATTTCAGAACTGTCACTATTTATGCATTCTCAGGGCGCTGCACCAGGTCTGGAGAGGCTGCGGTCACAGGTGGAGGAGGAGGGTGGTGCCCCTGGAGTGGAGGTGGCGGTGGCTCAGGCCTGGGGAAGTGGCCTGAGCAGGAAAATCAGGGACCTCCCGTTGTGTTCTCGAAGGGGATTGCTAAAACAGTGACATTGCGTTCAAAGAAACAGAGGGATGTTTCGTGGGGAAGATTTCCCCAAGAGTTTCTTTTATTAAGTATATTTAATTGATTATGCTGTTACAGTGTCCTTTTCCTTTGCTCCCCTCTACCCAGAACCCCCCTTCGCTCCCAGAACCCACTCCTTAGTTCATGTTCGCGGGTCATGCGTGTAAGTGCCCTGATTTCACCCTTTCCTTTATTATTCTTAACTTCCCCGTCTGTCTTGTACCCACCAATTATGTGTTGTTTCTTACGCGCATATTTCGCAGAAGATCTTTCAAAATGCAATACGGTTAAAGGGAAATCCTGAGTGAACATTGGGGGGAAAAGAGGATGTTCTTCCTGTCCCAGGGTTTCTGAGTCACTGCGCTGTTGCCATCCTTTGGAAGGCTCACACCTACTTCTCTTCTCCGTCTCCACCCTCGTCCAGGGACTTCTGCGGTGGTATCTGCCACAGGAGCAGACCTGCCCCTGCAGAGGTCACCTGTCACCTTCTAATTACCATGCCAGCACTGCCTCCCGCCCCCTCACCGCCCGCTCCTCCCAGACTCCCGACACCCTGACCTCCCCCGGAAGCTGTCTCCTCTGAGCCCTTTGCTCTCGGAGTGTCCTTCATGGGCTTCCTGCTCCTGCTGGTGTCCCACGCACGCAGGCCTCGCTGTCACTGCACTTTGCAGTCACTGTGGATCCTGCGGGCTTTGTTTCTTTTCTTTTACACACAGGAGGTTCGTGGCCACCACCAGCAAACAGATTCTGACTCCAAGAAAGCTCAGGGGATGGTGAGCATTGTTTAGCAAGAAAATATTTCTTAATTAAGGTACGCGCATTGTGTTTGTATCCATGATGCTGTTGCACTCTTCACAGGCTGCACTGTGGCACAAACACAACTTCCCTATTCAGTGGGGGAGACCAAAACATGCTTGTGACTCACTGGATGGCAGTATTGGGGGATCCAGAACTGAACCTCAAATATCCCCGAGGTGTGCTTGAACTGTACACGCTCCTAAGAACTTTGCCTGTGTTCCTTCATTCTCTGCCTCGGTGGCCCACCCATTTTCACACACTCCGCTCTTTTTATTAGAAAACATAACCATTCCTAGCCTTGGCCTCTGTCCTCCGTACCAGACCCACCCTTACAGCTACACACTGGACCTTCCAACCTGAATGATCTGTGGGAGGCTCAGTTTTAGTAACATCAGCCAGACAGTAGGACGCCTACCTTCTCTGCCCACTGCTACCCTCAACTCCGTAACGCCACGTTTTCTTAGTGCTCTTATCAATAACTGCACTGTCACCATCTCCTGGCTTGCTGTAGAGTGTTCTCTGTCCCCTCTGTTTCCACCGCTCATTCTCCATATCCCTGTAAGCGGCCTTCACCCCCTTCGCAGATTGTGGTCTTCGCATCGCTGTTCAGATGAACATGGACTGGGACGGAGACGGACAAGAAGCCAGGATTCTCAGCTCTTGCTGTAGTTCGGCCTCACGAAACCAAGCTGAATGCGTGCCCAGTGCAGCCTCGGAGACTCCAGTTGAGTCCGTCTCCCCCAGAGGTTCAGCAACAGTGTTTTTCACTTTCCCCAAATGACTCCCAGGTACAGCCAGGGACGGGCACAAGCGTCAGCACCCAGCGGTCACAGAGCCACTGCTGTCACCCTGCTTCATTCATGCTGGGGAAACAGACATATAAAAACAAATAGGCACATGTACATGATGAAAAGTCCTAAGTGCCATGAGAAAAAGAACAGGGGACTTGGAGAGGAAGAATAGGGCCATAATGTGAATTCTTCAGAAAGAGTATAATCCGGCCTGGCAAATAGGAACTGGAAAAAAAAAATTTTTTTTTCCCTTTTTTTCATATACCTGCACCTTTATACATCTCTCTAGCTAGATTCACCCTTTCTGGACATTTTCTATAAATGAAATGATACTCTACGTGTTACTGCAGTTCACGTCTTTTATCTAGTGTGTTGTTTTCCAGGCTCCTCCATGTTACAGCATGTATCTCTGCCATTTCTCTTTATTGTTCAATGGTGTTTCATTCTATGGATAACCACATTCAGTTAGCTTATTAACCTGTTGGTACACATTTGGGCTGACTCCAGTTTTCAGCATCTACGAATAATGCGGCCATAAACATTTGCATTCGAATTTTTGTGTGAACATATATTTTCATCTCTCCCCTGTAGATTCCCAGGAATGAAATTATGTTATTTACTAAGCACGTGTTTGAACTTTCATTTTTTTTAATTTAATTTCTTTGAGCAGTTTTCAGGTTTACAGGAAATCTCCTGTCCACCCCAGGGGCATCATTATCTCCCTACGCCCCTAGTTTACATTAGAATTCACTCTGGGGGGTGTAGTTTATGTCTCCATCATCTTGCTCACAAGGTTTTGGAGGGACAGTTACCTGTCATTTTTATCTTGGCTCCTCTGTAGGTAAGGTGCGAATCCCCTACACTTAGAAGTGTTTTATCTTTGAACTTTTAAAGTTTAAATATGATATGCGTTGGTGTCATTGTCTATTTTCTTTCTTTTTCATTTTCTTCTATTCCTGTTCCCTGAGCTTCTTGGATTTGTGATTTGGTATCTGACATTAATTTGGAAGAGTCCTCAGTGACCATGACTTCCCATCTTCTCTCCTGTGCCTTTCTCTCTTCCCTGCCCCTCCTGGTATTCTCGTTCCATGGATGGTTTACCTTTTCTGTAGTTGCCTCACCGTTCTTGGACCTTCTGCACATGTTTGTGAGCCTTTCTGTTCTTCGCCTTTCCATGTGTAAGTTTCTGTTGGCATATCCTCAAGTTCAGAGATTCTTCCTCAGCCAGGTCCAATCTCCATATAAGTCCAGCAAAGACATTCTCCCTGTCTGCTCCACGGTTTCTGATCCCCAGCATTTCTCTTTGATTCCTGCTTAGAATCGACCATCTGTTCTTGCATGCTGTCTACCTTATCCATTAGCTCCACTGGCAGTTTGTCAGAGCTGCCTTAAATCCTGGCCTGGCCATTCCAACGTCCCTGCTGTCTCTGAGCCT
The DNA here is from genome assembly GCA_004026585.1 of Noctilio leporinus. Taxonomy (NCBI): domain Eukaryota; kingdom Metazoa; phylum Chordata; class Mammalia; order Chiroptera; family Noctilionidae; genus Noctilio; species Noctilio leporinus. The sequence goes on from PVIW01000079.1 coordinate 497,685, forward strand.
GATCCTGCTGTTTGTCTGTTTCTTCAAGGTGTGGTTTTCACCTGTGTTTCTACAGAGCCTGTTTCTGTGGGCTTCTTGCCACAGGAGGGCCAGCCTCAGGCCTTCCCCCGAGTTCACCTTCCCATCCAGTGCCGTCCTGCAGCCTCCGGGGTTTGGCCCCAGCTGATCTGTCCAGGTTCACCTCTGGCTGTAGCCGAGGCTGAAACCGGTCCCCGCAGTTGCGCTGTCTGCATTCTCACCCTTCCCTCAGCCTGGGATGCCATTCTCCTTTGTATCGCCAAAATTCTCCGTCTTTAGTACAAATTCAGATACCTTCCCCCGAGTTCTCCAGAGGGTACATCTTTTCCCACAGCGTCCGGTGTCCACCCCCTTTACAGCATTTGTTCGAGGACACTTATGCAGGCTGGCTATGGTGCTCTTGGTCACAAAGTCACTCGATTAATGTCGCCCTCGGTACAATTCAAGCCGTAATATCGAATTGAATTAGTAGGTAAGAGAAGAGTATCTTAGTTGAATTCCTCCATTGTAATCAACATTTCATGGGAATACTTTCATATACGATAATAAAGGTTACGATAACAAGGTGATTTCTAAAAATTACTAACCTAAAGAAGCCAGCAGCATTGGGGGTCTACGTATAACATGACCCCTCTAGCATTTGACCCTAACCATGTAAAAACCCTGTTTTTTAAACTGAAGTAAAAGAACAGAAAAAGCATCTGTAGCCAGTGATAGTTTATTTTTCTTAATTTTGATTCTCACTTTACATAGGTGAGTTCTATGCTAAATACCCTCCTGTGAACCCCACCCCCCCACCAGGGTTCCCCTGGAATTCTCATTTTTCCCTGGGAGCAGTGGCTGAGGGTTAAGGTGACTATTGTCTGAAACGCGCAGACCGCTGCCCTGGCTGACAAATGACCGTGTTTCCTTTCGGTCCTCAGCAAGAGTAATTGAATGTAGAATATCTCACTAAACGCCGGACGGCGACCGTGCGTTAACTCCAACTGCCTCCTAACAGCAGGGCAATTATTTGCTGAGTGGGGTTTTTATAAATCCCCTGGCCCTACGGGGTCCTGATAATTGTGATGAAGTGCACTGGTCAGTGTGGATTCAGCAGTCCCTACCCCGGCAAATATTTCATTCATACTTCTCTGGCCCACCTTTCCTGTCCCACTTCTGAGAGATCTGTTTTGACTACTCTTCTGTGCTCACTTAGTGTCTTATTTCTTCAAAGCATCACTGAAGGGAAAGCTCAGCACCCAAACATGCCTTAGACAGCCAGGCTTGGTGAACTGCTTCATGTCACAGGATGCACACACCTTGTGAGTTGTGGGGCCAGGAAATAATTTAATTTTGTTCTGTTTCTGTGGCAATCAGGGACTTCAGTCTGCTGGGTAATTGCCATTTGCCGAAGTAAAAGTTGAATTCTCCCAGAATAAGCAGTTATATTTTAAAAGCACAAGGAATCATTATTTCTCATATGGTAAAAATGTGAAATTGAAACATTAATAAATGTGCTTTGGGAATTATAGGTGCACATGGTCCCGTTTCAAGATTTTTTTTTTTTTTTTAAATTTCACAGAAACTTGTGTTGAAAGTAAACCTCAATAACAAAGAGAAGGGGAAAAAATTAGACACAGCTTCCCCCAGGCAATTACAAAATAAAGGTCAACGTAAAAGAGGAAAAGGACCGTAAAAACGTTCTTTGTGAAATGAAACAGCAGATGCTCCAAATACAAAAATGGACGCCCATTTGTTTTCAAATCAGTTCAAAGTCCTTTCCCATATAATACTTAAGTATAAGAATAAAAATCGGGTGAAAAAGAGCCAACTGAGAGATTGTTAGAAATACAGAACCATTCAAAATATTAATGTAACGCTAAGGGTGACTGGATGACAAATGCTACGTTTGCTCGCTACTCAACCCAATATAATTAATATTCTAGGTCATGCTTAAGTTCCCATGATGGAGGGTCTGATGGGGGGAATTCAAGAAAAATATATATCTATTATATAACTCATTGCCTTTCCCCCCCACCCCTTGACGAGTCAGAATCATAGCCTTTAAAAAAAATCAGTGCTTTCATACCTCATTTGCCGCCTTCACCACTGGGCCACCCGGCAGCAGCCGGGCCTGCTGCAAGGAGGTCACTAAGAAGCTATTAGCAAAGTCCTCTCCGGAGATTTCCTGGGTCTTATTGAGTTGAATGTTAGCATGACAGTACTGCAAATAACTCAGTTGTAGGCTTTTTTTTTTTTTTTTTTTTTAAACAGCGCAGATTTCCCCATAGTGTCGGTCACTCTAGAAAATTATTGCAAAGAATGAAGTCCCACAGGCTTCTAGTTCAGCAGCAGCCCTTCCGCGCTGTAGGAAAAAAAGTGAAAACTGAAAAATGTGTCCCAGTCCCTGAGGATTAACTTGGTCTTTTGCGACTCCTAGTAATATTTTTTTAAATCAACAACGTGGCCACAAGTGGCTTACAAATTAGGAAAAGGTAGCCACTGAGACAATAGTAAGTTAAGGCTGTTCTATTAAAGAATAGTAATTAAACAGACACCGTCTCAATCGAAATAAATAGGGTATTTGCTTGCTGTAGGGAGGACTGGACTGTGTTCAATGGCATTGTTAGCAAACGCATTCAATTAATTTCTAAAATATTGACGCCTTGAAGATTTTTAATGATACACTTTAAATTCAATTAAAGTATATTTTCTATCTATATTTGATTTAAATTGCAAAGAGAATACACATGAGGAATCCTCCGTTTAGGTTGCAAAATATAATTTAAGGAAGCTATCATGTCTACTGATCTATTTGCATTTCCCATCTAGCCTGTGTATACATGTGCATGGAAATGTGGAAGAAGTTCAGGGAATATTTCTAATGGGGGTAAAGTTAATAGCTGGTAGCAGTTGCTCAGAAATATTTTAAAGCGTCTATTATAATCTAGTTAAACTGGATGTATTTTGCTATTTTAATCTATAAGGTTATGGAATTGATACACTAGCAGACTTCTTTTAAATTAGTAAACAGAATGGCATTTTCTTATACCTCCATCATAGACTTACATAGAGTTAATTATATTTTGTCAGAATGGTCTCAATATAATATTTGTTGTTTTTCCTGATTACAGTTGATAGATTCTCATCACAGAAAAGCACCTTAAAAGTCATCTTGCAAATAGCCATTCACCTAAAAGTTACCACCCGCTGAAAGCTATTTTGAGTATAGATGTATAGACATTTTTATTTAAGATCTGTTAACTACCCGTTTATGTCTCCACCTCGGTCTGTATTCAGTATTCCAGGGAGAGGATGTTAACGAGACATTGCACCATAGGAAAGTTGGAGGTGACTCAAATGTGCCACAAGTTAGCTCTACATCACAATATGCTCAAAAGAGAATTAAAGCTGACACGTTAAGAAGGATAAAAAGGGTGTAATTTATAACTTCTTTGAAAGAAGCCAATAGGATCTTGAAATAAACCTCAGACATTTTACTCAGAATATTTACGTGGCTTTGGAAAGCGGTAGTGAAGTAGAGGCCTCGTGAGCCCTGCTGAATGACGCGTTGTTCATCAAGACAAGCATTCAGTGTCATTTTTCGTGTCTGCTAGCTCGGAGTCCCAGCTGCTGGCCTGGGGAGGCGCACACCCCCAAAACTAACCAGGGGACAGGAGTCCCCGTGGAACCTGAGCTGGGGTGTTGCACAGAAGTTAGCGTTTATTTAAGAGTTAGGCTAGAAATAGGAACTTTTCTAGGATAGTTTTTCAAAGAAACCATCCTGGTTAACCTTCATATTGGCAAGAGCTGCTTCCATGAAGGAAATCTAGCCAACAGAAATATTTATAGAGGTGAGGGGGCATTTGAAAAGCACATTTTCTTGGTGGGGAGGAGGAGGCAAAGAAAGGGAGCAGTTTAGTCAAGGAACTAGCATGGAAGAACCATGGACAGGACAAGTAGGATTGACTTTGGTGGGGAGTGGGTAGGTGGGGAAGGGGAGAGAGGGGAGGGGAAATGGGATGGATGTCATATAACAACAATAAAATTAAATTTTAAAAAAAGCACATTTTCAGGAAAAACAGGTTCAGTGGGTGCATTGTTCACATTCCAGTGTGTACAAAGCAACCAAACAAGCTAAAATATAACTTTTCCATTGAATATGCACTTGTGTACATGAAAAGAATATCCACACACCGTTCTATACTCAAACAACGCTGAATTTTCAGAAAATGGATATCCGTTCAACTTGAATTGATTTGGCAGTCACACCTCTGTTGAACCTCTATTGTACAGCAGGTGCTATGCTAGGTAAGGCTTGACTATTTTGATGCAGTGTGACAAGGCCAATGATAAACAGCAAGAGCAATGTGACATCACAGAGGAAAAGCACTGGACCACGAGTTCTAAATATAGGACATTATTTTGAAATATACAAATATAAATATATATTCATATATACGTATATATATCCACTTTGGTTAGTCTCTTTAATGTAAAATAATTGCCATTATGTAATGCTGCATGGTGAATAATCATTCAAAAAACCAAATGATTATTGAGTACATACTTTGGACCTGAAACTGGTTCAAGCATTGCGTATTTGGGTTCGTAGGAGTGAATATGTCATTTACAGAGATGGTTACATACACATACTCATAGGTAATGGTTAGAATACAAAATGAATGAGGTGATGTCCTTTTGTTATTTTGTTCATAAAGATAATCTTAGGAAATACACCCTGTGTGGCAGACGGAATCTATAACTCAGTAGTTTTTACCATGCTGCACCCTCGACCATGAATGGTTCTGAAATGACTGGTCTGGAATGGAGGCAAAGCTGTGTGGGTTTTTTTTTTTGTTTTTTTTTTTTTCATCTGTTCTGATAAATTGGAAATTCCCCTCCCGTCCTGAACTAGAGTTGTCGTCTGAAAGGGTCCCCGCACGTTGAAAAATACTCGGGCACAACGCGCTCTTCCTTTCGCTGCAGGCGGAACTTCAAAGATGGAAATGAGGATTCTGTTTTGTGTAGATTCCAGGCGTCTACAACTCGCCATTCAGAAGGGACCCCGACCCCTGGGAACTGCGGCTTCGGAGGGCAAAGCCTTTAACGCACCCGAAGCCGAAAGGGGAGCCCGGCCGCCCGCCCAGCCTGACCAGCTGGCTGGCCTGCACGCGCGCCCGCTCCTTCCCGCGGCCCGACGCTCTGCCGCCCATCGCCAGGAAGGCGTGCCAGGTAGGCCCGGGCAGCCCTGCAGGGCCTGCGCGCTTGCTGGGGCTGCCAAGTTACTGTTGTTCCGTCTGTGTGGCCGAAACAGACGATTTTTTATTTATTTATTTATTTTGTAGAATGTAATTTCAAGGACTAAGCATAAAGCATGGTTAAAATATAGACCAACATTGATGTCTCTCTCCCTCTCTGCCTCTCTCCCTTCCCCTCTTTCTAAAAACTAATGAAATAAAATCTTAAAAAAAAAAAAAAAAAGCCAGGGAACTTTATATATATATATACATATATATATATATATATATATATATATATATGCATATACATATATATACACACACACACACACACACCAAGGAAGTGATTGAGTATTCCTTCAGTACTGAAGATGACACACAGGATCGGGGCTAGGATCTAACCCTTTGACGTGAAACTATTTACAACAGTACTCGTTACCAGCCGCTGTGGCTGGAGGACGGCTTGAGTCATTTTCAAAGTGGAAGCTGGAGGCCCGGAGGGGCCCTGAAAGATGCAGGACCCCGGTAGACGCGGACGCGCGCCTTCGCCGTGGTGCGGAGCGCAGCCGGTTGCAGGGCCCGCAGGTGACATGGGCTGGGCGGGGGGACAGTTGCGCTGTCCTGAGAGTTGTGTCGTCCCCACCGACGTTTAAACTGGAGTGGACAAGTGCCACCAGGTAGCATCAGCCCAGAGCAGCATTTATTTTGATTCAGGCTCCCAAGCTCCTCCCGTTGGTTCTCTGCCCGGACAACAAATTGCTCCAGGCCGAGACAGCTCCAACCAACACACGCTTCTCACCCCGCAGTGTCCTTGGGCCAGTGTTGTAGGTGCAGCGCAGGTAAGCGCCCGACTCAGGGTCTCCCTGGGAGCCACAGTCAAGGTGGCAGGGCTGCCATGTCACAGGACAGAGGAGGGTGAGGAGGTCCATGTTCAAGGTCACGCATGTGGTTGGTGGTCTTCATGTCTCAGTCCCTCTGCCTGGCCTCTCCTCAGTGCTGAGAGAGAACTGTCACACCTAAGCCACAAGTGACACCCCGTTCTCCTCCTATATTCTCTCAGACGTGACTCCGTCCAGTCCATGTGAGGGGAGGGCATAAGTGCTCCGAAGTGGGGTGCCTTTCACACCCCAGCTTTGCAACAAGACAACCTGCATTCTATGCCATAAAAAAATTATTATTGCATCGGTAATTATTTGTGATGTTTTGTGTTTCCATTCTCTATAACTGGTTCCTTAATTCCCTTTACTTGTGTATTTTTGGTCTCTAAAAACTATGAACAGGTAATTAATACTATTAACTGATCATTTATACCATATTATAAAAAGAGCTGTAAAAAAATAAGTGAAAATCTGTGATTTCCCCACCCCCCGGACCACTTTCTCTTTTTCCTCATTCCTGCTTCATTTTTAAAAGAAAATCTATATATTGATATTCTTAATTACCTTTACACTAATCTAGTTATGCAAAAAAATTCATAGAATCTCAGAATTCTTATTTCTGAAATACTGTAGCAAGCAGGTAGACTTGAGCAAGAGAACAAAGAAACAACATGGGAAATATTTCATTTATTTTGGGACATATTCTCACAGTATGGTTCTCTTATTCTTTTCAAAATATGGGTTACACCAATATTCTAATAAAGGCATTAAAATATTTTTATAGCCAAATATAAAATGAATGTTATGAGTAACTGAATTTTTACCATTTGAGTTATGCATATCTCTATTAATGCAATTAATGTTATTCTACAAAGAAAATAATTCTAGTATCTCCATTACATGTACATTAAGTATTTAATGGTTGATAAGGTATCAGATATAACATTGTATATTTTAATATTTTATTTTATATTACATTCACTGGGGTAGGAATTGGTACTACATGGCGTTTATAGAGTAGTTCTGCATGCAGCTTCTTAGGTATATGAAAGTTATATGATATTAATATGATATGCGTATATAAATGTTTCTGAGTTGGGAACCAGGGACAATGAGTATATGTATATATATATATACATATATATATATGTATATATATATATACATGTTATATTTACAAGAATATATAGTATATGATGATACAGTATATATACACGTTTAATTTACATATAATGTATACATTTAAATATATATGTAAATATAATGTAATAAATGAAATACATAGAGATATGCCAAATGAGAATGTGTATATATACACACATATACACATCTTACTGTTGAACTTGGAATCATATTACTGTATCTTTAAAAAGTAAAGTTCCAATAAAAATTCATTAACTTCTTTCAAATTTAGCCATCCTCCTGTCCAGCTGTGAAAAGTACTAGATGATACTTATTTGCCATTTGTGTTATTTACGGTCCATGACTTTTATGGTAACTGGTTCCTATTATTGGTTTCTATTAATGTAAAACATAAGTGAACATAAATGAGGCGTGAATCATTTCTTTTTATTAGCCCACAGACTTCACTCAGGGCCGGCAGTCATCCCAGCTGTGTCTTGTTAGTGATCACCTACCTACAGAAGGAGAAGGAAGATGATTAGAAGTCTTTGTTCATTGTGTATCGCTTCTCTCCTATACAAGAGTGGAAAAAAAGAAAACCATATGCCATTAGTGGCACAACAAAGTCTTGAGCCACCTCTGATTTGCATTGTGCTTTTTATGATACTAATTAATTAGATAACCAAGGAGTTCTCCTAACTAGCATTAGTAACTACTAATTTAAAGTTGGCCAAGTTGTAAATCACTTTTCAGAGTTGCAGCTTCTGGATTTTGCTCAATTTTTTTTTTGTGATTGAATGGTTGCTATTTTTTCAAAGTTACTAAGCAATAAAATGTAGAACTTTAGATAAAGAACACAGTGAAAAATAGAGTCCTTCTGTACTTGGGGGGACCGACAATTCAATACAGGATTTGGCACTCACTTCAAGTGTTTATTTTAATGAGAAAACACTGGCTATCCTTTTTTTATTTATAGGAGTGCTCTTTGAAAGCTATGCTCAGAATTGTTTCCAATATTTTTGCTCTAAAAGGGAGATCATTCTTTTAAAATTACATTAGAAGGAACATGCTTCTTAAAATTTGAAAGTAGAATGACCTATAACTACAAGTTTGCCACTTGTAGCATAAAAACTCATTTCATGTGAGGGAATTTCTGACTAACTTGAAACATGTGTAATATCATCACATGTACTTGTGTGAACATTTCTTGAAGATGTGATATTCTTATGTCATATATTTTCTAATTCAGAGAAGAACGAATTATTCCTTAAAAAATAATGTCGTAATGTAGTGAAGTTGCTGTACGTTGTAGGTTTTCGTGGCCTTGGTCACTGATGATCTGCTCAAGGAATCCTCCAGAAGGAAACACTGACCTCACCCTGTTTTGGCAGGGACCCTTCCGTGACATTGCCCAAGTATTGGAGCAGCGCTACAAGCCCTTGGAGCCGACATTGCGGGTGGCTGAGCCCATCGATGGGATGGAAGTGGCCAGAGAGGAATTCAGAAGACAGGAGCAGGCGAGAAATGTTCATGACAACATGTGAGTTCTCAGCTTATAAAATAGCTGTACCATGCATGCTTAGAGCCTTAAGTTAGCTAATGTTTTCTGTGTCTAATCTTGTCAAAAGTCTTATGTTCGTGAATAAAGGTAAAGTCACTCTTGACCTATTCAGAGGCAATTATTTCCAATAGGCAAATAGTTTAGGTAGGTCAATATTGATGACGTTGATATGACACCAGTCCCATTGGATCAGGGGCCCACCCTACTCCAGTGTGGCCACATTTACTATGCCTGCAATGACTATATTCCAAATAAATTCACTGTCTTTAATACATTCTTTAAAATAAGCAAAGGAAATGGGACAAAACAAATAAGGTGGGTCACAGAGGGTTTTTTAGAAGTCACTTTACAGCTTTATTTGTTCTTGTTTCTAAAAAAGCTCATTTTACTTTCTCATGCCTTTTTGAAGAAAATGGTTTCCTCATTCATATGTTTATGAAGCCTGGATATTACATAATCAATTAGTAAATAAATGCCAAGTAACTTTTATGTGAAACGGTCTGGCATTTATTGATTCAGCAGAAGTTACATGTCAAGAATAAGTCCAGGCTATAGGTTTTAGCACCGGAGAAAATAGAATCTGTGCTTTCATGGATCTTCTGTGCTTCTAGCTTTAACCAGACCCAGGAACCAAACGCAACTCAGAGTGGGAATTGCTATAGGAAAGCTCTGGAAAATGGTCAAGTGTGTGTTAAAGTCTTCAAGTGCCATGACTTAATTTTATTTAACGTAGAGCTTGCTCTGACCCCTGATGACCTGGACTGTAACGGGGGGGGGGGGGGGGGGAAGCAAAAGCGGGTTGATCTTATGAAGTAAATAAATAAATAAAAAGATGGCCAGAAAAGTTTGCAGAGCGTTGAGACCAGTTTGGCAGAAATTACTTTTTACGTGAGAAGCAGTAGAAAGAAAAATTGTGAAATATTTCAAGGCCAAGGACCGGAGGAGGGCTTATCAGCAGAACATGTGGTGTTACTTAAGACTTTTCAGTAAGAGGAGGTTATAAAAATATGAATTTGTCGATTGTGAGGCAGATGTATTTCACAACCAATGTGCTGGAGGAAAAGGAACTCTTTTTTTGACTTTTGTGACTTCTCAAACACTTCAGACCTTTGCAATTTGCATTTGCTCTGAACTGTTATTGTATTATGATAAATAGGGATTATCATATATTTTCAGAGTGTTTCCTTAACCATTCAACTTTTATTTGTAACTCTTCCATTTATTTTAATTACTCGCACAGTGTGCGACATTTATTAATCAGCAGAGCCTTTTTAAGTTAAAATACTAGATTAGCTAACCCCATTAACACAGAATACTCCAAACCAGCGGTAATGGGCGAGGTGGTTGCTGTGCAAATCGTATTATACATGAGGCACTCCAGGGCACGGCTAAGCATGATTACCCTCTTTTGATCCACTCTTCCTCCGCTTTTCCCAGCTAATTTCCAGTGGAAATTTACAAAGTACTGCCTTCATTTTTCCAGCTTAATTTTTCTAATGAAGTTCGGGTGCTTTATAACACTGGGGATACAGATAATAAGCTTGTGTATAATTAAGAAGTTCTAGAATGTGTCTACAAAAGAGCCCTTTGTTCCTTTGGCCGGGCAGTGAAGACTGCTCACTTTTTGTCCCATTTCCTTGAAAATAAATGTGTGTATTTGTTTGTTTGTTTGGCTTCAAATAAATGACCACAGAGTACTGGAATTTCACTATTAGAGACCTCCAAGTCTAAGGAAGTTAAAGATTTTCCATATTGACATAATGGACCATTTGGAATACTTCCAGTGACATGCCTGAGAATATCACGTATGTTTTTATTGCACGTCACCTGACAAGTCATAAAAGGATGCTTTTGGCCTTTTTAGTTAGATTTTATCACTTTCTAAGCACTCTTCCTGATAGGATGCCCAACATATGCCAACTAGAGGTTCGCCAGTTGACGTTCAGTCCCTCTCCAAGGACTGTTGCTGAGAAAGGCAGTCATTTTGTGGCCATACTTACATTTGGGGTGGTGCTTATACATCCCGGATTGTGCTGCTTCAGTCTGGGGCTCACAGGTGGGTTCGGAAGAGACCCAAAGGCTGAACAGAAGTTTGCTGGGCAGCATGAGGAGCGTGGCACAGGGGTGGTGGCCTGGACAAGCCCCCCTGGTGCAAAAGCGCATCGCTCTGGCTGTCACCGTGCAGCCTGGGGTAACCCGAGAAGCTTAACGCGGACACTGGGCTGTGCAGGCTGAGGGGCAGCGCTGAGCGAGGAGCCAGAGAGGGAAGGACCATGTGAGAATGCAGACACGGTGTGAACGCGTCAGTGCTTTAATCCCCGGAAGAGAACAGATCGCTTGGCCAGACCCCCTCAGTAGCCTTGTCTGTGGTGAGGGAACGGGGTCACCCGGGACAGAGAACAGTCGGGAGGCTGCTACCGTGGTTCAGGGTCACCAAACTTGCCAGAGAGCAAAGACATGGCAGAGGGTTGGGGTGAGGGGTCCAAACCATGGCCAGGGGACACTGGAAACAGACGCGAATGTTGGAGGCCCTGGGAGGGCTTCCTGGGTGTGATGGTGACCGCAGCATTAGTCTCACCTAAAAGTGCAGTGACGATGACGCCACTCCTCCTCCACCCGCTCGTAGCCTCCCCGTTAGTTAGTGGGTCTTTTCCCCTCTCTCCTCCCAGTTAACCTTTGCATATATGAAGTAGCGCACTCCTTACCTCAACTCTACCAGGAAGCAAAGGCTCAGCGAAATCAAGCATCTTGCCTGGGGCAGCCCAGCCGCAGGGCGCAGGGCAGGTCTGGCTCCCTCGAAAGCCCCAGGACGCCTCCCCAGTACGCCTCCCCAGTACGCCTCCCCGCTACCCCAAAGGCCCCCGTTTTACGGGGTCTTAAGGTCTGAAGACAACCCACTTCAACGAGAGGCCCCTGGCCTGTCCAGCCTTCCCACCACTTTATTTTCTTCGGTAGTTTATCTTTATTGTATTTTTTCCCAAAGCATTGAAAAGCCACACCATTTGGGCTTCCATGATGAATTTGGGATTACTTGGTATCACTCGTTAATAAATTTACTATTGAACTTTTTTCCGTATTTACAAAATGTTCGAGACTCAAGGATTCTTTGATGAGCTTTAGCATCTGCACTCGCAGAGGAGAAAACGAGGGTCCCCGGAAGCTGGTGACTGTCACAGTGAGTGACAGAGGCTGAGGTGCAGCTTGGGTCTCCGTGTTATTTTCACCGTGCTTGATGACTTCTCTCAAGTTTTAGTTTTTAAACGAATGTCTCCAGAGATCAAATTAAGAATATCACCTAATGTTCTTCCAGGTTTTTGCCCTTCTCTTCCTACCACAAGAATAAGAAGTACTTGCCATCCATACATTTGTCAAGCAAGTATGGTTCTATTCCTTATGGGCATCAGCATTTTAGGGATGAAAATCCTCAGAAATGGGTCTGTGGCAAGGTAAGTTCATGCAACATTTAAAAAAACGGAGTTCCTTTTTTTATTTTTTTTATTAATTGTATTATTTAAAAAAAAATTTTTAAAGATTTTATTATTTCCAGAGAGACAGGGAGGGAGGGAGGCAGAGACGGAAAAAAACATCCATGTATGGTTGCCTTTCACCTGCTTCCAGCTGGGGACCTGGCTGGAGACCTGGCCTGCAACCTGGTTATGTGCCCTGGCTGGGAATCGAACCAGGACTTTTGGGGTTGCAGGCCAGCACCTATCCACTTACCCACCAGCCAGGGCTACCGTGTTCCTTTTAAAAGGCTAAAACTAGGTGCTGAACACAGAAAATGTAAATATTCTCATGACAATACCCTCATGGATTCAAAATTGTTTTGAGCTATTTTATGTAAAGTTGGTACCGCTGACCTCTTTTGGTAAGGGCTTACTCCTTCTCTAATCACATTCATATGAGATTGATTAATATAGCAAATGTTTTAAAAATATTTTTGCTTTATTTTCAATGCTATCAATATGAAGAACACTATACTAAGATCACAACATCAGCAGATTGAGAGCCAGTAATACTATTTTCTACTAAAAGGATAAAAATCATAATGAAAAATAACATATCTGTCATTTTCTTAAAATAATAGAAGTCAGTAATAAAATGATGTATATTTAACATAACTTACATTTTTTTGCTCTACTTATGAAATGCCTGAGTTAAATTGTTTAATTCTAGCTCTATGTTCAATGGTCAAATGTTGTTAGTGGAGGTATCAACTCTGTATTTATAAATTCTTCTTGTCCTAATTTTAACATTTAAAATAGAAATGAGACTTCATAAGGGGTGTATACTAGTTGCTATTAACTTAATCTGTTTGGGTAGCTCTAAAAGAGTTGGACAGTTAAAAATTCAGTATCCTAAAAACATTCTTTTGGTTGTCAAAATATTTACATATGTTCGTATTAACCAAAGCAGAAATGATCACCTAAGCCCTTCATCTTAATAGGAATTAGCTTTCATATTCACGTGAGACAACTGGCTCTAATGGGACAATTTGTGTTTTCCCTTGTTTGCAAAATTCAGGAGGAGGTTTTGGAGACCGTCCATGTCACCAGGGCCTTTCCTCACCCACCGTATTACACGTGAATCACAGCCCTTTCTTTCTGCACATGCATTTTGGTCCTAACCAATATTCGATGAGTGACAAAGCATTAAAAACATCAACTACTCCAAAGAATTAATTTAGAGAACCTAAGCATATTGCACAGAACATAAAGTTGACCTTTCCCGTCTGCGGCTTTGGGAATGGAGAGGGATGCGGAACATATCAGAGGTTTAATGTGGCACATCGCTGTCTGCAGAAACTTGGGTGGGACGGTGCCTGCCTGCCCATTGCGCCCAGTGATTGAATCTGCTGTCACCAGGATCCTGGTAATAATGAACATTCCGCTTAACGACCGTGATTAAGATGATCCTAATTGATGTGCCAGTGTGTGTGTGTGGATCATTAGGGCTGAATTGTACAGCACAGCAACATGCCTCAGTGAGGGGTAATTTTACTTTTATGCATTGATTGGGATAAAATATGCCTTTCTATTCCAACAGACTGGCTTCATATAATTTTTAGAATCTTTCCGTGCATGCTGATTGATGATTGTGCACTTGCTGAAAAACATCCCTCTACAGTTGTTTGTTTTGTGTTGTTGCATTTCATTAGTAAATGTAAACAATTAAATAATTAGGTGTAATTGAGGGAAAATACTTTGCTTATGAGGATGGCCTGCAATAATCAAATATTCAGTTAAGTGGCATTTTTTCCATTTTCTTTCTCGCAAGTGTATCAGGGACTGGAATTCTTTGATTTTCTCCCTCGTATTACCCTTATGTCAGACTTCTTGAGGTCAGTAGACTTCTGGAAAAGTAGAAGTTTGTTTAATTTATATTAGACATCTCTAGGTGCCTATGGTATTTATATCTTCTCTATCTAGTTTATTATGCACTTCAGAAAATAGGACAGAGGCAAACGTTGTTGCATTATTTATTAAAATAATATCTCACCTATAGGATACTTTAGATTTGTAATGTTGAGATTACATGTTTACACGGCCTTTGCTTTCCAATCACTGTCTTACTTCTGATAGATTTATTACACTGAGCAATAGTTTTCAACTATCGTTGGAAAAGTGACTTCAGGAGTTTCTGATTGGAATTGTAACTTATAAATGAAAATAATATGTGCAATGATGTACCCAAGATTTTCAGTAGACTACCTCAGACCATGAGGGAATGCATTTTTATAAGGCATGGTAATCCAGTTGAAAAACTTATTTTGTAACCGCAATAAAGTCTGAGATTGAGGAATCTCCCCATCAGATGATTAGTAACTGTTCAACTCTAAAGAGACTGTGGCAAATGCTTCCTTCTGAGCTCTGCAAATTTGGCATGACCCTGCGTCGGATACTCATCCCGGGTGTAGGGCAGGGTCTTCGTTTGACAGCAAAGTGTTTTATAGCTTGCCTGTGACATTGTCCTCCTGAAAGTTTTGGTACCCATTGTGACTGAACTTTATGAAGAGTTTTTTGTGAAGCTTGCCCACTAAAACTTCGACATAGGCTAGTCTTCTCTGCATGATTGCTCTTCCAGAATAACAAGTTGACTTCTCCCTCTGACGAAGGTTATGGACTATGTTATCTTCAGTTCTCGGCAATTAAACTCTTCTTGTCTTAATACAAAGGCCCCGACTGACTTCGGTGTTGTGGTCGTTGTTGGAAGCTAGGTTAAGGTATCCGTGGGGATTTTAGGGGACTAGACCTATTGTCCTATCCCCATGTCCAGGGTCATAACTTTCATTTCTTCCTGGTAATCCTGACCTGACTTGGCAAAAGATGAGCTTTACTGGAATCCAGAGCCCCGAAAGACTAGAAATGTAACTGGGAAATAGACCTGATCTCTGAGAAAGAGTGCTGGTTTTTTAACCCCTAGAATACCACCTGACTGTGTGCCGCATCGCACCCAGGCCCCAGGACTGCGCAGATAAGTACTTGGGATGGTATATTCTGATCACTTACAACAATACCCTAAATCTCTAATGTTTTCCCTATCTATTGTTTAAAATTTATCATTAGCCCCATTTTCATGTAGTAACATTATCATAGCAGTTACTTAGAAAGTCACAATATAATCACATTCATAAATTGACCAAGTTCAAGAGGATTAAAAGACTAATTTGCTTTATTAGTTTAAATTTATTTCCATACTACAGTTTACTATTATAAAAATTAAATACTGAAATTTAAATATATTGGACATGTAATTTGTGCTACTTTTAGCACGAATATGGGAAAGTTTGCCATCAAGTCAAATTCTAATTTATACATAACACTTTATATCCCTTTGTACCATTCAGTTGATTTTATGTCAGATAATAAAATCAGTACTTTAAAAATTGTTTTTGGCACATGTCCAAGTTGGCACTTAAAACTTTTAAAACTCTTACAAAGAGACAAAGGAAGCTGGTAGTGACACAGGCCATAAAAGTAACGGACAAGTCAAACGCTTCTCTTTCCGTGGCCATCACCTTGGTACTTCGTACCACTCTATATAATTTTCACCAAGACGTATTCATAACCCACTCATCTGTGCACACACTGGCCCTCCTGCTTGAGAATTCATTTGAAGAAACTGGTCCATTATGAAAACTAATCTTGTGGATTTAATTTACGTTAACATACTTACATGAATATCTTCCAAATTATGCCTAAATGCAGTAGCTTCTCTTAAAGACATTCTTTCTAGAGTTATTTAGCTAAGCATTTATATTCATCTTATTAAGATGCTAGAAGCTATATTACCAGGCTGATTTTGAGAATGCTACAATTTGTAACTTCTGCTATGTAAGTGGCAGGTTGATAGTCATGTTGCTAAGTTTGGATTCATTTACAAGTTACTTTTCATGTGGCTATTATAAGGTTATAAACTATAAGGCAATTTTTAAATCTGACATGGTAAAAGTGGAACAAATGTGAAATATCAGGTAACTAAACAGTGCTAACTTAAGGATCTAGGCAGCAACTGACTTTACAGATATTGATTAAACACCTAAAGGTACAAAAGTAGTCAAAATATTTCACAGTGTTGGCTGTAAGAATACAAATATTGACCTTACTTTCTTATTAAATCTATTCCAAGAGCTATTTGCAAAGAGTTTGCTCACCACAATTGGAATATTTAATAAAATCCAATTTTCCTCCTCTGTGATTCCTCAGTTGAAAAATGTGGTCCCTTGATGATGATCTAGGGCTTTGAAGAATAAATGGATTTTAAAGAGAAAATTAGATGGTACTTATTATGCTGTCTAACTAGCCCTGTGTTGTCATTTGTCTGTTGTATTACAAACCTCTTGCTTTGCTCACCTCCCTCCTTTAATCGTATAACCCGCCTGTAAGCAGTGTCAGAGGGAAAAATGTGGCCACTCTCTCGATGGATTTCTTCGCTTATTCCAGAGACAGCTCACACTGATTATGCTCAGCACAGAACTCCTCTCCTCCCTGATACCAGGGTCTTCCAGTTCCCTCTGTGCACTGTCACCTGCTTGTGCCAAATACTACAGACTACTCTCCTCCCTCCTTCCTTTGGACAGCTTTTCCTAGGGCATCCCATTTTCCAAGGGGACTCACACGTGGCTGGCAAGTTGAATATTTAAAAAAATTAAATTACACCCTCGTCCAAAATTCATTTTTCTTAGAGTTAAAATGTAATTTTATTATTTTAGCTATAGATTCTTTCTGAGTATGTTTCATGATGGGTCTCCTGATTTGTCATTAGAAGACTGGGCTGAAAGCATGTCTGTTTAAATGTCTTTGTTGCTCACCAACCTAATGTCTTATGTCAGGATGGCATTTATTACAGCCATAATGAAGAACAAATAGCAATTGCCATATACTTTTTCCCTTCACTTTCAAGTCATTGTACTGTTTAAGAAATTGACTTTCATTTTATTTGTCAACACGTACGGAGGAAGTTCATTTATATTGTTAAAGCCCATAAAATATATTTTTAAAAGGTTAAAGCATTTTCTTCAAAACAGTAGGCTTTCAAAAGAAATAAGTGGAAACTTATTTTGAAACTATTGTTGTGTGGAGCTGAAGCTTCGCTGACTTTTTCTCTGTGATTTGAGACACCGCATGTTGTGTTTCTAATTGAATGCAGAAATCATCTGTCATTTTCGTGTTGACATTTAATATACATAAATAACACCCAAAGGGTAGAAGCAATCTAATCTGCAAGTATGAGCATACTTTCTAGTTCTTATAACATAATTAAGGAAGTACAAAATATGATATATAAAGTGTATGCTCAGTTTGGGAAAGTAAGTTTTCATATCCATGGCTAATATGATCTAAATTTCAAAGAAGAGTAAAAATTCTAAAAATAGCCTAGAAAAATAAAAGATGATAGGATCTATCACATGTATTTTTAGCCAACCTATGTATTTCTTTTTATTCCAAAATAGTACTGATGAAATTTTTCATGCTTTAACTTTCTCCCATCTTACAGATCTATAATAGATGTAAATGCTGATAATAAAAATAAAAGACCTAAAGTTGCATTATTTTTAATGATTGGGAGTTGTTCGAATATCAAATGTTAAATATTTGATAATCTGTGAAGAATCATTGCAGAATGTAACTCATGTATTAATATAAAATTATCACTTGGCAGCATTAAAATAATCATTGGTAGATGTAAGCAATATTTCATATCACTCAGTAGCATTAAAATAGTCATTGATTTTTGATGACATGCTAATGTAAAGTCCACATTAAAGAAAGCTGTTTTTCTGAAGAACCATGGACATGGATAACAAGTGGGATTGACTTTGGCAGGGAGTGGCTGGGTGGGGAAGGGGACAGAGGGAAGGACAAAGGGGATGGATGTAATAAAACAACAATAAAATTAAATTAAAAAAAAAAAAAGAAAGCTGTGTTCTACCACAAGGTACAATGTAGCTTAAGATACTGACCTAGTCAAGTTTATTATTCCAAAGCAAAGCAAAGAGTCTTCTTTTCAGGTTTTTCTTCTATGCAATATGTATTTATAAACGTTTGCTAAATAAATACTCGTTTTTATCATTATTATATACCATACCCTCACAGGAGGACAGAGTACCTGGTTTTACTTGTAAACACGATAGTCAAATAGTCACTGTCAGAGCACATGAACTGAAATGTGTCTGTCTACTGCCTGAGCTCAGGTCTGTCTGTCTTGCCTCTCAGTCACCAGTCCTTTCTGCACACGACCTCCAGGACAGGCACCAGTGAGTGAGTGCAGTAGGAAGGACCCGTGAAAGTGACACTCTACACTACGCTTATGGTCCCTGTGCCGGTAGAGTTAACAAAAGTGACGTAAGATGAAGGATCCATGACAAGTGCATGTTGCACGGTTGCGGGCTTGGATTTCTGGGATCAGGACCTATCTCCCACCCCCACCCCCACCTGGTACAGACAGATCACTGATACGAGTCAGTCACCACCTTTCTTCCTCTTAGCCGTGTGGTGGTGCTCCCCTTGGTCTGACACATTCCTCGTACTCCTTTTCCGTGGCAAATTTGATTTAAAGTGCGGAGTGGCAGTGTGAGTTTGCAGTTCAAATCAGAAGACTGCTGTTTCTCTCCACAAATGTTTGCACTTCAAATCAATCATTTGATGCCTTTTTTGATATCTGACTCTTCACATCATCTAATGGAAGATATGCACCTTCTCTGCAGAAAAAAAGGACAAATACAGTATTTGCATGCCATCAGTTTTATTTTATTGGAAACTAATTTCCTTCAGAAGTAAAATATGATCTTTTTAAAGTTTTTTTACAACTATTACTCTCAAGTATTTGCTTTATAAAGATTAGACATGAATCCACACTTTGTAAATTATGTAAAACACATAAAAATATAATTTCTGTGTGTTCATTCAGTAATTTATTATTTTAGCTATAGTATATCCTTTCTGAGTACTATGTTTCATTATGAGCCTCATGATTTGTCTTTAAAAGACTAGGCTGAAAGCACGTCTGTTTAAATGTCTTTGCAGCTTACCAACCTAATGCCACATGTCATGGCATTACACACATAAAAGTATATAAATTAAATATATAAAAACAAATTTCAATGAAAGCATGACCAAGGTTGCACATGAGTAAGAAGCCAACATAGCCTTTTGATACAGCCTTTGACATTAATTTGACTGCACCTTTTTCTTCTAATGGCAACAAATTAAAACATAACAATTTACCAATGTAGGTAGAGTCAAATGGAATTAGAACTCCCAACAGCTTGCTTTGTCAGATAGCAAAGATTAGAGTAAGGTAATATAAAAGTTCTCTATGAATCTCCAAATTGAACTCATGTCGTTTTATTTTACTTTTGTCCCTAACCACTGAGGTTATGTGTTTTTATGTCTGCATTACTGACACAGTTGGTGACAGCAGAGAGTTGTAAATCCATGTATGATGTTAGGAACATTGAAGCAGAAGCGAATTTCAGCAGAGATTTCTGTCCATACGGAAATAAACAAATTGTCATTTTCCACTTGAGCCTTCAAAAGCACTTCCTCCAGAGTTGGAGGGCTGGTTCAATTATCTTCCTCTAATCGTATTTTCCAGAGTAAGAGCTTGTTCAGAAGGATTCATGACTTTTCTGTACCATGCATAACATGGTTATAGTGCATTGAATAATAACAATAAAGTTCCTTAGTAATCCAATCTATGAATGAACTCCTTATTGTATTGTTCTGACTGGTTCACATTTCTCTCAGGTATTTTGAAACTCCTACTTCAATTGAGTCCTTATCTTCGGAATTTTTCAGTTCCTCTTCTGCTCTCCTTTCCTTTTCTCACAAGAATTCTCTGGGTAGGCACACACACCACTGATCAGGGGTTTGGGGCAGCATCTTTGGCAGTAACTCATGCTAATTTAGACAGAAATGACTGAAATGGTATGTGAAACTTTTTTCATCCAACAGTAAAACTAGATGTGTTACCAAAGGTTGCAGTTGCTCTACCTACTCATGAAGTTTTGAGGTGTTTTTCTTCCTATTGCAGTTATGCTGAACAAAAAAAGCTTCAACATAAAACATTTGGAGGACAGGAAAACAGCCTATGTAGTCTCCAAAAAAGGTTCAAAAATAGGAATTTCTCTATCTTGATGCCAGTAGGAACATTCTAGACCAAATCCAGGAGTTGGCTCCTCTTGTTACATCCCAGAGTGAGTAGGCTGAGGAAAAACTGTTTGTTCGCCATTTCTCAAAAATATGCTAGAAAGTACCAAGTATTGTGGACCGAATAAAGGATTTCTTCTATTACATTGTATCACAGATCAACTTCAACATTTATTTTAGTTAGCAGTTACTTACCAAGAGATATGGAAATAATGAACATTTCCATGTGTTAATGATCAATATGACCATCCAGGTGTGTGCTGTTTGGACGTCAGTTCTGGTCAGTGTGGATCGTTTCAATCATACATGTCCCCGTGGCGATGTGCACTGTCTCCGTGATCCTGCGTGTGTGACTATTCTCAGGCTTGGTGCTGTGCATGGCCAGTGGATTTCTGAAATATATCTGCAATGATTGCTGGGATCCTCAGAATTATTTGCCCCTTATCCGTGCCTGTTTATTAAGAGAGAAGGACTTTGGCCCTTGATTGTAACAGGTTGACTTGGTTGTTACTGACTCTGTTTGCACAGATCCTCTTGTATGTGTGCAGCTGGACCCCAGAACTGCTCTGTTCACTGGGTAGCAGAGAAACTGCGGCCTGAGAAAGCCCTGTGTCCTCTGAACGTGTGCGTGGTGTGGACGTGGTGCAGCAGCGCATCTGCGATGTGGCTTCTCAGCGGCGCTTCCACTGGCTTCCAAAGACTGAGCACAAACGTGAGAGGAACATATTCACGTTTTTCATGAAAGACGTGTTACGCTGGCCATAAGTTCCACTTAGTGGGTTAAAAGTTAATAACCTTACAATTAATGTCACCTACTTCTTGTTACTGTTCCTAATTTGACTGCTAGAAAATTTAAATTTTATATGGGCCCACATTGTGTTATTTCGGTTGGCCAGCACAGGTCTTAATGATCAATTGCCCAGTTGTTTGAGAAGGAAAAGGACTTGATTTTGAGGAAACCTGTGGGAAATTCCCCTCTGGAAACCCAGACAAGTATTTTCCTCTGATGTTAATGTTTTTTCACATTAAAGCTTTGTTCTGCTATGTAGTGAATATGAAGATACCACCAGTTTCTTTAGCTACGTGGGGATTAAAAATGAAGAATTTTGTGAAATATTTAATGATACCATCTATAAGAATTTACTATTGATTTTGGATAATTTTAGCCTATAGCCAAAGGAGTAAATCTCTTTTGTTCCAAGAAAATGAAGTAAAAGTCCCTTTTCTGTCAACCCTTTTAACTAGATTTTATGATTCCTATTCTGGAAAATCAAAGTAAAACCCCTTAAATCCAAGCTTAAGATTACATAGTTTATAAATATAGGTGAAATTAACATAGCTCCATAGGTTGGTTACAACATGTATTCTTGGAAGATTTACAAGCATATTTGAAAGGTGCCCATGATCTTAGAAATACATGAGCCACTCTTTCACCGATCTACGGAGTTAAGGAAGGAAGCTACAGCCCAAGGCAAAGTACATTAACCAAGCTTCCCAATGTTTTAGAAGCTCTTTGAAAATTTCGATATAAATAAATGTGCATCTTGGACCCCAAAAAACAGGAAGAAAAATCAATTCAAAACACCCAGAATATTAAAAGCGACCCTGCACTCCAATGTCAGGCTGCTTGGTTGAGCCAAGTGGTGTCTACCATATCCTTCTCCTGATACTCAGCTTAATGCCCGCAGACGGACTGCCTGTCACCGCCCAGCCTCCCATCAGCAATAATTAATCTTTTACTTAACAGAGGCTAGAAAAGCTTCATCGTCTCTTCTCAAGTCCGAGGGCCCCTGTTTTTTGATGTTTGCATTCGGAGGAAAATTGTCCCCACCAGTTCCAACAAATTGAAACACCAGGCTAATTATGGCAGCTAATGAAGTGTGTGGAATGGTCACAGCTTGTTGTGAAACTGTTCCTTCAGTTTGGATTAGAGTTTCATCAATCACTTTTTTAAACTGATCCAGAATTGCGCCTGCCTGGCGCTTGGCATTTTTAATGCTATTTCTGTAATTGGTTTTTTTTCCCTTAAGCTTAGACTGTTTTTTGAAATACTGCAGTCTCAGGACAGGACTTGCAAACTCTATTTTATAAGTATATATAAAATTAGTGGTATCAGCTGATCAAGTGGTAAAAAGCTAGTAAAAGGACCACCAAAATAAAAGTTGATATACTGTTAATCCTGCTAACTGGTAGCAGCACAGCATATCTGTGTATAACAATGTTTTTTTCAAATGCAAGTATAACACAACATGGGATAATCAATAGTAGGTGATTAGTGGCGGTTAGTGACTAAGATTCCAGCTAGGGTTTCTAGGAAATAAACACGTAGACGGTTGTTTATTGTTAGAGGAAGACAGCTCCCCTTTTATCATTCAACATCACTTTATACGATGCTACATTTTGCATTAAGCCAACCATCTGGAAACAGACCAAAGTTCTGTATATTCCCAGTTAAGTCACTCTGTATGAACCTGAAGTTCAACTCAGAAAACCTGGTCGAAAGGCTTTTATCTTATCTAAGAGTGGGAATCAGTCATTTGTGCAGACATGCTGGCAATTTCTAAGGAAATCTTATTTTCAAAGGTAAAAAATCACAACTACCAGGGAGCAACCACCCACCGTGCGCAGAGCACTGACCACCTCGGTTTCTAGGACAGTTCAAGGGAACAGGTATTGCGTCCCACTTGCCTGGCCGGTGGGACCTGAGTCAGACCAAGCCCAGCTCCTTCGCCCCCAATTCCCAGTTCTCCAGCACCAGTCACTGGGGGCAGACAGGGGCCGGAAATGCCTCCTCCGCCTGAGGTTCCCATGACGTCCGGGACCTGCGTGCAGCCCGTGCGTCCAGGCCCTACATGCAATCCCTGCGTACTGCCCCTGCGTGCAGTCCCTGCATGCAATCCCTGTGTGCGACCCGAGCGTCCAGGTCCTGCGTGCAATCCCTGCGTGCGGCCCGTGCGTCCAGGTCCTGCGTGCAATCCCTGCGTGCGGCCCGTGCGTCCAGGTCCTGCGTCCAGGCCCTGCGTGCAATCCCTGCGTGCGGCCCGTGCGTGCGGCCCCTGAGTGCAATCCCTGCGTGCGTCCAGGCCCTGCGTGCAATCCCTGCGTGCGGCCCGTGCGGCCAGGCCCTGCGTGCAATCCCTGCGTGCGGCCCGTGCGTGCGGCCCGTGCGTCCAGGCCCTGCGTGCAGCCCCTGCGTGCAGCCCCTGCGTGCGGCCCGTGCGTGCCTCCCGCGCAGGGCGCCTTCCGTGCAGCTCGGTCCGGCAGGCCCGCCGTCCTGCATTTTCCGCTCCTGAGCCTGAACTCCAGAAGAGGTAGGAACGTCTCTAGGAGAAATAAAGGCTGAACCAGAAATCCAGTGGGAATGCGTAGAGAACGGAGACAGGAAGGAAGGAGGCGGTCGTAACCACGTACGGTGTCGGGCGTACTAGACTTGGGGGGGGGGGTCACCCTGTAGTGATGTAAAATGGCCAACCACTCCGCTGGGCCCCTGAAACTGGTATGTTGAATGTCTCCTTTAATTGAAAAAATGAAAGAAAGTAAGTGAGGAGACATTTCAGAGCAATTTTCGCAGCCGGAGAACTACCCGCTATCTGAAAGCTTCGGAAGGCCGGCTGGTAGAACGTGTGAGTTCCACCCCTGGAGATGTGGATGGTGGAATTGTTTGCAGTTTTCCTCCCACGTCCTAAAGCGGGTTCTTCCAGGGCCTATTGATGGTAGAGATAAGTTTTTTCCTAGGGCTCTAAATAGAAGATTTCTTGGAAGAGAAAATTCTTCCTGCAGGCTAATTAGCTAGCCCCCATGATGGATAAGAGCTTAATGGAACATTGTGTGAGGTTAATATCCACTAAATCACATTAACAGTTTTGAAAATTTGGATAAGCCCTCACCATGTAGCTGGAGAGCAGACAAAACTAATTGAAATACCTTTGCTATTAATTTCCAAGCTCTTGGAAACTAATGGGTTTCTAAAAATATCATTAATGATGACTAACACCTATGTCATAATCTATATTAGCTAAACATATGTCAACATAAGACATATATGAAGTATTGCACAGTAATATCCTAAACTACATTGCTAAATAATGTTTGCATAAAAGAATCTACAACTCATAATTATTTCAGTCTAGCATATTAAAACTACATTCAGGATAAAGTAGAGTTTTAATGTGGGTTTTCAACATGAAACTTTTCATAAGTAATGTGAAAGATATACTTGTCAAAATTTTACTCAGTAACATTGAATGAAATCAAGACCGTTCTGGTTATTATTTATTTAAAAGGAACTATGATTTACCTTTGCAAGATTTTAATTTGTTTAGAACATTTTTAATCTTTCAAGTTTAATTCAGAGATATTCTCTATTAATCATTTGCATTAACCTTCTAGTTATTAATGGATATAAAGCATGGAAATACACAGTAAATGATTTTATCCTCTGTGGATCAGAGACAAACCTGAACTGTTTAGAACTTGCTACTTTTGTACTTGCTTTATTCTTTCTTGTATTGAATTTATCCTATATTAAAAAGAAGGGCTTATTAAATAGAATAGTAAATGAAGAATGAAGATTACAGGCACAGGTAACCTATTTAACAGTTTCAAGTTCTCAAATAGTTTTAAGTATTAATTGTATGTAATTCATTTACTAAGACAATAACATGTTAATGGTTTAGTTTCAAGGTGTAATTAAAAAAGTTATCAACTCATTAGCAGTTATATATTCATAATGGTAAGACATACTTGTTTTTTACTTAGTTTCTGATGAATTCTTATCTGTAAAACAAAAGTGTTGGAAGACTGTACGTACACTGTACGTTGAATTTAATTCAAGATTTATTTTTTCCTGTATTGCGAGACTTATCAAATATAGAATGTCAAAGGCCATAATTATTTAAATTCTTCTACTTTTATATCCTCTTCATTTTAAAATAATTTTATATTGTTCAAAAATAATAATGTATTAAATATGGAGATTACATTCTTATATGTCAGTGCTCTTGAGTTTAACAACCTTTCACTTAAACTTTATTATTTTAAATCAATTAGGAGTTATATTTAAATTTTCTGCAATAAGTTGTGCTCTAAATGGCAACAACAAATAAACATTTCTTAATATTTTGAATATAAAAATATTTTACACATATTTTGAGTTTAGACTCAGTAAAGTTCAAGGGCATCCATGTATGAAATAACTTGTGAGGAAATTTCCATTGCCTTTTTAATGTGATTTAGTTTGGGAAAAGGACAGAAAAATAGATCATCATCTTTAGTAATTTTGGTTCAAATATAGACATATTAAGTATTGCACATGGACAAGTAAATGTGTATATAATTTTCCCAAAGCTTGTAAAGGAAGTTGGCATTATAAAACACATTAATTCTGTTGACTATCTCATCTGCATTTTTATGTTTTATTATGTAGACTTGTTTATGGGAAGCGGTGTTTAAAGTGTAAAATGTCAAAAATGAAAATGTCAGAAGGTAACAAATGAGAAACAGTATCTTTAGGTATTTTATAAAACTGATTTAAAAAAAATAAGGTATCAGTTACTGACAGGAATGCAGTCAACATCAGTGTCTGTGTAGAAAGGGAACAACCCTTTGCGACAGTATGGATGGACCTGGAGAACATTATGCTCAGTGAAAAAAGGCAGAGGAAGACATACCATATGATTTCACTCATATGTGGAATCTAATGAACAAACTAAACTAACAAGCAAAATAGAGACAGACTTGTAGATGGAGAGCAGGATGACAACTCAGCGGGAAAAGGGTGGGGGTGGAGGGAGCAAAAAGGAAAAAGGACTTGCGGACATGGACAACAGTGTGGTGATTCGGGGGGCACAGAATGGTAATGGAAAAGCTACAGTAAAAATAAGTTTAAAAAAACATAGGAAACTTACATCTAAGATTTAAGTCTATGTACAATACTTGATATGTCTCTATTTGAACCAATATTACTAAAGACAAGTAAACACTTTAGTGCACACAGCATATCTTTTTTATTTTTACCAAGTAGAACATGTGCATAATTAAAGCAGGTTCAGAGGTTTGTAACATCACCTGCATACTCTGGACCCCTGCTCCCATCTTTCAGGTCAGGCCCCCGTCTGCAGGGGCCACCTTCATCTTCATCTTCTAATCAAATCCCAAAGCTGAGCATTGGGGGCTCGGGGAGGAGAAACAGGAGGCAACCCCATTAGGCCTGACTCTCAAGGTCAGTTAGGACTCCTGGATCCCGCTGTCTCCTGGTTCTTCTGAACATGCAACTTCGTAGGGGCGCATTTCTGAGAGGATAAAGCAGGAAACTGCTTGCTCTGCCATCTTAAAACTGGAAGTCTTCCCAATGAATAATTTTCAAATATGGGGTTATGTACAATAACTTCTCTAAAGAGGGTTTGAAAGAACAGTGGCGTTTCCAGAAACAATGCCCAGAACATCTATTCATTCTCAAGTCGATCCACATGTGGTGGGTGGTGGGTAGAAGCACAGAAGGCTGGGACCCTAGGAGCGGGACCCTGTGGTGGGGAGGGACACCTGTAAGGGAATCGCTGGTGCAGAACGGGGTAGAAAGGGCTGCAAGATGGGGAACGTGACACAGACACCAGGGTGGGGAGCTGGCAGTCACGCAGCTGAAGAGAGACGCGAGTTCGGGAGGAGGTAGTGTTCTTGGGTGTGCCAGGGGTTGGGGAAGGATTTGCACCTAATACGTTTCTGCTGAGGGTACTTACTCCTGTGCAGCTTTGGTGCTTTGTCACTTTTCGTTCCACTGTTGGTAATGGTTAATGTTCTTGTCTTCAGTTCGGTATATCTGCAGCAATCAGTTTCACTTATTCTTGTGTTGGTTTTCCTGAGCAGAATTAACAAAAACATTTCTATAGAGGAAATTCACCATTCAATGACAGCCACTGATATATCCTATAATTACCAAAAAAAAAAAAAAAAAAAAAAACCTTCCTGTGAGAATTCCATCATGTTAATGATGCATGTATATTATTAAGGATTATAAATATTGAGTAATAAAGCTTCAAGTTCACACGTTCGCAGATGTTATTTTGGGGCTACTAGATTAGCAATTTTTCAAAGACGTAAGCAGTAATTAGAAATCTTTCATAATGTTTTTCAGAAACAGCGTTTGATTTTTAATTCTTTCACTGAAAAAAGAACTTGTAAGAAAACACTTGTCAGAACTATTGACATTTTTATAGCTTGACAAAAATTAAGCATAATTAAAATGAAATATTTGTTGCATAAATTAAACTGCAATTAATATGTTTTCTGCCAGCACTGGAAGGATAAGATTAAAATGGTGTTGTTAGCAGGCTCCCTGCTGCGAGACTAATTTCTTGATTTTTATACCAAACATTATCATACATATTCTCACAGTGAGAGAGTAAACCAACAAGTAGAAAACAGCGTTTGATGAAAATGAAACTTCAGAGGAAACACAGGCTTTCATGAAGGCAAAGCAGCCTCACTGTTTACTTTAAGGTCTGATGACTAGTCGGCTCCATGGATAAGATTCACACTTTCAAAGCCATTAAAATAAGTGGAAGTGTGTCCTTCATTTTAGTTCACCATGCCTTTGAAATTATCCAGTGTATTACTTCGGGATCTTTGCTGCTTTGGGAGGTCATTAGAAAATGAACAAGACCTGGTATGTCAAAGCTTCCCTTCCAGCCAGCCTAGCAATGATAGTAAGTCTCATCGCAGAATCTAGATGTAGACAACTTTGAGAAGACAGGAGAACATGCCAGAAGCTCACTTTTCCTCACACGATCCCGTGATTCCCGTGGCAACCCTGGCTATGATGAAGGCTGCCTATTGCCGGCTTAAGACATCAAGTCCCGTCGAGCTGCCCTCACCTGGGTCAGCGCATCCGTGTCAGTCCTGCGTGAGCCTTTGTTCTGCAGGGTGACGTTTTGGTATTAGATAGTATCAGTGAAACAAAGGGGTGACCACTATTAGCAGTCCTCTTCCTTTCTGCAAATGCTTCTCGGGTCATGCTGATCAAAGGATGTGAATACCCGGGGCAATGAGAGACTATGGAGTAGACTCCATCGCTTACAGGATGGCGTCCATGCATTTGTGTTGTAATATGATGGTGCCTGTTGAAGAAGTGGAATTAGTGGAGCTGTGCACACAGACAGCAAGGACACCGTGGCCCGTTCCTGCTGCCTACAGGGAGAGACGGCTTCGTTCTTCCTCGATGCTGACCCACATTCCTTAGGGCAGGAGCCAGATGCACTCACAGGTTCCGGATCCTGAAAATGTTTGCCTTCCAAAAACCTCAGAGCAGATAAATGGATCATTTTAGGGTAGCTTCGAGGGTCTTTGTTACTTGAAGTGGCATAAGAGGCCTAGTGACAAAGCTGTTGACAGTAGTTATGGTCTTAGGTTGCACTGTTGACACTGTCACCTCATTCAGGGCAGTGCACTGGGTACCACGAAACAGCCCCTCCTGACTACCTGCTCTGAGATCGCAAGCCTTTCCCCCAGTTCCTCAGCCCTTCTCCCCTGTCTCTTTTTTTCATAGCACTTACTATTTTTGGACATTTATTTGCTTTTTGTCTGCCTCTGCTCACTAGGAGTTTAATTTCCATGAAGACAGTTTTGACCTAAGTTATTTATTGCTATATCCCAGAACAGTACTAGGTGTAAGCAGGCACTTAATATTTTTAGGAAGGAGGAGGGTGGAAGGAAGGAAGGAAGAAAGGAAGAAGGAAGGAAGGAAACCAGCCAATTCTTTAAAATGAGCAAAAAGGAATTAAACATGAAAATTCCTGTTGATAATATGAAAATCTATGTTTAGTCTAGGGTTATGAGAGTTGTTTTTATTAAAACTTCATGTGTACTTTATCTTATTTTAGAGAAAACTTTGTCTGATAAAAGGAAAATTTCAAGGTTATTATCTATGAGTGTTCATGAAGAGTTAGTTACTACCCACCCCATAAAGCAAAGAGTATTTTGAATCTGTTTGTTTATGTTTTCATGTTCTCATTTATTCAGTGGTCTGTTGAGTGTTGCTTGTGTCCTAAGAGGCGGGATGCCTGTGCTGTTCTGGTAGAATATACCAGTTCATGCAACAGGATGTCATGGCCAGGGTTGACTCTGCTGTATCTGTGCGTGCAGCTGGCTCTTACGCGTGCAGTCATCTTCTCCAGCATCACTGTGAATGCTGGCTCAGTGCCTCCTGAACATTGCTCCTAAGAGAAATGGAGGATTGGGTTCCTGCAAGCCTCTGGTCAGCGTATCAATGTGTAATGTTTTATATGTGGTTTTTGTAT
Organism: Noctilio leporinus; assembly: GCA_004026585.1. Classification (NCBI taxonomy): domain Eukaryota; kingdom Metazoa; phylum Chordata; class Mammalia; order Chiroptera; family Noctilionidae; genus Noctilio; species Noctilio leporinus. The sequence continues at coordinate 527,430 of PVIW01000079.1, forward strand.
AAAGACTATTTAGTGTATATAACTGATTAATGTTGAACTCATTGTCAACAACATAGTAACTGCTGCTGAAACGAAGCCTGTCTGACACACGTCTTCTGCCAGGCGTGTGGCAGCCTTCTTCCATGAAGGGGCACCAGACAGCCTTTCCGCAGTGCACTCGGGCCCATGTGAAACTCAGCAACACAGAGGACAAAGCGTGAACAGTGTGGTGCTAACAGAGCTGAGAAAGCAGGCCTTAGCTGGAAATGCGTGTGTCGCGTGACTCAAATGTTCGGCCTCTCTTCGTATCTATACATGACTGGGAAAGCACATTGTGAGTATTGATTTGGGGATTACAAGTAAATTTTAGCAAGCAGGTGGACTTGCACCTGAGAAACCTGAGTAACAAAGGTCAATGGTAATATCTCTATGTCTAGATCTGTTCCTTCTGAAATATCTTTATGTCTAATATCCCTTTTATTGCGGTGATAAGACCTAAATAGCATGATACGATGAGTTTACATGTTTCAGTGTACATGTCTGTCCCGCTGTTTCCCACCTGTGCATTCACAGCCACGCTGTAAAGATGCAGGAGGAACGGGAGCTAAATACGAGAAAGACAGATGAAGCTACTCAGATGAAAGATATATAAAAATGCTTTTAAAAACCGAGGGAAACAAATGCGTGACTTCAGAATTTAGGTGTGCCCGCACTGAAGTGAAGTGGGAATGTGTGTGTCAGCGCCTTAAGTGAGTCATGTTGGGCAGCTGCCAGACTGGAGCAACCTTCTGCTCAGGGGGCAGTGGCCCAGGAAATGTGCTCTTCGTCATTTTGACTTGGGTTTGAACACGGGCCTGGGCTGCATTCCAGCTCCCAGAGCCGTTCCCTCCCAGACACTCGTCAGCTGTCCCCGGGAGCTCTTTCGGGCCGGGGATTACTTGTGTTTGGCCAAACGGAACCGGCAGAACCTGTGTGCGCCGGCAAGCAGGAGCTGTGGCCAGTTGCAGGATCACCAGCCCCAGAGTTTGGTCTTCACGACGCTGTTTTTCAGAAGAGCCATCCCCAGCCCCTCATGGACAGAGTGACACTGCACATGGGTCGTGTAGGAGCCCTCTTGATCTCCTCTGTAGCAGGGTGGCCTGTCTCCTGTACGAGAGGCTCATTTACACAAATGGGACTCAACCCTAGGTATTTTCTTACTGACATTTTGCCTCTTGCCTTACTGGAGCAAGTGACAGTTACAGGTTGCATATGGGGTTTTTAATTAAAAAATAAGAGTGACAACTTCTGATTTTCTTTTAGGGGAGTAAGTCAGTCTCCTTGTTTACCAACACAACTATAAACCCCTACTGACACCCCCACTCGAGGAAGACAGGGCTAAGTTTCAGTTACCAAAATTCACTGAAAGCGAATGACTGTAGTCCTGATACAGTAGAGGCACAAATGGTAATGGATCCAAGTGGCACAGAATGCAGGGATGCAGCATTCATTATATTGGAGGAGTTCAAAATCAAGTAACAAGACCCACAAGAACATGGCAAAAAACATTAAAATGTCCTTTAATTTTTATCTAATTTGACTCTCTATTTAACACTCCATTATACTACCACAGTATTGCACATCTACAATTTAGCACAAACAACTAGACAGATGTGAGTCCTTGATCAAAACATTTTTGCTAATGGCAGATATGACCAAAATCCATCAAGCCCTGTCTCATGACGTTAATTCACTATCATTAGTCTCCCAAAGGTGCCACTGATACTTTTTAGTTTGGTTTTGAAAGAACATGGTGGGTAGACGGTGAGTAGACTTTCACCATTAGAGGGAAGAGGGAGGAATATCCGGGTGCCAGCTGCCAGGTGTTTTATCCAGTTGAATCCTCACAGCAACCCCATGAAGTTGAGATCTTCAATTTACAAGAGATGAAGCAGAGTGAGCTAGGGAGTGGTTCTTATAGGAAGCTTCTGTTTACTGGAACCGTCCCATTTCTTCCTTGTTTGGGAGAATTCACCAGAAATAAGCCCTGTTTGGGAAGGTTTGATGTTTAAAATAGATGTAGGCCTACTCAGGTTATTTGTTTCTCCTTGGGTCAGTTTTGGTAGAGTGTGTCTTATAGAGGAACTGGTCCGTTTTATCTTTTTATCAAATTTGTGGTCAGTATTCATAATACCTGTTGAAGTTGGTCCAAAGGTTGTGGGTTAATGTTAAGCTGATTAACATAATATCCTTTTAATGTCCATGATATCAGTAGTGATCACCCATTTCTCTTAGTAATTATTAGTAGTTGGTGTCTTCTCTCTCATTTTCTTATTTAGCCTACCTAGGCATTTATTAGTTTTACCAGTCTTTCCAAAGAACAAGCGTTGGTTGTGTTGGTTTTTGCTCTTCTCTGATTCAGTTCCATGATCCTGCCTCTGATTTTATTGTCTGTCTTCTCACTTTTTTCTAGTTTCCTCAAGTGGAAGCTTAGATTGATTTTAGATATTTTTTTCCTAGTATATGTATTATTTAATGCACTTAAAGGATGTAATATTGAAATATACATATTTTTATCCAAAGTAAATTGAAGTAAATGTAAAAAAACAAAAATGGAAATGTGAATTTAAAATATGTTCTTTTACATATTTAAAATTATCCATTGGCCCTGGCTGGTGGCACGGTGGATAAGGCACTGACCTGCAAACCCAAAGATCGTGGGTTTGAATCCCAGCCAGGGCAACATAACTAGGTTGCAAGCCAGGTCTTTAGCTGGAGGCAGGTGAAACACAACCATACATTGATTTTTTTCTCCCTCTCTTCCTCTCTCCCTTCCCCTCTCTCGGAAAAATAAAATCTTTAAAAAAAATTATTGTATTAAAATAAGAATGAAATATATATCAGAAAGTTTAAGATCATTGAAATATAACTAATTATTCTACTTTAAAATTAAGTTAATTACTGTTATGTATATTTAAAACCAATTATAGTAACAATACAATTTTAGTAAGATAGCTGTAGTAATCTGATCTTTTTCCTTCTAGGATTTCCAAGCTGTATTGCCATCATTTGGTCTCTTCTCCAGGTATGGAAAATCATATTCAAAAGCTGGACAAATTTTATAAAGGTATGTTTTTGCTAAGTACTTCAAAGTATTTTAAGTAACAAAAAAATCAAATGAATTGACTTAACTCATTTTAAAACCATGTTATAATATTAATGCATAACAAAACCATTTATTTTATTGTCTAATGGTTTTTAACACACAAAAATCATGGTTTTTGTTTTTCAACTCTAAAATGGACTCAAAAATACATCAAGAAATAGAACTAACAAAAATTTGAAGTACCTTTTCTTCATATTAAGTAATGCGATAAATCAGTAGTTGATGCAAAAACTAAACCATTTCTCAACACTGTATTAAAAGTTTAAAATATTACTATATTCAAAATATGTATTTGAAGTACCAGGTGTCGCTATGGGATTCCAAATAAGTAGTGTCTGGGGTCTCTCTTATCAAAGTTTACAGTATAGATAAGAAAAAGGACCTACATAAAATTTAAGACCACAGAATAAGCTTTCACTGAGTACTGTACTAATTACAAAGGTATTTAAAAATAGATACATGATTTCAATTGAAGTGAGACTTTTGGGAAGTATTCTGTCATCTTCAGCCAAATTAAAGGAGGTATGAAATGGGAACAGCACAGATCACTGTAGCTGAGAGGGGCAGGGATGAGAACCCCCAGGCCACCTTTCACACCAGAGCCAAGGGCGGGTGCTGGGCGTAGAAAAGGCCAAGTAGATCCGAGTAACTCACGTGTCTTCAAGTCAACATCGCGGTCCCCTGTCGCTCTCCTGGAACTCTGGAGGCCTCGATGTAGAAGTCGGTATGTTAAATTCAGATACCACTACCTACCTTCTAATGACTCCAAAGGAATACATGAAGGGACATGTGAAATATTCACACATAATGCCAGGGGAATTATGGTGTCTAAGGTTTATAAAATGTCATTACCCATTGAAGCATTTATCTGGTATTTTCTAACTCACAGTGTGAAGTCTTCTGAATAAAGTCTTTCATGTTTGTGTGTAACTTAGGTTTTCATTCAAAGACGTATTCCATTTGTAATGTGGAAAGTTCAAAAACAAATTGTATCCAGTAATACAGGGTGGGGCAGAAGTAGGTTTACAGTTTTTCATGTGTAAAATTGTAAAATAATAAATACAATAAATTCTGTGTTTTGCAAACCCACAACTGTAACCCTATTTTTGCCCCACCCTGTATATGCTAAGTTAAATAAATAATGAGACATCCATAATTTGAAAAAACTGATGTATATCTAAGAAAAGAAGGCAAGAATCTGTGTAGCTTAATTCCATTAAAATATCTTCACATATGTGTACACAAACATGTATTACACACACTTTTATAAAAATCACTTGCATGAACTCTTGTGTTCATATGTACACATTTGTATATTGCAAAAATATTAATGGTAGTTTTCTCTGGGTAGTAAGATTGTAGATAACTTTCTGGGAGCTATGTCTTTGCATTCTTAACTTTGGAAATTTTTAATTTAATCAAAGAAGCAAACTATTGAAATACTCCAATAGGAATTACTTGCTCTTCTCTACCAATTACAAAAAACAGCTTGACTTTATTCTAGTCAATCATAATAATTTAGAGACGATTATCCTCTTTTCCAAAGACAAAATAATTACTTGCTAAATTATTTATAAGGAAGACAAGGATGAGTAACAAATGTTTCACATTACTTTTAATTAAAAAGAGTGCTCAATGAGCAGAGACAAATCTGGGATGGAAAATGTTTTTAAATGCTTGGTAACTCTGCTCTTGAATTTTAACTATTTTTGGGAATTGACAATATGATGAAGATGTCATGCCCTCGTCTTAGAAAGGAAATAGCCGTCTAGTGTTTAATTTTGGTCAGTGAAGGGTGGTCGCCCTAGCGAAAGCTCTCCTATTCAGATTCTGTTTCCCCCAATGTGACAAAACACTGCCACTTTTTGTAAAGGAGGCCAGCAGGGGACAGAAGCCCCACAGTGTTGGTGGCAGAGGCTGGGGTAATTTTTAGAGCTATCTGTTTGATTGCTTCGGCTTCAGGGTAGTCCATCACTTGGCGATAATTCACCCAGACTGGGTTTTCCCATCAGTCTGATTAGAAATCGCGACGCCTTTATCAGATTAATCTTTCTTCCCTTTAGCCTGTCTCAGCTTAGGACAAACAGAGCCACATCTACCCATCTGATTACTCCACTGAGATTTCAGCTGCTGAAACTGCTCAGAATGAATTTGATATTAAATACAGACATATTTTAAAATCCACTCTCTGGCTAGGACAGCCGGACTCCTTTTCATTTTTTCCTGTAAAACTCGTCACTTGGGTAGCCTTGGAGAGTTTCCCAGCGGCAGCGCAGCCCAAGTCACGACAGGCGGTGCCCTGTGAGACTGCTGTGCCATCTTGTAGCTGCGCCTGGCCTTCCAGACAGCTTCTTTAAAGGGCGGGTGGAGAAAAACGAGCAGGATAAGGGGAGCCGTTGGTCGCCTGCATCCGTGTGAGCAGTGTTGCCTTGCGCCCTTCTCTCTTCTCCCAAATTCTTCTTTGCAGTGGGCTTCCGTCCAGGTTCTCTTTCTGCTGGAAAGTGGTTTAATTTCAAGGCCGGATGAGATGAGTTTTGATGAAATGATTTGTTTTGCAAGGAAAGCAATGTGCTTCCTTCCTTCTTCATTGGAGTTTGGCATTTGAATGAGTGGAATAGCTGAGGGAAGAAATGAAAATGAAAAAAATAATAAGTTTGTTAACACTTGAACTGGGATAGGGATGAAATTCAGTTGTCTTTTTTTAGATGAAATAAGGTCCTAGCAACTGTGTAAGGAAAAGGAAAGGGACCTGAGGGAAGAGTCCTAATCAGGCAGATAAGCTACACACACACAGGCTGGACCGGGCAGGTCAGGGTGTGCCATCCTGGGTGTTTTTCCGAGCTTACTGCATGAGGAAGACTTCGAAACTTTGAGAAGTCGATGTTCTTGGGATCTGTTTCTTTTTTCATTTTAGTGTTTTGCTTTTAGAAAATATCTTCTCTCACTTTACTGTTTTGTTTTTAGAAAATAAAAGAAGACAAAATGTAAAAATGAGGTTAAGGTGTGAAGTGACTGTGGAGTAGAAGGACCCACTGCCTGGCCGAGTAACCACAACACAAGTGCCTTAGCCTCTGACATCTCTCTCTCTGTCTCTCTGTCTGTCTGTCTGTCTGTCTGTCTGTCTCTCTCTCTCTCTCTCCCCCTCTCCGTCTCTCTCTCATCCCCTTCCTCTTTCCACTCCCCACTCTCTCCTCTTCCTCCTTTCTTTCCTTTTCTCTTCCTTTATCAGCTCAAAGAAGAAATGGGAGCCATCTGGGGTTCATTCAAAAACTACAGTTCTTAAAGGAACATACACATGAAGATCCTACAGGAAATACACTTAAACCATACTTCTTACCATTCAATAAACTATAATATTTTACACATGGCCAGTTCTATAGGGTGTGAATAGTGAATTTTTCACCCCAGGTGACCCAAAGTGCCACTAAAAGGGTTCCCTCAAGTGGTCGTGCGTATTCTGACGCCTTCAGCCTGATCTTACACGATGAGGGCACTGTTGGGTGGCCCAGCCGAGGGCTACATGGAAGTGTGGACGGCTCAAGAGTAACAGCGACTTGTCAGAGCAGTGGGAAGCTCCCCTCGGGGACATTGCACTTGAGCCACAGACGTGGCTCAGCGGATGCGGGAGCAGGCACGTGGGCACCCTCAAATCGGGAAGCGGTTCAGGTCTCTGCTGCAGAGGACAAAGAGGGGCCCTGGCGGCGAGGGGTGCACCTGCTGCATGTTCCCTGGTAAGTGGTTTCTGAATGACCAAGTGTGTGGCGGGTTGGGTCATGAAGTTGTGGAGTGCGCCCTTTGGATGACAGTGAGCCATGGGGTAAGCGTTTCGTGGATGCTGGGTGTTTGGTGAGTCTGGCCTTAGCATACGCCTGTGAGACAACTAGCCGCAGTTGGAGTCTGAACATGGCCCTCTTCAAAGCCACGGGCCAGTTTGGTGGGTCAGCCTGTAACTCTTGTCAGCTTGAACCGCAGCTTCTGAAACTGTCAGAGACGCCCTGACCAGCGCGGCTCAGCGGCTCGGGCATCATCCTGCAACGCAGAAGGCCGCCAGCTCCCTTCCCGGTCCGGGCACGTGCGTGGGTTGTGGGTTCTCTCCCCGGGTGGGGTGCGTGTGAGCGGCAACCAGTCAGTGTTTCTCTTTCACACGGACGCCTCTCTCCCTGTCTTTCTCCCTCCCTTCTCCGCTCTCTACAAATATGTAAAATCTTTTTTTAAAAAAGTTGTATATGAAAAAGATTGATTTTTAAAATAGCTTCAGTGCAATTTTTTTTTTTAAACAATTAACATTCATTTAGAGCCAAATTTGGTGACTATGGTGGGAGTTATAAGAATGGCTTTATAGAAAAAAAGCAAATGCTTTTTAAAATAAGACAACGTTTATTGTAAGTACAAACTTTCTGGCATTTGGGGTAGGGGAAATAGAATAGAAAAATACGTTCTGTTGAGTATTACGTAAAATAATGGAAGAAGATAAAGGATTATTTTATATTGTCAAGCGTAAGAAATGAGTTGAAATAGCTGGATTCAGAACAGATTCCTTTGAAACATTAGGCATTGGGTCTAGCACAGATGACAATTCAACCATCAAACGCCATTTATTCTAGAAACAACTAATGAAAGAAAAAAGCAAGGTGACATTTTGAGGGCCATGAGGAATATATAACCTGGCCTCTTAATTATAGTGCTTCCTAACTCTACTAAGCCTCGTTCCTCTCTTTTTAAGTTATTTTTATTTTCTTATTAGGAAAATGATTCCTGTTCTTTTACAATAGTCTCGGGAGTCTTGAGTCTAATTTCAGTGCTGTTGTGGTGCTCTCAGTGTTGTGGGAACTCATGCTCTGGAAGCAGCTTTCAGCGTTAGTTTATAGGTCATTGCACTGGGTCAGCACTCCCGAGTCCTGGGAGTTCCAAAGCAAAAGTATGGTGAGTGGTATCTGGCTTCTCTGCTATGCTCATTTTTCTTTTTATTGATAAATGAGCTTTGTCTGACATCCAGCAGGGTAAAATAACCATTAAATAAATGTTGAAATACAAAAACTGTCTCAAGGAGTAACAGGTACTAAATAGCCGGTGGCTGCCTAAGATGCTGCCTTTAAAGATGCCACCATCGCCCATTTGAATGCAGAACACTGTGGACTGTTGTTTTTAATTAGCCTTATTAGTTTATAATCATGTTGTGTATAATTTTTACTATAAATGTTGGTATACACTAAGTTGGTTGATCCTGAGATGATGATCTCTGCTCCTTCCAGGAAATGATCTTTCCTATCTGTAAATTTTTCAGTAATTATCCTTGTTTGTGCACTGTATCATTTTGGTTGTAAAGTCAAGATTGTGTTCTTATGTTGGGGGGAATTGTGAATCTTGTTAGTGATTGGACCCGCTTTTTACTCTGGTCCCTCTCACAACCGCAGCAGTATCTTATTTTATGTGCTGATCTGATCTACAGTCTCATTTTTTTCTCCTTTTAACTTTGCCCTAATTTAGTCTCCATCTAATTTTCTTTTCTATTGTAAAATGGCTGAAAACCTTTTAGGAACAAAGTAGGATATTAGTAAAGTCACAAAATTATATGTGGAATTCGTCTAAGATCATAATGATGCCAGGAAAGTAGTAGAAGTTTGTTGCTCTTTATCCACCCACCTTTTTTGCCTATTCCCCACCTCCACAAGTTTATTCTCTGAACCTGGTTCTGCTTTGGTTTGTTCATGGGCTTTGTATTTTGAATTCCACATGTACAGTATTGGCCTTTCTCTGATTTATTTCACTTAGCATAGTAAGTCCATTCTAAGGTACATTCATGTTCTTGCAAATGGCAAGATTTCATGTTTTTAAGGCTGAATTTTATACATATACGTAAAAGTTCTGGCCCAAAAGTATCGAGCCAGTGTCCATATAATTAAAGTAGTTCGTGAGGTGGTACTTTTGGGATAGACTCTGTATACCCTTCTTTAAACATGATTTGCATGGCATGGTCATAATTGTTCAAATTACTGTTTCCAGAGTCATGTGAGGTTAGAATCGACTTTCCCTACAATCAGACAAGGTAGTTACGCTAAGTGACTTAGCCCTGTGGTGAATTGCACAGTGGGATTGGACTCGGGCCTAGCAAGTCCCCAGCTCAGGGACTAGTGGTCACGTTCGAATGCTGCCCTTGGCAGAAAATGGCGCTCTGCAAGCCAGGAAGGTAGCAATTCCACCCTTTCCGTGGCTGACTCCATTCTGTGGCTCAGACCAGGGGGTGGGTCTCTTTTACTCTACTGTCCAAGGTCCAGCAGAGTGAGCCCCTTGGCTCATGCCATTGCTAAGAAGGAAGAATGTATTCTTTTCATCTTCGTGAATTATTTCATCCTTGCTCTCAGAGCACAAGAAAGACAGCAAGAGAACAAGGGAAATAGAGAAGCCAAAGACCTTAAAAAAAAAAAAAAAAAAGGAAAGAAAGACAGCAAGAAAGGAAACATGAAATCTCATTCTGGGGTGAAGGAAAACAATTCTTTCACGTAGTATATTGATGTGCCTGAGTAAATGTGTGCATGTAATAAAAATGTAGTGTGTGATGAAAACAGTTGAAATGTCTCGGCAAAAATTACCCCTGGAAGTGCCATTCCCATATGTTCAGCACACCCCCTCTCAAGCCACCAGCTTATTATACCAGCATACCCCCCTTTAAAGAAGAATCATCAGAACTAAAGAGAGCAGTTCAGCAGCCAAGAAGAGAAAAAAGTGAGAATAACATATTGGTAGAGGCAACAGCAGTCTAACCAGTGCCTCCCTACCTTCATTACCATCCTTCCAAATAAATCTCCCCACTCCTCTTGAGCTGACAAATAAAAGAATCAGGCCACAAGATGTATGTGCACGCTTCTCCTGATGCACACGGCCATCCATCTGCGGAGCGTTGCACGTGCTGCCGCAGGACGGGCTGGAAGCAGAATTAAAGACTGGAGGAAGTCCACCGCTTAATCAAGAAGGCCTTCCTCTTCCCATGACACAGCTTTCATCTCTGTCCAGTGTGACTTTCTCCCGGCTCCTTCACTCTGTGGCAAACATGCTGATGGCCGATGGGACAGGTACTGATCATAGGCCTAACCTTCAGGACTACCAATTGGTTTCAAATGGATGGCGCACAGGCTCGAGGTAAGCTTCTTCTGGGCGAGGACTGTTAGTGCAAGCATATCCACATTTACACATCAGAATCGTGAAGTCTGAGATTTTAAAAAATGGTATCCAATTCCAATGTCAGTTTCAAAGTAAAAGTGTCTTTTAATGGGCATTCACAGGGAGTGGACATTGCTTCAAATTGGGGTGAAATTTTCAGTGGAAATATTAGATACATTTATCTGAACTAGGTAGATATTTTTCTTCATTTTTACTTCAATACAAATAACCCTACTCTGGAAGGTAATGATTTTCATTGTTCAGGGTTGGATGGCATGTTGTAAGATCCCTAAGAAATCATTTGTTCTGACTTCCCACACTTGCTGGCATCTGTTCTAAGATAGCCATACCCCTGAGAGCATGTTCCATTTTGGAGTTTTCTAATTGTTTAAAAGTTCTTCATTATATAGACTTCATGATTTCTTTCACTGGTATGAGCTCAGTGCCTTAGAATAAGTTGATTCCCTTTGCCATAGTGCTGTGTTGGGCTAAGACACCAAGGCTTGCCTGAGACATCTTTTCTCTGTGCTAAATATCCTTCGGGTCCTGACCTTCATCATCCACCTGCCTACCCCTCTCTGTGGCAGGCAGACATTGCTAAAATCACAGCCCCTGTTTCTACCAACCTGAACTCAGACCCCTCCCTCTCTGCTATCTGTCCTCGCAGTCAGTCTGCCACCTTATTTGGATTCATTTACCATCCTTGGTATTTCGGGCTCAGTACGATAAAGCTCAGTGAAGATGGCAAGTGGATTGAAGCTCTTTAATAATTTCAGCATGCTTCAGTTTGGGGACCGGTCCAAGGTTGACGTCAGTGTTTCCTCTACTTCAAATTAAAGTAAGGAATTACATAGGATGCCAGCTCCAACCTTGATCATGAGATTTCATTAAAAAGAACTGTTTCTGAGTAGGTCATTGGGACCAAAATAACTATTTGGCAAGACTCTTCAGTTCTTGATTATTAAGAGAATAGGCAATAAAAGTGAATGATTGAATGATATCGGTAAATATTATGTCAGAACGCTGATTTGGCTTAGTTTAAGAAATGATTAATTAGCTTTTTATTCAAGTTCACATATTTCTCAACTTGGACAGCAATATACACCCAAAGTTCCTGGCGGGTTTTATTTAAGAGTGCTGTTTCCTTGTAAGAGACTTACAGAAAATTTTAGAAGGAACTATTGCTTAGAAGTGTAATCTCCTTTTACACTCATCTTGTGCCAAAAGAACTGGAGTGTTCTGCCTCTGCTGCATGACACCATGTGCCTACATGGCCTGACTTCAGAGGGGCCACCCAGCGTCCATCCTTCTCCAACCATCAGCACCAGGAAACCACTGAGATTTGTAAATGAGTAATCATCAATACAGTTTTGTGGCTCGCTGTGTGCACAGGTTTGCAAAGAAGCTACACCTACAGATAGAGTGCCCATCTGAGATAAGTATTAAACTTGTTAGGTCTGGTTATTGTTTAATAGTTAACTTGCTCCCCAACATAACACAGCACTTTATTTCTTCCCACTTGACCCGTATGTTCTCTATACGCTGACAGCACTGACCAAATGCACGTCAGATGCCTCTGCTTGTGGCAGCTGGAGTTCAGTGTAATAACTTAAAATAACTTAGACTCACGGCCCAAGCACCTTTGTTTAGTAAAAATGGAAAAGCTATGACTTAAGTGAATCTTATGGCATAAACATTTTTTAAGTGAATGCTGGGGAGATGCGACGGTGGATAATAGAAGGTTGGTGGCAAAATGGGTAAGAACCCCAGATGGAGAGTCCGGTACCACGTAAATCTTGGACAAGGGCCTGGTATTGGAGGAATATGATTTGGTCTGAGACATCTGAGATACAGTTACTTGAAGTGACTGTGATATTTAAGTAAAGCATCTTGCAGAATGTGGAATTAAGAAGCTGTAGTTCTGGTGAAAAGTTAGGATGAAAAAAAAATGTAGGCATCAGTCAGGATATAGTTATATCTGACCCATGGTCAGATGATGAGTTCACTGAAGTGCTTGAAGTGAACAGGCAGCCTGGAAATTCAACATCAGAGGAGAGAATGCAAAGGAAAAAGAGTGGAGTGAGAAGAATCTTTTTAGCTGTCACAGAAGCCCAAGGAAGAGAGAGTTCAAAGCAGCCATGGTCTTCAGCTCCCAGTGCTACCCATGAGGATGATGGCACATGGTTAGAAAAAGTTCAGTTGAACCAATTATCCTTTTATCACTTTTTCTTCCAGTTGTTCCAGACTCATTTAGTCACCGAAGCATCCTCACTGATGTCTGTCATGTGCTGCCCGTCGTGGTGGCAATCCTACCAGATCACCATCAGTAGGACATTAACTTAGAGCTACTTTTTGTTGAATAGATGTGATGGGTTGCACCCTCTCTATCTCCTGTTGATCGATATCTTTTAGCTATTTAGCTACAAATAGGACAAGGTTCGGGCTATGGAATGAAACCTATTTCTGTGCACCACTAACCTGGCTGTGTAATAGTCAGGTGTAGGACTTTTGGATCATTGATAGATACACTACCATCAGCTGAGCTAACTAGTGCAGGTATTTGGTTCAAGTTGCTTTGTATATTGTCTGATTGATTCAATACTTAACAGGTTATTTTAGTTGAACAAATACATGTTTGGGCAGAAAGAACATAGCTTCTTTTAATAATTTCTTGCTACCAGAGGAAGAAAGAAAAGGCAAACATGTGAAATGTGATTCCTCCTAAGTGACCAGATGAGCCTTTTGTTCGTTGCTCATGATCCACCTTATGGAAATTGTGCTCTTGTATGAAACAAAAGTTCCAATAAACTCTCCACTTTTCTACTCACCATCTTGGCCCTTCAGTCTTGCACTTGACTTTCTGCTCATCACACAGATATCACCTGAACTCCTGGAAACAGATGGTGTTCCTGCTACTGTCAACTTGTCCTCTACAGTTCTGCAGTTGGCACTGCCAGATGGACTAACATCCTGAAATGAAACTTTTCACCAAATTCTTATGAGTACACAGACGTTTTATTAATATGGACTTCCAGGCATGAAACAATACACAGAAATGACTGATTAGAGCATCTAATTAAAGGCAACAGTGTGGAAGAACTGAAAAGCAGTGGGTTTACTCTGAAAGTAAGCAGCATATTTTTATCTCACTCTCTTTGGGTAACAAAACTGAACCAAGAATGTGTTTTAGAGTGGCTGGCCAAAGGACCATCACTTGCTCATGATGTGCATTTATCCATAGTCATCTTGATAAATCCAGCAAAAATAGTTTATAACCTATTGGGTCTTAGGAACATTTTGTACTTGGAGAAAGTTGAGTGTCACTCAAATGCCTAACTTCCTTTATATCCATTGATGTTCTTTCATCCAAAATTCTCTTTAAAAAAAATGATGTGCCTTGTTTTGCAAGAATCTGAGGTCTTCAGCTGAGGGGCTTTCCCCAAAGGAATTGGGAAGGAAATACCTGATCCCTACAGACCAAACTATAAAACCAATACAAATATACAGAAATATGCAGATCTATTGGTTGGCTCCATCTTGGTCATTCAATCACAAATTTAAATATCATTTTCTCGTGGAGACCTTCCCTGATCACCAAACCTAGTATCTATACCCCTACAGCAACAAATACTTCAACCCTGTTTTTTTTCTTCATAATTCTTGCTACTACCTGATGTTCATTTGTTTATTGAGTATCTTCTCCCCTGAATGTGTACTTCTTCAGAACTGCGATGTATCACTAATGGAGTCTCAGCACCTCAAACAATACCTGGCACACAGTGGGAACTCGTAAATACTTGTTGAGTGAATGAATGACTACAGAGGAGGTGGATGATGTTGTGACCACTAAGTCTCCCCTAAAATGAGGTTTAATGGATTCATGTGTCTGAAAGAGGTCAGTTGTAGATTAGGTTTAGTGGAACATGGGGCACAGAAGCAAAAGCTTATGGTGCCCATCCAGGAACCAGTCAGAGAGCACTTAGTCATCTAATGTCTGACTGCAAATGACAGGAACCAGGTAGGCTTTACTTCCGCCCTTACACCGCTGCCTCCCCATCTTTCCTCCCTGAAGCTCTTGCGTCCTCCTCCTCTCCTTCCTTTCCTTCCAGGCAACCCTCAAAAAACAAAGCCTAATTTCCTGGGTTTAATGTAGCTTTGCCACTTATAAGGTAATCTTGGGCAAGTTACTCAATCTCTCTGCTCTACACAAATACGAAATAAGGATGATAATGCTTCCTAGATAAGTTTTGAATATTAAATAAACAAATACATCTAGATCATTTAGAAAAGTGCCTGGCTGCTTGAGATGGTATAAGCAGTCAGTAAATGCTAGCTATTGGTATTGCTTTATCTTCTGTTGATTTCTGCTTCTAACATATACTAGGAACTCAAATATTTTACTTACTGTAATTGAGCCCATTGTTTCCAATGCCTGTCACCTTTTGCTTTGATGAGTTTTCCATTGTTCTTTATCTTGTATAAATGTATTCCAAGCTTATTTTTCTTCCTTTTAGTTTAAAGAGGTGCCCTCTGGTTCTATTATTCTAGCATCTGGTGAACAACGCTAATCAACCACATCCATGCTTTTACTTATTTCTGTCTCAAATATATCTCTCCTTTGCCACGTTCCTTTGAACCTTACTTCACACTGAAGTGGCTCCAAATCATTTTCTCTGCCTACCTCTTTGACATTTGAGACGGGTGTGGTGGGCAGAATTCTAAGATGCCTCCCTCCGCCACACTTCCTGCTACCCCAGTGGCCACCCCTGCACAACCCTGGAAGTTGACTTAGGTGACTTTGGCAATGTTACCTGGCACAGTGCCTGCAGGGGTCCGTTAAAACAGAGCCCAGTCTGATCGGCCACAGAGGTGAGTCAGCGTCAAAGCGTGAAAAGAGCTGCATGAATTGTTGCTGCCTTGAAGGCATAGGGAACCGTATGCTGAGGAACGCAGGTGGCCCCTTGGACTTGAGAGATGCTGGGACCGAAAACCAGCAAGGAGATTAGGGCCCCCGGTCCTACAGCCACAAGGAACTAAGTCCTGCCGGTAGTAAGAATAAGCTTGGAAGTGGAAACTCCAGGAGAAAGCTCAGACCAGCCAAGACCGTGAGTTTCCTGTTATTCCCCGAGCAGGGAACTCAAAACACCTGTACTAGGTGCCCAACCTACAGAACCATGAGCTACCAAGTGGGTGTAGTTCTCAACCCCTAAATGTGCAGTAAAAGGAAATGAATATCACTTGTTTCCCTCGAGGTATGCTGACAAATCTGTATTGATCATTACAGTGGCAGCCAAATCGTGACTATGTACCAGAAAGACCATCAGCCTACACGCACATCAATCCAGCTTACGGAGAGAGGAAGCTAGCTAGCTGTTGGGCTCTTGAATAGTGAAGAAATTGACTTCAGCGTCATTCACATTCTTTTATATGGCAGTGTACCTACATTTCAAATCACCTCTGGGATTTTAAACATGTGATAGATACACTATAATTCCTTGAATAGCCTGATGCGAACACAACCGTGCACTCTCTTTAGAGCAGCCGAAAGCTGGCATTAATTTCTCCCCATAAAATAAGTTCATGAAAAAGGCTGTAGATGTTCAAAGACTATCTGATCAAATGAGCTATTGATTCATATAGCCATTTATAAATAAATATGTAAAACCATTGAAGAAGATTTCAAATTAACCCAAGGTTTGGAAGAAATTGTCGGTCTCTCCCTTACTGGGTCTGTAACTACATTTCAACCTGTTTTATAAAGGCCCCTCAGGAATGAGGTCTTAGAAGCTGCCTGACCAGTTGCTTTGGGAGAATGCGGCCATATTATTTCTGCTTTTTCCAATCTTCAAACCTTTATTATTGATATCAAGGAAAGTTGAAGGGTTTTCCCCCCAATGTCTAATCTGTCACATTTGGACCCAAAGAAGGTAAATTTAGACACTTATTTCACCTGTAATTTGCTCATGCCATGGATGCTATCATGGGGAGGGAGAGGACAGACCAGGACCATGAAAAGTTCTCCTAGAGTGTGTCTGGGTGAGTGTGGCTAAACAAAAGGGGAGAAGGAAATGAGATCACTTCTAGAAGTTTCCTGTGCTTCCTGATACAAGACTCCGCAAAGAGGCATGCCCAGTGCGGCCCACCTGGCTAACACCTCATGTTGGTGAAAGCTACAGATCGAAGGAGCTCTGAGTAAAGCTCTAGAGTAACATACCAATAAATCTGACCCATCATTGAAAGTAACATTTTAAATAGCAGGCTTGGAGAGGGGGGAAATTATAAATTATATAGCTGCTTTATTTCATAGGACAAAAAAAGCAATTCTGCAAATCTTAACCCCTCTGACATAAATTACTTTGCAATGACTCATAGAAGCCAGAATATTATTAGGATCTGATCAAGATACAAAACCACACAGGGACTGGAACAGAGAAAGTTGACTATGAAGAATGACGGACTCCAACCTAAGAGCGGGCACCGAGGCGCTGCCTAGTGGGAGCCGAGGTCTCTTACACAGGTCGGAGGGGCCAGAGAGGGGCTGTGGCCCTCGGTGGTGGGCAGCATCAGGCAGAGCCCCGGGGCAGGGCGTGGCCCGGGCTGGGTGGGTGTCCCAGGCGCTGCTGGGGTGCTGCACGCAGTTCACAGAGGCGCCTGTCCGTGGCCACTCACCACCATGGTAGCCAGCGCACGAGCCTTGGTGTCCAGTTTTACTGGGAGTCACCTACATGGACGTGCCTGACCCCCACCCACCCTCTCGCCCTGTGGCTGACCTTAGTCTCCACCTGCCTAGAGCTCAACCTAATACTGTGAGCCGAAGTCCCAACCCTAAGTGACAATGTTAGCATAGACTGTCATGCCCCCAGGTACACAACCAGGACCATCTTACCTGCCAAGGGCTCCCAGGTTACCCCAGGGGCTCATGAGGCCCAGACCTTCCTTTGAGATGTTGGGAGTGTGGGCAGCTCTGAGCTGAGCCTTTTACTGTGACACACGTGGCCTCTGCCTTTGCATGCGTAGGTGTCTTCACCTATAAGCTCAGGCCAGGATAATGCCTACCTAACGCCAGGACTCAGACGTAAATGTTTGCCTAAGCAACACAACAGAGCGAGCTTTAAAACCAATAGTTCAGCAAATGGCTTATGAAACACCAGTATGCAAAGCAAGGCCGTGTTTTTACGTATTTCTTGCAATGAGGTGACAGTTCTCTGTGTCTGCATTCAGCTTGCAAAGACAAGGGGTGGGCAGTTTTCCATCTCAGCCCTCCCACCCTCTCTAGCTTTTCCACCCTGCCTGGAATTTCCCCTCAAATCCCTGGAAAATAAGAACCTCTCAGGAGGCTTTGAAGATTAGTTCAGGCTAATTGCTGTGGGTAAGTAGTGCTTAGCAGCCGTTTACAATAAGAAAGGCCAAAGAGAGGAGATGGGTTCTTTTGAGGCAAGAATTTAGATTCACCTAAAGGACAATTTGCTAACTGTTGAGATTATGGAAAACGAATACAGTTATCAAGGTTTACGGAGTTTAGGGGTAAAAAAAAAAAAGTGTTTACTTGTGAGGCAGTTTGTTTAGATTGGCATTCACAAAGTGTCCTTTGCTGTTGTTGAAATCCTCCTAAGCTCAGAAACGAACCCGTACCAAAAATAAACTCGGCCAACCAGGCTGCAGACGCAGCAGCATACGATGTCTGAGTGAGAGTGTGTTCGTGGCCCTGCCCAGGTCAGGAGAAGACACATTCATTTTGGAGCATTATTCGCAGATGTGTCATGACAACAGCTAAAAAGAACCAGAAACTTAACTTCAGGTGCACTACAGGAAATGTGACTTTTGCTCTAAAAGAAACGTCCCTAGAACAGGACTTGTGTCCCCCAGAGGGGTACATAGTACACCGTGGCTTTGCATCCTTTCCGTGGTGACCCACACTTGTCCTGCGACTCTGCAGAGACCGCGTCAGACCGGATCTACCACCTCATCAGCATTTATGAATATGTATTATTTGTTAGCCCCCAAGATACAGAAAAGGAAAGCTTTATTCCAAACAATGTTGACGTGCGCTTGAACTCATGACTCCTACCAGACACCAAATGTTCCGGGCAGCCAGATGGTAGCCTGATCTTAAGGCTGGGGGAGAAAATTGATGGGCTTTCATTGCCATGTCCCTTTTTGCCTGGGAGGCTGTAGACGACTTTGAGGAAGGTTTCACTGTGTAGAAAGAATCCGGGGAGGAAAACAAAACAAAATGCATCTATGTGTCCTGACACAGGAAGCAGCAGCTGGTCTGCTGTTCTAAATGCGTAGCACCCACCACCAATGACAGTCCAACCCTCCCAGTTAGCATTTAAGACATTTATTATAGGACCATTTTTTGAAAGGGCTTACAGGTATGGACTAAATAGTCTTATCCTCTACCTCAGTGAAATTGCTGTGGAAGAGAGCATGTTTTTATCACATTCTTTAAGTACTTATTAAGTGCTTCCTACGCCACTGTTCTACAAACTAGGATTATCGAAGCAATAAAAGTAACCCCAAATTCCTAAGCTCACGGAGCTTACATTTCAGTAAGGCAGAGATAACAGAGAATCAGAAGAAAGTGCAGTGCATTAGAAGGTAATAAATGGTATGAAGAGATTTGGGGGAAAGGCTGGAACCTGACACAGGGGGGCTAGGAGAGGTCACCCTGAAAGTGTGTGTGCCCCGAGCCTGCCACCTAAGACCTCACTGCGGAACGGGCAGGGCCTGCGCTTGTCCAGCCCAGGGCTATGAGAACAGAGAAAGTAGAGACAGCTAGGGGTGGACATCAGTGCCATGGGCCAGCGTCAGCCAGGCTGTCAGCCAAAGGAATGCGTGTGTCTATCGAGCTGAGTTACGATGTGGTGTCCCGGGGGTGGGGCTTTGGAGGCACTCCAGGAAGAAGAGAAGGCCAATGTCATCTGACCACATTGTCAAGTTTCCCTGGAAGAATGCTTTCCTCAGGACAATCAGGATGCCCTTTCCATGAAAGACATTAGTTGCGACTTTTCTGGGGACAGCAAAGTAAAGGCCTAGAAGCCAGTTCACCTTCCCCCCACCCCCAGCGCATTATTCTTTCTGCCCCTCACTCCCAGCAGTCCACACCATCAGGGCCTTGGGGACCGAGCGGAGCCCCCCTCAGGCCAGCCTCATGCATCCTGCAGGGGTGGCGGGCGTAGGCGGAAGTAAAGGCTAATACTGGAGCAGCTGAGCGAGAAAACGATCGACTAACACAACTCACTACGTCAGGTACACTCAGGTTTCACGCTGGGAAGCCAGAAGGGGCCACACCATGTGCCCCTTTCCCAACAAATGTGGTTCTTTATCAGCTGGCACTTGCTAGGTGCCACTCCTGTGCCCTGCTGCTGGGAGGGACGGCTGGCTCTGTGACTGAGACCCTAGACATCACCTTTGTTAGTAGGTGCGCCTTGCTTCATGAAGGGCTGCACCTTGCTCCATCCATCAGCTCTGTGTGTTCCAGTCGTCGTCCCCTGTTGCTCCACTACTAACAGAAGTGGTTGGTGCTGCTACCCCCGGAGGTCCAGGGGGTAGCACCTGATAGCCTGAACCCTGCCATAGGAATTCCTTTAGGCAGGAGACCGTGGCTCCTGGGCCTGGTAGTGACGCTTTTGAGTACTTGTGCCCTTCAAAGGTGTGAACCTCGGTTCACCAGACCCCGTGCCTGTTAGATCCATAGTGCTCAACATATTTATATTAGATACTGGACAGTGATAGGGAAAACTACAGTTTTCTATTACTTAGAAAAACCACAGAAGCAATGAAGGTCAACCAAACTACGAGTGGTTCAGAAGCTGTCTGGAAACTCGCGCTGAATTCCGCATCCAACGGTCCTGCTTCAGATGCCTTGTCCTGCCCCTCCCTTCACCCTAGGTATGTAGATTCACAGAACAACTGCTGGTCTTTCTGGAGAAGGAGACACTTGAGACCAGAATGGCTGTTTCTGTTTTGTTACTATTATTGTAGTCATGTTGAGCTCTTTCCTAAGCAGAACAAGTCCCTTGAAGAAATAGCAAACAGTGGGATAGAAAATGTGCCAAAAATGGTGTGTCTAGGGTTTAGTTTTGGCATTGATGCATTTGACCCAGGCAACCGTGACAGCGAGGCCATCAGTTCAATCTCTGCTGAGTGGCACCGAGGTCCCTTTCAAGGCACAGCTGCGCTGCAAGGTCTGCTGGGAAAGCTGGTCCTTGGAGTCCAACACACTGTTCACTTGAGAGGAAAATCGAACTCTCTGTCCCAGAGTAGTGAGAAAGTGGCGCGTTGACCCCGCATTCTTTCAATAGCAAGGGAAATGAGTGTAAGTAACGCCCTACAATGAGTGGGGGCCACAGCACCCAGACCCCCGGGTCAGCGGTTCTCCCGGCTGCTTCCTCGAGGTCGTTTCCCTCTCCACTGTTTCATGATGATCCACGGTGGTCACTGAAGGTCTGAGGCACTTTGTGAAAGGTGTGAGCACTAGCAGCCAAACGTAGGGTGCATTTATGTCTGTAGTGTAGACAAAGGCATGGTACGTTTGATGTGTATTCTGTCCAGTCAGCTTTACCATAAATACAGATGTGCAGGAAGCTTTGTACCAGTGGGGCTTAGCTAAACCGTTCCCCCATATATCCTTAGAGAGATTTTTCTCCCTGTGGGACTGTAGTAGGGCATTTTGTGACTTTTGGGGAAGAAGCTGTAGGTAGTATGAGGTGGCCTTTGGCTTCATTCACGTGCCACTCGTTGTGAATTGATTGGATCATGTCATTTTCTCAGAGGCTGGCAATGCAGCCTTAAGAATAATGACCCTGCACTATGGTATGCTGAAAACAGATTTTTCAGCGCCAGAAAAAGATGATTCATACTTGGCATAGGAGCCATTTCTGGAAACTGTCAGAACAAAGAACTGAGGTAATTCACTAAGGGGTTCCATTACCGTCACCACAATTTGGAAAGGATGTTGCATCACTAAGTGCGTCCAGTTGATAGAGTTACATGTATCTGGGTATGCTATGTACCTGTCTGTTTTGTAGGTACAGTTAGGCTAGAGGCATGTATGCACACATACAGTATGTATGTATTTGTTTTAAGGGCAGAGTTGTATCAAATGGTAACCTGTAGTTATTCCTCTTTCCTGAATTTTAACTAGGTGGTCTCAGATAGTTTGAACAACACCCACCCAAAAATAGGATCTTGGTTGGAATCCTAACTCTGCCACCACATGTAATCTGTTCCCAGCAATTACTAAAATCACACTGGGGGTGGGGGGGATGCATGATCATTTTGCCCATTTCTTTTGCCCACCATCAAATTTTGTCACCAAGAAGCTTCTGGCCACTTGAGTCATCAATACTTCTGGTGGCAGGGCTCCCCACCACTCCCTGAAAACTGCATCCTCAGAGACCATGGGGAACGTCCCCCTCCCCAAAGAGTGTCTTCCAGGTAGTGTCCTGTATACCTCACTTGCCCACCCAGTTACATATTCCTCCTTGGCTCTGTGTCAGACTGCACCTTTATGTATCTTCATCTTCTCTCAAAAATCAATTCTCTGGGTCCCTTAATCATTTCCATTGATCTCTGTTGAATTTTCTCTAATATGATGGCACCTGTCTGCTCCTGAACTACTTTTCTCATCTTTACCATTCAGCGCTTGGCCCTGCTGGGTACCGCACAGCATGCGGTATGGGAGATGCTGTTCATCCCCTTCCCACTGCTGCATGACACACACAAACAGTGCAATAAAGAAAACCTGCCAACTTGCTTGCCCGGGCGCAGAGGCTCCCGGGATTTTTCTCTCGATCAGATTCTGCTGCAACACGGCTTCCCATTTCAAAGTGTTTGGTACATTCTCCGAGTCACAACTCCAGGTCACAACTCCGAGTGCCTAAGGCCACCGATCTAACTTTCCATGCATAATCCTACTTCCTGTCTCCTTACTAAACTGCACTGCAAGTCAGCTGAAATTTTAAAAACTGCATTAGAAGGGGGGTTATAAAGTCAAGATTTTTTGTCTAATTAAATGTCTCCTGTTTGCAAAGATGATGAGCTAGTTGTCCAGGTAAGACTTTATCTGAGGAGTAGCAGAGGGGAGCTGGGAAGCTGCACACAGGAAGCCCAGGTTCATTGCCAGCTCCCTGGGCTCCAGGGTCTGGGGAAGCAGCCACTGGACGTGTGAGCCCGCCAGTGCGGTGGGGTGGGGGAGAGGCTGCGGGGTGATAACGGCTATTTGTGAGGACCACAAATGGGCCAGCCATTTCTATAAGGCCTTTTTCTATATCACGTTTAAACTTAGCGCAAACCTTTCTGAAAGATGTAATTATTATGGCCATTATTTTAACAGATGCAGAAACTAAGTCACAGAAACAGTCAAAGATGTTGGAGTACCGGATTCAGTCCCAGGCAGTCTACACAAAGACATGCAGGCCTAGGCACTTCTCAGGGTCACAAGCCTGCAGTTGGGACAGTAATGGACCCAGATAAAGGATATCTGAGGCATCTGCCTGAGCCTTGGTTACCAACTATAGGAGGTCTGTCCCAAAAGTATCCAGTATCGGCTGCCCAAATGGTTTTAATTATATGGACATTGGCTCAATACTTTCTGGACAGGCCTCATATATGTGCAGAGGTTTCTTTGAGACTCAAATTTCCAATGGTGTTATATCAACTAAGGATTGTTCAGGGAAGTAAAAAAATTCTGACTGGAAAATGCTGCTATTTATGTGACTTCTTTTTTTAAGCCTTTAAAAGATTAGTACTTTATTGACGCCTTTTTAAAAAGCATTTACCTAGTGATTGACAAACATATTTTTAAAACTAATCTGGATTGTCAACTCTTTATGAAATTTGCATCATATGCTTGGGTTTCTTCACTTTTGTTATGCAAATCTAGCCGGAAAGGATTAATTCAGAAGTAAAGGTGGTGTTCATTATGTTTTTCCCAACCCCTAGTACCTCTTTGGCCTTCACCAGAAAATAAAAACTCAACTCCACCCTATTTGTAAGGGAGGCCAGTTTAGCCAAACTAAAATCAAATTTATATTCTTCAAATTTCCCTGTTTGCATCCTTTATTAGGTTAAAATGAAAAGAAATATATCAGAAAGATTCAATTTATGTTCCAAGGGACCTGAGAACCATTCTTAAATATGAGCAATTCTTGCAATGAATTATCAGTGGCAACCTCTGGTCAGGTCTCTTAGAACAGTTCCAAGGAGCCAAAGATGAATTTCCCATTTCTCATTCCCAGAGCTTAGAGGCCTACAATGAGCATTTTCATCTATAACTTACTGCCTGTTACTAAGTGATTCTGGCTGTGTCAATAAATTTGTTCACAGCTCTAATTGTGTTAATGAATTGAACATAATTAAACTTACAACATGCCATGACTTTCTTCTGGCAGAACTCAGTAGATTTTCCAGAAAAGACCTCTGTGGGAAAACAAATAAATGTACTGTGTGACTCCTGTCTTCACCATTATAGTCTCCACGGAGAAATGACTGCAATAAGGGATTCCTGAAATTGAAGTTTTGAAGAACGTTGCTCTCTGAATAAAGTTCTATTCAACCCATAATGACTGCAATGCCCCCTTGGATTCAATTCACTAGGTTGCAAGCTCCTTCAGGATAGGAAGTATGTACTATTTTATCTTTACCCCCAATACTTAGTGAAAGCCCATTACCTAAAAAAAATGTGAGTGGATGTAACCCCATGGATGAAGTCACTCTGAATAGTTGCATTTGGTGCTGACAGGGCGAAGGGAACCGTCATTTTTCAGTCATCCCCTGTGGGTGGGCCACTTTGTCTTGGAGATCGCACATGCAAAGTAGCATCTAATTCTCACGAACCTCCTGAAGAAGGTGCAGTGCTCCCCTTTAATACGTGAGGAAGCCCAAGTTCTAAGATGCTGAGTCACTAACCTGAGCTCATGCTTCAGTAAGAAATTTGGGATTCAGCTCGTGCCTAGCTGATCCCAACACTTGTTGTCCTTCATGACTTTACACTGTCCTTCATCTACGTTGCATAGGGAGTAGGTGTGCATATCAGCTACCCGTTGACAAAAGTGCTCCAGGAAAAGTTAGCAGGAGTTCCCAGGCACCCAAAACTTTGATTAAATAATTCCTTTGCCTAAATCCTTTTTAAAAATTAGTTGACAATGAAGACAGCTTTTCTCAAGATACGTTATTTGCATGTTGTTTTCAAAGCTGAGGATCGTGACTTGACATTTCTATTCGCAGCAGGGCAGAGCATGGGTCTTACACATTGGGAGTGTATGTAAGTGCTTACGGTGGCAAATTGCCACTTGAGTTGTTGTTTTTTTATGACATGCTGCTGCCGTAGGAGTGCTGCCTTTAACTTATAAGACCTAAGAGCTTGTTTGACAAATAAGGGAGAAAAAGTCAAGACCTAGACAATACTCATTTCTTCTGGGCATGATAAAGGGGAAACGCTCCCAACCTCTGGTTTAGTCAGAAGGATTATATTCATTTCTATTTGGCTATAACCAGTCACAAAATAATTTCAAGGATTATGGAGTTCTAGCTACTTTTTTAAGGTTGAAAAGCCTTAGAGGGAGAGAAGAATAAGAAAAGGAGCAGAGTCCAGATACGTTTAATAATCTTATTATTTACTTAGAGTTTGTAAATATCTCCAATATATTCTATCTTACTCCAGCCTTAGAAGCCCATAAGGAGGAAGTCAGTTACCATCATCCCCACTTCATAAACACAGACATAGAATAACTTAACCTTATCCTTGAAAAGCCCAACCTAAGCCAGGCTGGGTTTACTCACCGCCCTGCTGTAATGCATTGCCCTGTGGAGATGAGTTTGCTGTGGTGGATTCTGGGAAAGTACTGGGGCCATGGGGTATGACAGCACGAGGCAGACAGCGGGTCCAAGTACTTTCAGCAGAACCACCCCAAGAAAACCAGGGAAGGCTGGAATGAGCTTAGGGACCGCTGTGCATTGGGAGAGCCTAAGAGAATGAGGCTGTAAAATGCATAATTGAGGGCAGATC
Source organism: Noctilio leporinus (assembly GCA_004026585.1). Taxonomy (NCBI): domain Eukaryota; kingdom Metazoa; phylum Chordata; class Mammalia; order Chiroptera; family Noctilionidae; genus Noctilio; species Noctilio leporinus. Next base: position 552,725 of record PVIW01000079.1, read on the forward strand.
AGATGGCAAAACAGCTCAATTTGTCCATGGAGCCAAGAGAAATCATACAAATTAGACAAGTAATCAATAGCCTTCAGATATACAAGCAAATATTGCTGAACCCAAATCTCTAGCATATTTGCTTCTGTCTCTGAAAAGGTTGCCTTTTTCATAAACACAAATGATCCTTTTTACCACTTTTTTAAAGAAACATATAACAAGGTATTACACTTGGGGGTCCTGTAATAACATTGACCCTTAATTTTTCAGGCATATCTTTTTTTGTAAAGTCTAGTCAGTCCTCATTTATCATGAATTCTGCATTTGTGAATTCCCCTCCTCTCTAAAATGTATTTGTAACCCCCAACTCAATTCCCATGGTGTTGTGTGAGCATTTGAGGACATGTGCAGAATGGTGAGAAATTAGTCACTAGAGGCTGGACAACGTGACACTTTGTCTCCTTGTTTCTGTTCTTATATATGATAAACAAGTGTTCTTTTTATGGTCTATTGAGTGCTACCTCTTTCATACTTTGGTGCCTTTTCTTGGTGATTTTGCTCCTTAGAATGGATCCCAAGTGTAGTGCTGAAGTGCTGTCTGGTGTCCCCAAGCACAAGAAGGCAAAGTGATGTGCCTTACAGAAAACAACCGTGTTAGATATTCAGCACAAGTTATAGGATTATAACTCACGTTCCATGTTAATGAACCAACTATTCGATAAGGTACCTTTAGACAGAACCCATACAAAACAAGGTTTTATGTTGATCAGTTGATGAAAATGCTGTGTGACCAGAGGCTCGGAGGAATCTCACTCTGCATTTCCCTAGAAGCAAAGGCTTTGTATTTGCTAATTCAGTATTCTCTGGGACAATAAAAGTCTGACCCCCAGGACCTCCAATTGAGACTAAGGAAGAGAAATTCCAGGTTCTGCTCAACCCTAGGTGAGATATCCGCCACTTCCCTCCCCCAGCCCCTAGGACTGGGTCACACGAGTGCTTGTCCTGGGGCTGCCTCAGGCTGGCCCGCAGGCAGGGGACACCAGAGAAGGAGTGGGTGCTGGGTGCTGGGGAGGAAGGAGAGAGCTGGGAGTAGCAATAGTAGGTGCCAGGTCGCCTTCATCTCAGTAAGTGACCCTCAGCCCACCATTCGCTTCACACAGCTTCGTCATCCTGCAAAGGACACTGGGAGGTACAAATAATTGGAACAAGCGTTTTCTACTTGTGTAGAGTCAGTTAGTGGCCTTGGATCTGTGAGTGAACAGCAATGCATAAGCCTAAATAAGATGGACAGCTGAGACGATCCAGGTCAACATTATGCTTTGGAGGTGATGACTCAGCAGGTGTCCCCATGCCCGGTCATCTGCAAGACCAGCACCTGTGATGTCCAGGTGGGGTGACTGACGACTGTGCCCTGAGGGTCAGAGCATGTACCCTTGAGCCCTCAGCCACCTGGGGCATCTGCAGTCACGTAGGGACTTGGTAAATGTATGTTGATTGCGTTGATTGAGAATAAACAAGGCACAAACAGTTGCTACTTGGAAGCCACATCCAGCAATTTGCTGGAGATCCCTTGGTGGGTTCAGTCTTCAAAACTACCACCCACCCGCCTGCTCTCAAACATCACATTGGCACCTGATGTTAGAATAGTTCTTTAAGCATCTTCTGTGAGGAGATGGAATTAGGCGGGGGTCTTGGATGGTGGTTTTCAAGGCAAAGTCTAAGCAAGAGAAGTTCTCAGCAGAGGCAGTGAAGGGATGGCTGGCATGTATGTGGAGGCCAGCACAGAGCTCAGAGCGGCACTCCGGCAGAAAGAGATCGCTTTCTGATGATGGTCTACTTAGTTCCCCGGACCTAAACCCGAGCAGTCAGGCTGCAACCAGAGCTGGCCCTGGAGTCAGAGGGACAAGAGTTGGAGATCTGGCTCCACAGCTGACCATTTGCACCTTTACCTGCAGGGTGCTCGCAGGGCATGGGGAGGGGACGTGTGGGGACATGCCAGCCGGGTGCTCTGCAAACGTGCCTGGTGCTCTTGTCTTGCGTTCTGTGGCTCCTCTCTCGTGTCTCTGAAACCTTGGGGGATGGTAAGGATAGCTGTAGGCTTCTTCCTCCTGGGGGAGAGGAGGGCAGGTGTGGCAGCAGGAAAACTGCTGCCAGGTGGCCAGCAGCCAGAAAATGGGCCCAGTTTGTGGACATGATTTCACTGGCGTCTTCTCCAAGGGAAGTTTCTCTCCCTGCAAATGAGAGCCAGTCTGTCACCTTCCTGCACACGCAGTCATGCCCATCACACACATATGGTGCCTGGCGGGGGGCCCTCAGCCCACGGGCCCTGCTGAAGAACATCTCACCCTGCCAGCCTGACGCCTCCAACCTCAGCATCACCTTTTCCCAGGTTTCTTGCTGAATCAACCAATTAGCTCCAACCGTCTCTGACTGCTTTGAACTATGTCTTGTTAAAACATGAGTGGATGGGGACCCTGTGAAGGCCGAAAGCCACTCCAAGAGAACCAGGCATGCTCATCCAGTCCCGATGCAGAGTTTCCCTCCTCCACTTCAGGTTGTTGGAGCCGTTAGTGCCCAAGCCGTGACTTTGACTTCTGGAAGAACCTTGGTAGGGATTCTGAGCAACCCATTCACTGGAGCATTTTTACAGCATTTCCTCCAAGATCCTGCCCTACCCGAAAAGCTAAACTGCACAATTAATTTTTTTCCAAAGATTAATAATGATTTCAGAGCTCAGTTGATCAATGATAGATCACAGATTATCTTTCCTGTAACCATTGCACCTCAGCTCAGGGTGTCCCTGTGACAGTCCCAATGCCTTTGCCCCAAGGAGACCAGTTATCACCCGAAAGTGTCCCCAGCTCTGTGTCCAGTTGCTGATAGAGCCAAACACCTTCTGGGATAAGGGTTTTCTTGCCACTTCCCAAGGAAGGTGGCCGTTGGGGTCCCCTCTGCTTCTGCAAGCCAGGTCAAGTGGAGAGCATGGGTGCCCAGTTGTCTGGGCAAGTCTGTCTAGTGACCTGGCATTTTGCCTTCATTAGGATTGTTGTCTTGCCTTGATTCTGAATACTTATTTTAGTCTCTAAGATTCTAATGAGGAAAGTGCAAAAGCTAAGTAGGAAGTTAACATTAAGGAAAGCCAGAGGAAGCGTGCTCTGTGTAGCTATAAAACACTTTCGCAAGCTCTAAAGTGGCCCTTGGAAGGTTCTTTGTTCTCTATCAGTGAACTATTTCCTTCCGTCGGTTACCCTTCACTAGCACTGGTGTTCGTTCTTCCACATGAGAACCATTCTGGGTTTCAACCTGTAGGGTGTGGTCATAGGGTGTCCTAGCAAGTCCCCCGGTCAGTTCCTCACGCCAGCCCCCACAAGTCTCTGGGGAAACCTCCACGGCACAGCCCCAGCAAACCTGCTTCTCAGCGATGGTGGCTGCCTTAATGACCTGCAAATTGCTCTGCTGTCACAGTGAGCCTCCTCAGGGGATGAAGCCAAACTCCACGCAAACCAGGCTTTTCTCTCTAGTCCAACTCTTCCTTCTGACCAAATGAATTCTTTTCGGTTTGCGTGCTCAGTGTAATTAGTGCATATGGTCCAGCTGTGAAGAAATAGCTGCGGACTCCTAACTTATTATTAATTAGGCTCATTAAAATGCAAGTAAGAGAACGTTGCCTAGGTAAACAATACATTATGTCAAAAAGTCATTACTTGACAAGAGCTAGTCATCGTAACTCAAGTCATTACGGATATTTCGTGGGTTTTTTTAAGGCGCCAGGGGTGCCAGTTAGCTACCTTGACTGACATCAAGGACAGACATGCAGGCCTGGGAGCCGGCAGCAGTACGGCGCTGCAGTTCTTTTCACTTCATTTCAACATGCGTCTGGGGGAGGTCAAAGGTTGACAGCCCAATGACAGGCCTTCTTCAGCCGCCATGGTGTCACAGCGGGAGCGTGTCAGGAAAATTTCCTCGGCCCCTCTGAATTTCTTCCCCGTTCACATTTCTTTTCCTGTCTCACCAGGAGGGAGGGACGGGCAGTCTGGTGACAAACACCTGGGAAACAGAAATGTGTGTTGTGCGCATTAGGATCCAGGCGACTGGTGACGGCGGGGGGAGGGGGTACCCTGGGCTCCAACGGGGAGCCTCCCCTGGTCTCTGTTGGACCCAGAGGGGAGGGAGGGCAGACCTGAGGGGTGTTGCGTGCTGGCCCCATTTCCCATGCTTCAGGGCCCTTTTCCTAGGGACTACCTGGGTGAACTGTGGCCATCCCAGCCTGGTGGCTCAGGAGCTAGGGCCGCTAACTTGCTGAGTGCTGGGCTTCAACCCCCCAGCCCTTCCGTACCGCAGCTCCCAGCTCTGACACTAGTCGGGACCTTTGAAGGTCTTGGGGTTTATTACTCCCCAGGTGTCGTCTGCTCTCTAGGGTCCTTGGTTTGGAAGCAACAGAGGCAGCCATGCCCACGGCAGTGTGCTCCAGAGTTCTGCAAGTGTTTCTCTGCCTTTAAAAGTCCATGCACGTGTCGGTGTAAATCACCACAGGGATACAGGCTCGGTTCTAAATGGATCAAAAGAGGCTATTGACAGATGCTGAAATGAGTGTCTACCCTTAACACCGGGTCAATTGATAAGTGTCTGACCTAGACTTCTGACTGACATGAGGAGCTGTCAGGAAGAAATTGTGGTTTTCAGTGATGACAGCGAGGAAGCAGGGGAGGAGAAACAGGGACAGGAAACCCAGGGAAAGACCTCACTTCCCGGTGGGCACATCGGTGTCCCTTCAGGTGCAAGCCCAGCAGTTGTAAGTTTGATGGGTACATTCTGCACCTGTTCTGGATAAAGGCTTGGGAGAGTCCAGTAACATCTCCGAATTCTATGAGTGAAACTTGGGAGAAAGTCAAGTTCATCTCGATCGAATAGGACATTATCACTGATACTATTTTCAATCCTTATTTTGAAATGACTAATAGGAAAACATCAAATTTAAAGCAGAATTTTCCTATGTGTGCATATAGGAAAATTTGCAGCCCTGAACACAGATGTGCATGGAAATATGAGAGGGCCAGAGCACCTATTCTATGCTATCCCTGTTTTAGCATAGTCATGTGACTTCTCCCCGGGGAACGTTGTTAGGTTTATCATTTATTTTAATCCAACAAGTATCAAGACAGTGATTTCATTTTGGTGCCTCCACCTTTTGAGAAACTATACTTGTATAGTTCAGCTCTTTTAAGTTGTTACATCTCCTGATGGATAGCAGGGCTTAATTGTGAAATCACAAGGCTCCTCAAACCCAGAGTGCCCATCGCCTGGTGGCTGTTACCGGACCTCCACTGAGATGCGTCTTCCCCAAGCAGGTCCTGTGATTCTTAACAGATCTCTGGTGGTCCCCACAACTCCTCATACTCTGATTAATTTCTTTGTAAATGTCCTTATTTGGGCCAACCATCTGTTGGGACCTTGTCTATACTGGGCTCCCGTATATACACCTCCTCCATGTATTCCCAAGAAACTTCTGTATTTCCACTTTGAAATCAGACAAGTCCACAATGTTGAGTGAGTTCTGGAGGTAAAAATGCCCAGGCACTTACCTCTAATAGGGTAGACATCAACGAGAGCCCCGATTTCCCACTGTCCAAGAATCATAATGGTTCTTACAAAACTATTCTAAGTAATAGTTGCATCCCATTTCACAGAGAAGGAGACTGAGGCCAAGGTTAATTAATAACTTGCCATAGTTGAACAATTAACAGCAGAAATTGAAAGCCAGGAGCAACAGACCCAAAGTTCTTGATAAACTTGGCAGTCCATGAAAATGGCAGAGGCTGGCATGTCTTATGGGACATTCTGAAGACATTACGTACTTTCAGTTTTTCCAAAACACGACGAGCTTTAAAACATCCTGTTCTGCTTGAGGTGAGTCCATGGTGCCATCAAGACCAGCTGCTCCCGGGAGACTTGCATATCCAGTTGCTGACTTGGCATCTCCATTAGATGTCTAAGGGTTTCTCGAACCTAATGTGACCCAGTGACACTCTTCCTGCCGCATCTTCTGCAAGGCCGATCCTCTTGCCATCACTCCCTCCCACCTAATGGCAGCCCCGGGGTTCCAGCTGCTCAAGCTGAAGTCCTGCGACACATCTTTGTTTCCTTTCTTGCTCCCACGACCCTTACTCATGCTGCCTGGAAACTGTTGATTGTCTGTAGTAGGTTGAAGAGCATTGCCCAAAATTCATGTCCACCAAGAACCTCAGAATGTGACCTTGTTTTCAAATGGAGGTCTTTGTGGATGCAGTTAGCTAAGGGTGGACTCCACCGTGCAGCATTCGGGTGGGCCCTACATCCAGTGACTGTCAGGTGACCGTAGGAGGAGAGGAGAGACCACACAAAGGCACAGAGAAGAGGAGAAGGGGGGCCTCCAGTATATAATCTCTAAGAGAGTGTATGTTTGCCCCAGGCATGAGAACTAACTAATTCCTTTAAACATATGAAAAAGAGGTGATAAATTAAGGAAGCATTCACAGAAGTAGTAGCCAGGCCCTCACGACACGTGAAGAGAGTGTGACGTATTTGTCACCAGAAGGGTTCAAATAGTAATTGAGGAAAAAGGGCAGCTGTAGCTTCTGCGCCTCCTGGGTATTCAGCAGCCCTGCCTGGACCCTGGCCTCCGCATCCCAGCACAGGTGACCCTTTTAGAACAATTCTGTATCTGGCCAAAGGAAGTTCAGTAACAGGATTGCCTCCACTTTTGCGGAGATCTTTTTCTGTTTGCCCGTAAGAGGTTGGTGCCTTTTGGGGGAACGTGACCTGGAAAGGCCTCATCAGCTGTCCTCTGCGCTCAAAAGCTCCGTTTTCCTGAGCTAAACTGGCTTTCCTTTTCCTTTCGGCTGGGCGCTGCAAATTTGTTACCCAAATGCTTCCTTGACCTTCCCCTTCCCTCTCCATCACGCGCTGACACCTCGAGCCTGCGTTTGCGTCTTGCAGCACCTCGGGAAACTCATGGCTAATTTCATTATTTGGGAGAGAAAAATGCAAATGAAGCCAGACAGCTGGCGCTCTCCTCGGGCTGTGCGGTGGAGGGGCTGGGCCCCTCGTCAGAGACCCCCACACCCTCCTGCCCAGACAGGCCCTGGCGCGGGTGGGCGGAGAGTCTGTCGGAGCAGCGGGAACAGATGGCTAGGAGGGGAAACGATAGAGGAGCCCAACGTGCTGGAGAGTCCGGGGCGGTGGCGGTGGGTTGCCTGGGCAGTCAGATGGAGCCCACGGGGCAGGGTGAAGCCCTAGGGCGGGGACGGGGGCCCTCGGGACAGGGACGGAGGACCCAGCATCCTTAAACACCCCCACTTCACTTGAGGCACAGCGAGCTGGGGATGCATGCAGTGTAACAACATCTTCACCTGCCAGTGGCGACCAGATTGCTCTGCAGGTCATGTGCTCTTTCTGTATACTCCGTATCTGCTTTGTGACAAAAGGGAGATGTTGACAGCGACAAAGAGGAAAGTCAGGGGATCAAGAGGCCTTTCCTTCCCCCCGCCCCAAATGAATCTTCATCTGCAAACCTAAGTGTGCAAGACATCTAACTGTTCCGTAACTGGCTCCTGTATTCTGGTCACACCCTGCCGGAGAGATGGCAGTTTTCCTCACTCAGCATCCTCCCTTCCCCTAGAGTTATGGCAATGGGAGGGGCTTAGAAAGGTCCACAGGAGGGGCCTTTAGCCCTTATCGTCTGTCAGCGGTGCTGTTGCGGAGAAGGCGTCCTCCAGGGTCAGCAGGGAAAGCACAGAGCACCTAGCCTACCCCGAGCGTGGGGTGGGGCCGTGCCCTAAGGCCATCGTCTCAGGCTCTTTGGAGCATTTGGACGCCCAGGTTCAGAGGGATCGTTCTGTGCCTGTCTCTTTTCCTCAGCATGCAAGGCAGGGGCAGGTCCCACCAACACCCCCGCACCGTTCATGTCCCTGCGAAGCCTCCCTGGAGAACCGTCCTCCCTTCTGGCCCCAAACCTAGTTCTTGCTCATTCTGCAGTCTCCCAAGATTTCAACAAAGACTTGGGCTCAAGGGAAAAAACCAAGACACCCCGCCCCAAAAAAAGGTGGTTAGTATTTTAATGATATTTACAGATCATGCGGAAAAGAAGCAAAGATAAGCCTGGAAAATAGGGGCCTCCAGCCAAATCCAGTTGAGATGGATGTAGGGCTCAGGTGTCCCTGAGCTACTGAATTAGCTGATGGATGTTTCAGGTGGGATAAGGCCAACCCTGTTCACCCTACCGTCTCTGGTGCCATCAACTGTCTTTGAGGTCCCTTAGGCCTCCCGGAGAACTTAAATGACATTCTGGTTTTAGAATGTGATTCCTGTGGCCCAGTTTAGACCAGGATTGGCACCTGAAATCCTGGAAGCATTGAATGCAGCCTAATCTCCAGGGTCCGTGCGGTTGGCAAAGTGGGAGAGAGGGAGGGAGGAGGAGCTGGGTGCACAGACTTATTCATGCCACAGGTTCCATGAAGCCCCCAGCGAGGGCTTGCTAGAGACCCTTAGTCACTTTGCTTTCATTATTTTGCTTTGTGCCCGCATTACCTCTGTAAAATAAGGTTCTTTAGAGTCCAGGAGCAAAAAAAGGTGTTCAAAAATGTAGACGGTCCAATGCCTTTCCCAAATCTCCCCACTTCTGCTGGGTTCTCTTCCAGTCTCCTTCCTGCCACCTGACACCATGAGGTCCCCAAAACTGCCTGGTCTTCCCATTCTGTGAGACTGTTTGTACTAACTGTGTTGGCGTGGCCTTCTCTCGCTCATCCTGTAACTAGCCAAGTGGGAAAGTCTTCCTGTCTTCCGGTCTCCCTGGTCCCTGATCACGAGACACAAACAGGACTGTACTTGAGTGCCATCTGACGCGCCCTTAGTTCTCCCCATCTACTGCGCGTGCGCGGACTGAGTGTGACCTTTGCGACACTGGCCTGGCTGCTGGACATTCACACCGGCCTGTCTTTTGTAGGAACAATGTGGAAATCATCCACTTTTTAAATACTACTGGAGCAGAGGCAGAGTACAAAAGCTTGTTGATGCCGACTTTGCGTTCTCCAAAACTACCCCCCATGAAATAAATGAAAATATTTTTATTGCTATTAATTCTAATAATACCCAGGAAAAAGGAGAAACTGAGGCACAGTAGACATTCTGGCTCAAAGTCCTGTGTCATGGAAAGAAGACATAGCTTTCACATTCAATGATCTTAGTTTATATACCTTTTGACTTACTTTTCCCTTTTTTTTTTTTTTCACATCACATTTCTACCTTATAGACTGTAAGGCACATGGATGTGGGCTATGGCATTATTCTTCTTCTTCCAAGTGGAGACAGTGAAGCCGGGGAAGGTTAGGTCACTTGGACGAGCCTACAGGGGCTCCCAGGTCTCCCCACCCCCCACCCCAACCTGGGCTCCGCATGCAGCGCCCCAGTTCTGAGCTCGGCAGCTGCAGGGGAGTTCTGTGAATACTATAATGGGATTTGTTAACCGCCTCTGCATGCTTCGGAACGTGGGTGTCTGTCACAACGCATTGTAGCAGCGAGCTAAGGACACGGGCGCCCGCCTCTAATTCACTTTTCCAGCCTGAAGTTACTGCTGATGCCTGCAAGGACGGCCCGTTTGATGGAGGCCTTGGTTTCAGAAGGAGGAGGCTCCTTGCAAAGGCTTGGAGCCAGACTCAGGCAGTGCCCCGTTTCTGGGTACAGTGGGAAATGGCCAATATTTTATGCACGTAAACATTGTTTTGAGGAGAACTCATTTTATATGAAAAAAACAAAAAACCTTTGTAGTGTTTTCTGACAGGTAAATAACCAAATAACTAATCCACCCCCCCTCAACTTGAGTCACCTCTTAATCTTGTTAATTTAATTTTAAATGAGAAATTATCCTATAATCCAACAAAGCCATTCATTCAGAATCCTTCTCTCGAGTTCAAGAATACGTTTACGTTACACATGAGTTTGGCAAGAAGCACACTCCTTTCCCAATTTTGGCTAGATTTACACATCTGCATTTCACCTACATTGGGAGGTCAGGCTGCATAGAAACCAGGAAGTCACACCAGGGTGGTGGTGCAGTGAGCCTTTTGAATGTGCTAGTAAGGAGGGGAAGAGGTGCTTCAGTTGTGGATTATCCAAATGCACTGTTGCAGGTTGCACCTTGGAATGCATTATTCATGGCTTTTTTCCCTCCCTGGCAATATATATAGATACATAGAAGACAGATAAAACCCTCCACACTTCACATTCTCTCTGACTCGATGACCCTGCCAAACATCCGTCTTCCAAATCTTCTACTTCCCTCCCCATGCTGCTGAGCCTTGCTGAAGAAAAACACCTGGAATGAAGGAGGCTGGCACACTGGGAGGTGACGAAGGTCGGCTTTAAGTCCACTTTCATCTGGTGAACAGGTTTCGACAGGCAAAGGAGGGAGGGGCGACATAAGAATTAATCACTGTATAGCTCCTATTTCCAAAAATGGCATTTTCTATGCACTATCATGCTCAATGCTCACAATCATCTAGGAGGGAAAGAGAGATATCCTTTCTGCTGTCAAAGACCTGTAGCTGATCAACAACAGCACCTAGACTTGACTTTGCTTTTCTGACTAAAAATCTCAGGTTCTTCCCAATATCCTCGTACTCAGAACTATTCCCTGGTGTCCAGAGTCTGCCTTGGGTTGACCAAGTTTTCGTTAGTTCATTTGGTGAAAGGTTGGCTGTCATCTTCCGAGCTTCCTTTGATCTCGTTGCTATTGCTCCCATTCTACAAATGAGCAGACTGAGGCTCACCCACTTGTCCAAGGTCACGAGTCCATGAAGACGCTGAGCCTGGTCTGAATGCAGTTTTTCTGCTTCACTGTTCAATGGCCTATTCATTATATCCTGCTAATGTTACGCTGTAATAGTACAATATTAATATTATCTTTTTAGAGAAGCAAAATATTACCTCATTCATGGAGAAAAATGGATGGCCAGTTAAACTTTTTTGCTTAGACTCTTATGAATGTCACATATACAGCACAATACAAAAGAGTTATTGTTGATTAGATTTCCATTTCCTTTCAATGAGCTTCACTAAAATTACATATTTTAATCGGAAAAAAAATGAGAAATACAAATGTAATTTCTGTGAAAGCGCCTAGAGTCAGAGAAGCACTATTCTCCAAGTAGGAAATGTTTCAAGTCAAATGCTTATTATTTTTAACCAAACCAATTTCTCAATATTAACTTTGAAATCAGAGGCACATGTGTCTGGTGTGTGTGTGTGTGTGTGTGTGTGTGTGTGTATGTGTGTTTAAATCGCACTGCCCTGGTTTTCTCCTCTTTTGATCATTTTGCTGCACTTGCAATTTGATATCTCATTCACGGCCCTCCTGTCTGCAAACTCTGTTTAGTGCATAGCTCTGCAGAAAGAAAAAAAAAAAAAAAAATCTCTTATTTGACCATGAACTTTCGATGATCTAGTTAGCGTTCCTGTCAAGCGTCCCGCGGTCTTTTTGAAAAGCAGGACTTGTCCGTCCTGCCCTCTGGCCAGCTTCCGTGGGACTAAAACGCTAGCAAGAGCCGTCAAACTGCCTGACGGCTTGTCACCAGCGAGGCGCTATTAATTTACACACATTTTCCACTGTTTGCCATCTACCATGATAACTCTTTTTCTCTTCCAAGCAGCTCCTGTTTGCATTTAACACTTGGGTTAATTTTCATCAGAGTTTAAATTTAGCCATCAGTTATTTCACGGGAGCTGTCAGCCAACATATGGAGAGAGGGAGGGGGAAATCCTTCTGAATTTATAATAAAGTGGGATCTGTTGAATGCGAAGCAGAACCTCGTACCCTCGAGCGAGGGCCCGGCGGGGCGCGGGGTCAGCGCGGCTGTGGGCTGGGTTCGCCGCCCCGCTCACCAGAGCCGCATCTGGGCGCCTCCGCGCTTCTTGATATATCAAAAAATGATGGAAAGACACAGTTCAATTTGTCCCCCTTTTATAAAGGATAATTAACCTGTCAGTCTTGCTACTTGAACAACTTCATTACGTCGGAGGCGAATTGGGTGCCGACAAGAGGGGCGCGGGCGCGTGGGCCGCGGCAGGGAAAGCAGGACACGTGCGCGCGCCCCGACGATACCGTCTGGCCCCTGAAAAACCGAACATGCTCCTTCCAATTATGTAATAATCCCGTCTTCGCTATGACCTGCTAAAAGTAATTTTCCTAACTCGGAAGGCAGAGGAAATAATGTCACAGCCCAGCCGGGCCGGAGAAGCGCACGGTTGAGAAATTGAGGGTGATAGGGCTTCCAAGGCCGCTGGGCCGAACTATTTGCGAGCTGGAGAGATGGTTAGGGAAGGTGGACAGCATTTCACAAGCAATAAAAGGAAAGGAAAACAGGGCTGCGCTCCCTTAGCCCTGCCCCTCCCTTGGCCCCCACCCCGGAGTTTCCAGCATTTGTAGCTGGGCAGTAACTCATTTCTGCCAGGATTCTAACCTTTAAAATCGATTCATTCAAGAGAAAAACAACACAACTCATTTTAGTGTTTGAAATCTTAGCGAATCCTAGCTTTTTATTACTTCAAGCTAATGTATTGACTATTTTACATCATCAAAATTGTCATTTAATGAAGATTATAGTCATCTTTTCCATAGAAATGCCATGCTGAATAAGTAAACACAAAGTCACAGTAAAGAATCATAAAATATTTTTCAAATTTTTTAAAAATCAAAATTATGTTGTGCTCAGTGGAAAAAGGAAATGGTTTTATGAGGTTAGTAGTTTAGCCTTACAATAGCGCATGATTATTAAAAATAATTTATGACAAAATGATAAATTTCAGCTAACTATGGTAAAGGTAAACTATTAGGTTTCCCTTGTCAATAGAAATTCAGGGTGAAGTCATATAATTTTTCAAGAAACAATTTTTTTGTTTTAGAAAACATTTTTGAATGATTATTGATTAAAAACAAGAACTAATTTGTATCTTCCCAATTTCCTTTTTCTTGATGTTTTTATGAGATTATGAAAAAGTAAATATTTGTGAAACTAATATCAGCCCTTTAAAGTTTATTCTGAATGTATGAACCTATGACTCATAGTTTTAAATTATTTAAAATATTTCAGTTTTGATAATTTGCGAATATTCTAATCATATTTCTTTCAGCTCAATAGATGCCACATAGATGACAATCCTTTAATTTTACTGCAAGTCAGTTTTTAGAAAAGAGAGTAACAGTCATGCACTAAAATATTCATATTGCTTTACTTGATGAAGACATGAGAATTCATCTATCTTTTGTTTTATTTGAAACAAGACCTGGTATAGCTCCTAGGATAATCAAGCTACCGCAACAGCTCTTCAACTCATATTGAAGGATATCTCTATGCTTTATCATACTTTTTATATTGCCTGATTTCATAGAAACCTTCTTTCAAAAAAGAAACAAGACACTTATGCAGATTAGTAGCATTCCGAGGTTTTCAGAGCATTTTTGGGTTTATCATATCAGTTACAGGATGTCTATTTACCTCTGCTAACTAAAGGTTGCATTTATCATAAAGAGATAGTTCGTGGTTGTTACACTTTTTGGAAAGAACGCTGGTCTCCAAAGTGACTTTTTCCTCTTCCTGAACTTGCTTGTCTCTAGAGCGGGACATAATTCAGATGATGCATTTTGTATTGTTCCGGCTTGGACCTCTGTCTGCACGCATTTGCAGAGACGAATTCAAAGCTGTTGTAGCCCTTCCCCCAGGATTATAGAAAAAGGAGGGAGAGTCAGAGTGGCAAATGTTCTTGCCATCGGTGCTTTTCCACACTGTGCAAGATCTCAAAATCACGGTGGTGGACACGTAAGGCCCTGAGTGCTTTTACACAGCAATAGCATCCCACCTTTTCATAGATAGCACTTGGCATGTTTGCTTGCTGTGTCTTTGAGAGGAAAGACCCGGGGGCCATTGAGATTAGCAGGCTTCTCAGCCGTGTCACCTCTCCAGCTGGTGTGGCACCAGGGGCTCTGCAGGCTGAGGACTGGCTGACTCGGATTCCATCCGAGCTAATGCTGGGAGACTGGGGATGTTAAAAAGTAAAGCGGCACCGGTCTGAGTTCGTTGGATGTTCTCTGTGCGTAAATGAAAGGGAGCAGGGACCAAGGAGAAGTCTCTAAGATTAAATCCTGCTTTGGGGCCCAGAGCTAGGTTCGTTTGTGCCTCTGAAGGAAGCTGCGAGGTGACTCCACAGGCCCACATCAGGTATTGAAACAGAAGCATGATCGCCTTATGTAGGTGTGTGAGAAATCAGTCAACTTCCACAGTTTAGAGCATACACCTGTCTCTCATAGAACCTTCCTGCTGTGAGTGAAGAAGTGTTGTTTTAGTTCAGCTATGCGTATTCTTGTTTCTTATTCTAAGATGACAAAACACTGCTCATTTTAGGAAGTAAAGATGGGCCAAAAGCTAAAAGGAGCAGCTAGTACCAGCACTAAGTAAACATGGAAAGAAGTGCATTTAACTCTTGTAATAAAAAATTTAAATAGCCTTAGATTTAATCACTGTAAATGAATAATTTTGCAGAATAGGTCAGCCATTTGTTGTCAGTGACTTTTTAAAAAGGGCTTTTTCATGAATAACCTTCAAATTTGTAGTCAATTTATTCCAAAGAAACACTAAATTATCAATTTTATGTAGTAAACCTTTCTTATCTACAATTACTATTTTTTATCATTATTTAGGCAGTAATTTGCATATGACATGGTTTATAGCTTTGGAAATACAAATATGTATTGTTATTTGAGACAGCAACTTGAGGGAACCTTACATGTTACAAAGCTAAAGCTAGACTGCTTAGAAATTATGATTAATTCCTATATGTTCATAGTTTGGGTTGGCCAAAAGATAGATTTTTTTTAAGGCACTAGGTTCAACCAGGGGTTTCTCTTTGCTTCATTTTGTGACAAATTGCTAAAATTTTCTATGGTGATATGGAGCCTACCTTTTCAATAAGGATTTTAAAGCCTTGTATTCTGGGACTCATTCTCTAAATTTCTAATTTCCCCAAATGTTTTGTAGCTCACTGCCTATTAGCCAACCTAGTAAGTGCCATGGGACATTATCAAATGTTTTAGACAAATAAACACTGCTGTCACATGGAGTGTGACTCAGTGCACCTGCCTCTGCCCAGGCAGATGGGGGCACCCTCGGTGACCCGTCCATTTCAGAACAGCTGTAGGATAGCACCTGTCTTACAGGTTGAACTGTGTTCCCCACCCAATAGATGTTGAAGCCCTAACTCTCTGTATTTGTGAATGATGATCTGATTGGATCAGATCAGAAACAGGATCATTACAGATGCAGTCAGGGTATGATGAGGTCATTAGGTTGGGCCCTGATCCAGGATGACTGATATTTTTATAAAAAGGGGAGATTGAAACGCAGAGGCACACATGCACAGAGGACACTTCCACATGAAGATGAAGGCAGGGGTGGAGGCGCCACTTCCGCAAACCATCCACCCGCAAGCTTGCCCGGAAGCTACCGGGAGCTCAGGGAGAGACCAGGAACAGTTTGTCCCTCATGGTCCTCGGCAGGAGCCCCCTGCAGACACACCTATATCTCAAATTCCCAGCCTCCAGAGCTGGGAGACGAAACACTTCCATTGTGTAAGTCACCCAGGTTGTGGGCACTTGAGCATAGCAGCCTAAAGAAACTAATACACTGGCCTACACTAATATTTAAAGATACTGACAGTAAATGAAATAGCTTCTCTTGCTACTTAAAATTATCAGAAAAATTATGTTTATTTTTATGTTGTTCTTTTTTGGTTAGACAATACCAATGGCTGAGCCATTATATACAGATGACATAGAGAAAATATATTAATTATAAAAAATAAAGTCATTTTTGACACATTTTTGAGTACTAGGTAAATAGGCTTTATGCTAGTGGTAGTACTGACATATTTCAGTGGAAATGCTACAAGATATAATTATTTATTCAACAGGTGGATAAAGACAAAATACAGGTATGCTTACATAGAAAGATAGAAGTAGGTCAGTACACAGAATGAGCATCATCTATCCCATATTGTTCTAGCCACACAAAGATATTGATTGAAATGAGTAATTGATACCCATCAGTTTTGACACCTGGCAGAAAGTTTGCTGGGCAACACTTGGGTTTCTGGGAAAAGGTGGGGGACAGGGAGCTAAGGACTTGGGGAACTAAGAACTGAGCTTGCCTACATTAGCAACAAGAGCCCCTGGTTTACCGTGTTCATATGTCAGGGTCGTACAGAAGGTTTCCTCTGAAAACAGGGCTGGGCTGCTTTAAAACATTGAAACCATTGCGTTGACATCATGTCCTGCCGTAACGTTTCCACTCTGCCATGCTATGGTGCTATGGGCAATAGGTAGATAAGTAGGTAGATAGAGCCATTCAGGGGTAGTTAAAATATAGTTTTTGAGATCACACAATTCCCAGTATTTGTTGAAATCTCTGGAAGGATGCCCATGCATGTCTAAATACACACTAAGAACATTCGGTGGTTCTTCCCATCATAACTTGTTTTCACTGAATCCAAATCTTCTGAAAGAACTAAATCACTTTGCTAGTAAATCAATTATCTGATTTGTAAAACACAAGGGCCTCCTCAGCTCTGCATGAGAACCCTCTACTCCTTCTGATAGTTCTTAACAATGCTTTCTAACAGGTACTGTTCCTCCTTCCAAGCGAGATTCGCATCTTCCAAAGCCAAGCCTGTTTTCTGATGTCTGATGCCAGGTGCTTACTTGGTGGTGCTATTCGTTGAAGCTGTTTGTCGTAAATGCTCATTGTCACCAGAGCCTCTGGCCACTACCTAAAGAGACCTGGGTCTCAGCCAGTCTGGACTGCACCAAACAGTTGCGCTGTGTTCAGCTGGGCTCTGCTGAGTTGTGTGTGATATGGACCAGATAGAGTTCAGCTTCCATACATACACCTTCCTGGTTAAGGCTAACCACTCTCCAGTTTGAGTTTATCTGGCTACCCTCCTTTCCCATGACCTCAAAACATGGCCCATTAGCCTCAGCTAGGTCCCCACCAACCACAGCTATTCCCTGATTCCACGCCATCCAAACCAACCTGTGTGTGTCTCTCAGGCTGTGCCTTTGTTTGAAAATACAGACCTAAAATTACATTAAAAAAAGAAAGAAAGAAATTCAAAATTTTTAGAGTGAACCCAACCCCTTGTCTCTCTTCTCTAAAGAAGTCATGGGTAGCCCTGGCTGGTGTGGCTTAGTTGGTTGGAGGGTCATCCCATAACCAAAAGGTTACAAGTTCAATTCCAGGTTGGGGCACACGCCTAGGTTTCAGGTTTGGTCCCCAGTGGGAACATGTAGGAGAGGCAACCAATCAGTATTTCTCTGTCACATTGATGTTTCTCTCCTTCTTTTTATCCCTCCCTTCCCCTGTCTCTGAGGTCAATAGGCATGTCCTTGGGTAAGGATTTAAAAAAGGAAAACAGTCAAGTGTTTGTCAGGGTCCATGAGAGCACAAGGAGGTGAGTGCCTTTCTCATTCACCCCACTCCAAGTTCCTCTTTTCCCTGATTTGAAGGCCCGTGGTCCCTGAACATGTCCAATAACTGGTTCTTACAGTTTCAGGTAGGATGGCTTCTTTCCCCAACTAGACTACGAACTACTTAAGGGCACAGAACAAGCTTCGATTCATAAATGAACAGTGTTGAGCGTGCTTGAGCACTCAGTGAATACCTTAGAGAAAATTGGGTGAAAACAGATTTGAAAGCTTTCAAAAACATAGAAACCATGTCTGTGGAATTTCTGCTTTCGCAGCAAAAGCAGGGGTGACAGCAAAGTCAATTTCAGTGGCTACTCTTGGCAGAACAATCAAGATGACATCAGCGGGAAGGTAGGGAATGTGTTCCCACCTATCCGAACACAGGCACTCCTTCAGGCTGTGACTAGTCACAAGTCATCCCCTTTGACACTCAGCACTCAGCAAACCAGGACTCTCAGCTTAGAAACAGGAAAGATCCTGGGCTGGCAATAGGGTCTCTGTCATAAGCCTTGTCCAATTCTAGACGGGTACTTAAATTTCCATTCAAAATGAATGGACTAACGTAAGTCTAGAGCCACCTCCAATGACAACAGCAGAGAGTAAGCTCCATTCATTTCAGTGGGCCAAAGTGTCATTTTTTCCTAATATGTTTTGCTTTTTTTTTTTTTTTTTTTTTTTTAAGGTAATCCATTGCCTTCTGGTAATAAGTAGCAGAAATGTAACTCAGAAAGCTTCAGCAATTTTGCTTAATGTCCTAATCCCAATCCATGGGTTCCTTTTTTGAAAGACAAATTAAAATGCAGCCACTTGGACACAAAGCACAGAGCATTGTTCTATCTGAAGGCTCGTTGGTGGTTGCAGAAGGGGTAGCAGTCAATATCCATGCATTCTCCGAAGTGGCAGGCTCTTCACTGTTCCCTCACTGACACATTGGTGACAGAGTAACACCTCTCTAATTACTCAATACCTGAAAGATATTCATTCATACAGCGCATGGTGTTGAATCCGTATTTGGTCAGGGGTATCCATTGACTCAATCCAAGCAAGCCGACTGTGAATTTCTTCTGGTCTTTTAAATCTCCTGGGCTGAATGCCACGTACTTGCTCACCCCAACCTGGCCTTCCCTTCTTACTTTCTGACTTGGAAAAGGAGGCTGCGCCTGCAGAGCACCTGCTGTGCATGTCTCAGCCATCTCGGGCTAGTGGCATTTCCCCAGCAAGAGTCAGCGATTGCTTAGGTACTGGGGAGCTGGGGAATTCTGGAATCAAACTAGCTGTGTTCCCGTAACACTCACCTCCGGACCTCCTCACCTTCCGGTGTCAGGTTCGGCTAGCTCTTATCCAGGTGGGTTGAGTCCGAGCTCCGCAATGTTTTTTACTTGTTCACCATGGTCTCAAAGGCAGAAGGAGTGCATTCTTTTCCCCAGAACACCCCACAAAGCTGACACTGCTCCTGCATGTGTTAGGGACAGGCGTAATGGAACAAAGTGGACTGCCTGGTATCTCTTTTCATAACAGCCAGCCCAGGAAAGCAAAAGCAATCACTTCGTTGTCATTATTTCCATTCCATATTCATTCTCTCTCTTCTCTCTCTCTCTCTCTCTCCCTCTCTCTCTCTCTCTCTCTCTCTCCCTCTCTCTCTCTCCCCGGTATGTTTACAAATCTTTACATCAAGATGCTCTTCCACTTGCTTCCCTGGCACCCACAAGAATACTTCTTTCACTTACCCAGGCCAGCATTTCCTTTCTGAGAAGAAACAAAACAAGATAGTAGCCCCGTCTTAGTCCAGGGGAACCAAGGGAACGCACCTGAGTGGAGAATGAATCTTCTAATGTTTCCGAACCTTTTGGTGAAGGTGAGGGGGCTTGTTGAAAACATTGCTGTGAGCAGATGGACCCCAGAAACCATCTGCTATGAAGCAACTGAATGTTCAATGATGCATTACGGAATTATTTAGCTCTCAAAGAGCCTGAGAGTAGTTAGTAATGATGGCATCTGCACTGGGAGCAAACAACCTATTTGTATATGATCTATCACTTCATAAACTGTTTAGAGACCCTCGCTTCTTAAAGAAGCAGCAGCCTTCTTGACAGCAGGTATAAAATGGTGATGGAAAAACATTGTAAATCATAATCTTAAAGTTAGCATCTTATCTGCCTCCTCTGGGTTAAGTAAACTTTTTTGATGCACCCAATTTTTTTCTTATTCCTCAATAAAAGTGTAGTTGCCTAAGGTTATTTAATTAATACCACCTAAATCAAAAGGAAATAAAGTATATTTTCATTTCTGTATGTTATATCCCATGGATATTTTAATATCCACATAAATGGATCATCATTTTTTAAATAGTTTTTCTTTTCTGAAAATTATATGTTCCCTTTGTTAAAAAAAAAAAAAATAAGCAAAGAAAAATAGGACAAAAGAAAAGTTACTCATCATGACAACCAAGACAACCAGTATTCTAGAGAGCATAGAATATATATTAATATTGTGGGTGTATTTCCCTTAGGTCGTTTCCCATACTCATTCAAAAGTAAACAACTCAATTTAACTCTATAATCCCTACAAAATGTATATATTCACCTAGAAACTTGCTTCTGTGACATACAACTTAATAGCATATACTCTTTACTCATGGTCTCCTGGAAATATACCACATTCAAGCTGATAGACACAGGTGATGGGACACCAGTAATATAACAGACCACTACACACAACGTGGCTGGTCCTAAAATGCCTTGTGTAAGAGAAAAGAAGAAATCTAAAAGGCTACATGCCACATGGGTGCATTCAGAGACATTCTGTACAAGGAAAAACTGCAATGGAGAGTGGACCAGTGGTTGCAGGGAGTTAAAGGCAGGAAAGGAGTTTAACCGGAAAGAGGTGCTGTGAGGTGTTTTGGGGAAAATGATGGATTTATTCCGTATCTTCATTGAGGTGAGGTTCACATAACTATGCATTTGTCAAAGGGATACAGCACAAGAAAAGGCTAAATTTGGCTTTATGTACATGAAAAACAAATTTTAAAAATATTCACAAGAGTGTAGACAACAGGTGTGGTCAGTCACAGCTTTACCCTTGCTTAAGAGAATGTATTGATTCATTCAGCAATTAATGACTGAATATATCCCAGGCTCGTTCTAGGTGCTGTGGAGAGAAGTGAAGCAGAGAAGTGAAGCAGAGAACAGAAGGAGAGAGGAGGGCTTCTTTAGGAGGTAGCGTTTGAGCCACGTCTTGCAGGAGATGAGGGGATGAGCCAGTGGGAGACCAGGGAAAGGCACCCCAGTCCTGGGGAGAAATGGGCTTGGGGCAACCCAGGAACAAGAGGCACATGGCTGCCAGGGGCTTGGAGGACAGCTTGGGAGAAGCCGCCAGAGGGGTAAGGGAGGTGGGTCTTGTGAGGGTCCTGCATACATGTGAGAACTTGCCTTGCCTGGCTTGTGAGGGGAGGGTTCCAAGCAGAGGAGCAGCACCATCTCATGTGCGCTTGGAAGGCTTCGGTCTGGCTACTGTGTGAAAGTCGTGTATGTGGCTTGGTGAGGGGTGGACCAAAGAGGGGGACCAACCAGGAGACCAGACCAATCCATGGAGAGAGTGGTTTGGACCAGGGTGGTGGTGGCTAGGTTGGTGAAAGGTGACAGGATCACAGGTTTATCTGGAATTAAAGGTAACATTTTCTGACAGAGCAAATACAGGGTGTGAGAGAAGAAACCTACCACGGTTTCCATGTGGATCAATTGGAAAGGTGAACTTGCTGTTAACTCTAATGGGGAAAACATTGGAAGAATGGGTTTGGGAGAGGAGGTTATGAGTACGGAATACGAATTTACTTCAGAGTTACCTTTGAAATGTGGATTTCCAAGTGGCAGAGAGTTTGCTGTATGTGTGCGGAGTTCAGTGGGGGCACCAGAGGAAGAAAGAGACCTGTGGGTATTGTTAGTACCTGGATGGTATCTAGACTTTTCCCAGCCGGAGGAGCTGCAGGCTCCCATGGGTGGACCCGAACGCTCACACCCTTGCAGAAAGGGAGAGGTCTGGGCCTCCGTGCACTACCTGTCCTCCCTCCCTGGATCTCAGCAAGAAACACGAAGTGAGCTTTTCCAAATACTTCACCTGAAAGTGAGGAATTGACCTGGAACTGGTAGCCATAAAAGCTTCTCCTTTCCTACCTGCTCCCTGAGAGTTTCCCTGTGTCGTTGTCCCATGGATATGATATGTTACGCATATGTCAGATGTCGCCGGGATTGAGGGTGCTCACACAGTGGTGGCCTTTCTAGTGAGGTTACCTAGGAACTTGACATACAGAGCCAACTCCTAACGTGTTTGATTTCAGGCAGTTTTTAACCAAAATCCTTTTCATTTGGTTATTATAGGATTCTAGAGATCATAGAATATATACTCTACTATGTAGCTTATATATTTACTATGTAACTTAAGTATAAAGCATGCATGTACATAAAGCAAAAACGTACAGGAAAAATTAGCTTTTACTTCTGAATCAGTAGTTAACAAGAACCCTTCACCCTTAATTCACTTTTATAAATTAGGTATGTTAATAAAAGCTAGGTTTAAAAACTTACTAGTTTTAAGTATATCATCCCAAAACAATATTCTGAAGAAAGCAGTCATTTATACTGTCAAAAATTGTTGAATTACTGATTTTTATTTCTGCCTCTCCTGAGGTTACCAAATTAAATGGTACTTTATTTTAAGACAGTTAGGAGGCACTGCCTTTTACTGAGATATAGTTGAGAAGGTTTTCTCTGCTAAAAGATCATCTGAATTTAAACCTTAAAAAAACCCAGTTGTGCCAAATAGTCCTGAATCAATCAATCACTTAGTCAAATATTTATTAAGCAACATCTGATAATTCTGACATTGGCCTTGCTTTGAGAAATTGTGACTGATTCTTCTCCTCCTGCATTACCAAATACAACACATTTCTCAGATATTGCAGAGTTGATCCTTACTTTTGACTGTATTCATTTGACTAACAGTTTTAATTAAAGCATTAAAAAAATAATTTATTATTTTTAAGAGAGGGGAAGGGAGAGAGACATCCATGTATGGTTGCCTTTCACCTGCCTCCAGCCACGGACCTGGCTAGAGACCTGGTCCAGTCAAATGCCCTGGCTGGGAATTGAACAAGCGAACTTTGGATTCGCAGGCTGTCGCCTTATCCACTGTGCCACCAACAAGGGCTAATTAAAGCATTTAAATATAACAAAACATTCTCCTATATACAAACATTTCAGAAATCTTAAGGATTCACCTTTTAAAAATATTTTATTAGAGATAACAAACTTTTGAAACTCAGTTCTTTAATTGAACTCACGAGTTTGTTTTATAACTGTGAAGAAATGATAAAGCAACAGAGGAGTTAAAAATACAATACAGCCAGTTTTCTCGCACTGGCCTAGAAATAAACCTAAAAAAACGCCTCCGAGACAAAAGAGCACCCTCTTTCCCACACGCGCCCCCATTTGCGTGATGGGTCTGTATTTCGTGCTGCGCGTTTGCCTTGTGTCGTGTCACTCCAGAAACAAAGCTCCCGAAATACAGGTGGCAAAGTCAGAAGGGACACCTTGTGTCACCCAGGTCCCCCCATCCCCCTGACACAGGCCCCTCCGGCGCCCCTCTGCCTGTCAGTCCATCACCAGTCAGTCCAGGAGGGAACCATGTCATCAGCTTAATGACACGCCAGATGGCACACGCCTCTCAGAAACTGAGCTCCTCGGTAAGTCCCAGTCCGCTGGGACAGGGCTCCGAGCTCTGTCCCCGGGTAATGGGGAGACGCGCGTGCACACGGGGCGCGCTGGCCTCCCCAGCCTTGGACTGGACACCCTGCCGATTGCGCAAGGCCCGCTGGCGTGCGCCGAATTCACACCCACCAGCCGGGGCGTCATTCCTCCTCTCCTGCCGGCCTCAGCATGCCGGCGAGCCCCTGGTTTTGGGAAACTGCCGCAGCCTTCATGCCCGGACCCTGCGTAGGCCTGTTGCTGCCGCCTGACCTGCGGCGCCTGCCCTGGGGTGACAGGCGGCCCAGCCCCCGCTGAGACCTGGGCTCCCGGGCGCTGCATTACGTGGGGCCTGTCCGCCCGGAGCCAAATGCTAGCTGATGGAGTCCCCCTAAGACCTTAGACTAGACACAGACTGCCCCTCCCTCTGGGCGAGTCTCCGGAGGCCGCCACCTCCTCTCTTTCCTCCCGAGATGGCGAGGGACACGGAAAAGCCACGGAGGAAAGGCTGCTCTTGTAAACGTTCGCTGCACAGCACTCTAGTCTCCCTGCACCCGGGAGCTGTTTTCTGATATAGTCAAGAGCCTTTTCACGTTGTGAATTGGGGATTGCTGAGGTTTGCCCCTCCCTACTGGGTCCTAAACCAATTCACCAAACTGTGTAAGTAACTGCACTGTATTGATGAAGTCAGAATTTTCGACAAGGTTATCAGTTGGTTCAAAAGCAGCTTTCGACCTAAAAAAAAGGGGGGGGGGGATTAAATCACCTTCTATTGCTGGGCATATTGTTCTTCGAGCCCGGTAAATCAAATGTCTTGGATGTGGAAAATAGGAAAGGTGAATGCCCCTTGCACTGAAAAAATTCTGGTGAATAAAATGAGCTAAATAGACAATTACGAAAGGTCTCAAATTTCCCATCACGCAGGATGGGCAGAGTGGAGGACGTGAGTGGGGGTTCTGTGTAAGGGATAGGGCTCCCCAGAATAAATGCTATATTTGCGTCTCTTTTCCGTGGCCCCCAGCTGCCTGACTTTGGCCAGGGACCCCTCAGTTCGGTGACATGATTCAAGGAATTTCTGTCCTTGGCAGGACAGGGAGCAGGGGTTGGGGGAGCTTTGAAGTGTTACCTCTGTTGCTCACTATTTCCAGTGCTGTTGGCAAAACAGGAAAGAGTTCGTCCACACACAGGCAAATCTCTCTCTGAAACGTGATTTGAGGCTGAATGTTTGCTTGGAGCTCTTTCTATGAACTGTTCCTGCCCAGCACTCACCGTCAGGCCAGTTTCAGCCCCTGAAACTGAACAGGAGCCCCCAGCCCTCTGAGGTGGTGGCCAGGATAGTCCGGGAAAGGAAATATGGTCACCTTATGACTTGGGAGCAGGCAGGTCCATATCCATTAAAGATGCGATGTAAATGGGGGGAACTCTCCCAAGAGGACCCCTCCCCCGGGTCTGCAGCAGGTCCCCCGCGGAGGTGCAGACAGGGAATCTCATTAGGAATCTAACACAATAAAGACATGTAGATCTTTGGGGAGGGGGTGGAGGACAAATCAAATTAGCTTCGTTGCTTTATTCTGCAGCTCACAGCGCTTCTGCCAGTGGACAATTGCATTAGATCAGAAAAGAGATCAAAGGCAAAAACTCCCTGGAAATCCCTTGTCTGAAAAAAGGACGGTGGGTGGAAGAGAACTGAGGAGGAGGAGGTAGGAATAAATCGTGTTGACCGACGACGACATCAGCCAGGACATTCAGCCACGCTCCTGCTGGCTCCCTGGTCAGCGTCTTGTTTGACGTTGGCCATGGCAGATGTTCCAGGGGACCCAACACGAGAAGACAGAGAACAGAGCTCCTGTCTCCAAGTTGGCTCTCGAGTCATTGGAGCTTTCAGAGTTTCGCTTTTGCACTCTTTACATTCCAGAAGGGCATTAGAATTAAGTAAATACACAGAGATGCTGCTGAAATCCCACCAGACTTCCTGCCAATCGCTGAAACACAGAGGGAGAAATGTTCAGGAAGGGAAATGGAAATACTATATTTGGTCAAAAAAAGTAGGCAGTGTATATCTCTTTACAAAAGGGAAACCACAACAGATGTAACTGTGGATACATATCATAGCGAAATAAACTGCACCGCACTTCAGCACATAGTCCGTTCAACCAAGATTTAATGGAGGTACTAGGAGCTGAAGGTGGACAAACGTGAATGGCATGTATGAGAAAACAGATACTGCTCAAAACAATAACTAAAGAATGGAGCATGTCACAGGGGTGCAGGAGCCCACTGGGGGAAAATGAAATTGAACCAGGCCTTGGAAGGGTGTAGGATTTGATTAGGTTATGATTCTGGAAACTCATGAAAAGCTGACAAAGAGGTGAGAAGGGAATAACATAAGAAACAGTGGATATTGTGAATTAAAGATAGTGGAGGTTCTACGTGCAAAAATAGGCAGGTAGAGCTGATGTTGAGGGGAGACCACAGATGCCGCTAAAAAGTTTTGATGATCTTATAGGCAACATAGGAATATAGGAATTATAATTTGTGAGTCAACCACCTATCAGCACTATACCATTAATTCTTTGGTTGGGCGGGTAGTTCCGTTGATTGGAATGTCATCCTGACATGCCAGGGTCTCAAGTTTAGTCCCATTCAAGACCCGTGCAAGGGTCAACCAGCGAATGTATGCATAGATGGAACAACAGATTGGTGTCTGTCACTCTCTCTCCCCTTCCCCTTTCTCTCTAAAAATCAATAGATAATTTTTTTTTTTTTTTTAAAGAAAGAATTCTGTGGTTAGGCCATGCATACACCAGATGGAAACAAATGTGTTTCTCAGGGCAAACGATCTCAAGACTGTATGTAAATATGACCTTACGTACGTCACATGAGCTTATGTGCTCCTGCTGGAGAGATCTTGTACTCTCCTGTATATGCATACCTATGTATCTGTGTGGCCCTGCCTTTAATTCACAACCTCCTGTGGCCCCCCTCTCTCGAGAGTGGCCTGGCCTGGTGACCTGCTCTGACACATGGAACACAGGCACACCTGGCTTTATTGCACTTGCAGACGTTGTTTTCATCAGCACTGCAGTGAGACTCTCCACCAGCAGAAAGATTACAACTCGCTGAAGGTTCGAATGATACTTAGCATTTTTTAGCAATACAGGGTTTCTTTAGTTAAGGCATGTACATTGGATATTTTTAGACATAACCCCACTGCACGCCTCATACACAACAGGAGAGAATAAGCCTAACTTTTACATGCAAAGAAACCACCAAAGCTCACGTGACTCTCTTTGTTGTGGGGATCTGGAATCCAACCCACGACACCTCCGAGGGAGCCTGGTAGCAAATCAAGGGAATGTCACTCCGGTCCTTGGTTATAAGAGACAGTTCTCCCTTGCTGGACACTAGCTCAACAAAGTGGGGAGAGCCGAATTTGCAATATGAAAGGAATCGTTTAAAAAGTGCCCTGTGTTGGCTTCTTAAGGAAGAAAGGAAGGAAGGAAGGGAGAAAGAGAGAGGGGGGGAAAGGGAGAGAAAGGAAGAAAACACTGACAGAAATGTCTGTGAGGTGACCCTTTGTCTGGTACTCAGCCAGTGAAAAGATCATCTCTAGCAAAAGCCAGGAGCCACCTTTCATCGCACCCTCGGCACTGGCTGAATGAAAGGCACATGCTTCCACCAGCCTCCCTGCCCCACCCCAAAGCACTTGTGTCCCTCTGTCCCTGCACTTGGCTGCCTTGTACTTTTGAACCAAACTTGCAAATGGGCTGAAGTGGAGATGAACTGACAGGCAGACTTGCTTGTCTCAGAGCTTGGCTGGGCCTGCCTTTAATTAAAAATAGTATTGATTTTTCTCTGCTCCAATGACGGCCACTCGTCTGCCCTCCTGATGTTCCTCACTGACAGTTTAAGTATGAAACAAAGGGCATTTACTCAGCACTTAATGTGAAATTATGACTTATTAAAAAGTGATTTATCATAGGAAGTACATCTGTATCAGCTTTGGGCTTTTTTTTTTTCCTGTGCACTTGAACCAGCATTTGGAAAGTATGGTTCTCCTCTTTCACCATTCTGTCCTCCTTCACTGGTTTCAGCACATAACAAGATAAAATTTCCAGTGACTTCAGACCAGAAACAAACAAACAAACAAAACACATGGGAGGGAAAAGATTTCAGGAAGCCAGCCCTGTAGCACGTCCCGATGCCAAGTTGCCTCTGCAGGGCAAAGCCAGAACTTTTCCAGGACTGGATTCTGCTGATGCCTGTCCCGTCCCTTTCCTTCCTACTGCACACACTGCTTGGCATTGTGGAAATGGACCCAACATCCTAGGTGATAAACCAGGGCTGGAGACAGGCACTGGGGAAGGAGGTCATGCCCACATGGTGCAGGTGGCCTTCATTAACCTGAGTTCAGCTCCTTTCCAGCCACGAGCAGCCTCGCTCAGTCCTTCTGCCTGGGAGCAACAAGTGGCTACATTCTGTAGCCACCCCCTCAGAGTTCAGATCTCCTTTCTGCCACCTATTAGGCGTGTGGCCTTGAACGCGTCACTTCATCTTCCTACGCCTCAGCTTCCCCGCCTGCAAAATGGGGTCAACAGTACCACAACCATGCAGGGTTAATGGGAGTATTAGACAATGACAGCATTAAATGAGCCAATATGAATAGTGCCTGATGGATAATAAACACCCCCAAATATTACTCGATCCCATCACACATAAGATGCTAACTATTGTAGGATACCTCTGGATTTCACAGGTGTTAACGTATTTTTAAGTGCCTCTTAGAATTGATGAAAAATTATAGGTAATTGTTGATAATGTCTGCTTATTTACAAAGTAAAGTTACCCATGACTATGAACTTCCATTAGTATCCACATTAAAGTAGTGAGAGGGGCTAGATTTTATGTTCCTGTCTGCTCCTGGGCTTGAGGATGTGGCCTTCTTGCTGTGTCCTCATGTGGTGAAAAAAGTGATTATTTCTTCTTTTTCTTCTTCTTCTTCTTCTTCATCTCCTCCTCTTCCTCCTCCTCCTTCACCTCCTCCCGCTTTCCTCTCCTCCTCTTCCTCTTCCTCTTCCTCTTCCTCCTCTTCACTGGGGCTTCAACATTAAGAGGATGGGAAAAAGAGGAGAAACCACCAAGGTAAAACATGCAGGGTCGACCAATAAGATAGATAGAAAAGCAGAACAGGGTGGAGGCCCCAACACTAAATGGAGAAAGAATATCAGGGAAGAGAAAGGGATAAAATGGGGTCCAATGCTGCTGGGAAAGTGAAGCAGTTAAAACATTGACCATTAGATTGAGAAACACGGAGGTTATTCGTGAGATTCACAGGAAGACTTTGGTACAATTTAGGGGTGAAAGCCTGATTAGAGTAGGTTTCAAAAAGAATAGCAAGGTGGTAGCAGGTTTATGTTTTAACTTCTTTATTTTCTTGACCAAAAGAAAAGATCACCTTAGATGTAAAACTAAAAACCCGCAGAGAACCTCACAGGAACACTAGATGGCAAGGTGGCAAGGTGTCTCCAACACTACAACGTGCAGAGACAGTTCACTGCTAAGAGACCCATATGGTATCTGAAACCACGCAGGTGGAAGCAGAGAGAGTGGGGCTTTTGATAGCCCTGAAAAAAGGACCCCTTCCTTCCCACATGCCAGCAGGTTCTCCCCAGAAAGCACATTGGGCACCTGGAGACAGTGGCTCAGGGGTCCACTAGAGGGAGGAGTGACAGCCCCAAGGAGGGCGAGCCCGCGGGAGACGGGTTATTGTGGGAGTCAGCCGCATTCTTAGCTCTCCACGATGCTGGCCTATCCACCTACAAGTCAACGGCAGCATCCAAAGAGCCAGGATAATAGCCCAAACTTTTGAGTTCTGGGAAACCTACAAGGGCTGGCTGGTGAATAAGTCCAGTATAACTCCTCTAGTAGTGAACTGTAATTATGTATATTTTGTATGTGGCAAAGAAATCTGTACGCTGAACACTGACAGCTAATTACATCCAGATCTCATGGGTATTGTCATCAGGCTGCCTGGAGGACTGCGTGAGCCGCCTCTACCCTAGTGACTTCCTTTCTCCCACAGACCAGAAGTCAGTGGTGCTGCCTCCTTAGCATCACAGGAGCGAACACTACTCAAAAGCAAGAGAGCCTGTGGTTGTCACACTGGGTTCTCATCGGCATTATATCAGGCTATGGTGCTTACGTGGTCACACCAGGACTCTGGAGCAAATATATGTTCCACGTCTTGTGCTAAACACTGAGAATGTTAGCGATCCAGTCTATGCCTTGTTGAACAGCTAATAACTGATCAGGATGGACTGACTTTGGTTTGGTAAGCATTGTAAAGAATTCTCAACAGTTAGACCCAACACGGTCTGATGAGTGAGACAGGGCGTCCTCAGGGGGTTGTATTTACATAGAGATTGCAAAGGGTGGTGTGAGTTCATCAGCTGACAAGAAGGGAGAGGACATTTGATGAATATTATCCAGGGGCTGACCTGGATATAATTCCCAACCCCCTATCTCATGCCTGTCTGTACCATGTAGCTATATGATCAAAACTCAGTCCCCACACCTTATTTCAGCCACGTCATGCAGTTCTGGCTCTGAGGTATGGATGGAGATCTCTGAGAAGACTATTTGTTTCCTAATAAAAACACAAGGCCTTGCAATAAGAAAGTTTTCTTGTCTTTTCACCTTTTGCTCTTTGTGTTTTTTATTTTTTAATTAACCTCCCCATTCTTCCTGTTTGTTATATTGGCTTGATACCAAAGGTGAAGTAGTTATTTGGCTACACTAAGGTGACAGGCATGAGAAAAAGATGGCCAAGGACAAAGTCCTGCCAAGGCCCATGGGACATTGTTGTGCTGTGTCCCCAGACCTCGACTCTTTCTTTTCAAGAAGGGAGGACTTCTTCTTGTGGGCAGAGCCAACCCTGTCCTTAGGCTGAGGTTTATTTGAGTTGTCTGTGCCTCAAAGCTACATGTCTTCCTAAGTGACAAAGGAAAGGAGAGATGGGGTGAGGTCATAGACTGAATAGTGCCGGGTCTTCTACACCAGTTTAAGGATTCTATTAGTCAAGATTCAATTCGAGAAGCAGAAACATAATGCATATATGTGCAGTCATGAATGCAGTCAAGCATGTGTGCATGTATACATACATGTACACATGTAGATATACATGCGTATGCACATACACTGCCCACTTACACACTCGTGAGAAATGGCCACGTCAGCCTAAAGTCTGTAGGGCAAGTAGTCAGGAAGAGAAGATGAGGAGCAAGCTGGAACCCTACAGGCACCAGCTGTTTGGAGTCTCCAAACTCAGGAGACACCTAAGCCCTGTCTTAGAGGTCTCCCCTGCTTAGGACAGGTCCACCAAGAATAAGCTCCTTTTTCATCAGTTCAAATTCAATTAATTAGGAACTTGAATCCCAGCTGAACAATTCTCTTGCAGTAGCACCTGGATGAGCGTTTGATCCAATGCAGGGGACTGAGTTTAGCCTACCCAACTCGAAACATCAAAAGGTCCCACGGACTTGATTGAAAGGTCAACGGGAAGTCTTTGAGTTTTCTGCAGAGAAGGAGCATGCTCTCACTGTCAGCCACTGTGGTGGACGTGTGGAAGGTGAACTGAAGGGGAAACTTTGGAGAGCAGGAAAAGCTCGTGGGCAGTTAGTGCTGTAAGCTGGCAGAGAGATTGCGAAGACCTGCGAGAACATGGACGCACTGGAGAAATTAGCCGGCTGCACAGCCCTTGGGGGGTGACTGTGCAGGAGGGAGACGGGGGGTCACAATGACCTCTGGGTTTCTGATGGGCAGTCGGGTTGCCGACACTGACTGGGACCTCCAGGGCTAGCGAGAAAATGCCATTTACTGAGAGAGTGATGAGGGGTGAATTCGGGAGGAAAAAACTATCGATTCCATTTTGGGCATGGTTCCTAGGATGCGCCAAAGAGATGCACCCCATCCGTGGATTTGTAAGGAGGCAGGTGATGGGGTCTCAGAAGCAGAGTGTGCCCTGGAGACACAAATGCAGGAGGTCCTGCCCCTGGCACTTGAAGACAATAAAAACGGTGGGTTGGTGGGTCTGAAGGGAAGATTAGAGTGAAAGGAGGAGCCTGAGCACAGAGCCCCAAGTGTATGCATGATACCAGAAATGGATCTGACAAGAGACAGAAGAATGATCTAGACACAGATGTGAGGACCCAAACCTGAAAAGCTAAGCCAATAACATAGAAACATGTGCAAGAGTCCCAGGCTAGAGAAAGACTCCCTGGGAGGATGAAATGTATCCACAAATACGGATTGAGAAGAGAGGAGGAGTTAAAGGCTTCTCACAGGACAAGATTTTAGAATCCACTAGGCTTGGAACACTTCCTCATCCCAACTCGTGTTCTGTAATCCCAATTCAATTTCTTCATCTCCCTGGGCCTCAGTTTCCTGATCCATTGACTGGGGCTATCTCGTACCTATTGAGGTAAAGATTAGATCATGTATTTCCCATGGAGCATATGGATTCTAGAGTATACCCAAGCATACATAATAACTACACTATTTTCCCCGTATCTATTATGCCCCCAAGTAAATTCTTAAGTGCCTTACATGTCAATCTCATTTAATTCCCACAGCAACCCTTTGGAGTTTTCACTGCTGTCCCATGACTCAAGACGAGGGCCCTGGAGCACAGAGGTTAGTCCAACGCCGTTCACTCATTTATGCAACAGCTACTTATCAACTATTCACTAGGTGCTTTTTGAAATGCTAGAGATACACCAGACAAAACATAAAATTTTGCCTCCAAAGGGAGTTACATTCTAGTGGGGCAGACAGTGTCAGAAGGTTAGAAGTGACATGGAACAATGCTGGGCTTCGGGTTAAGGATTGCACACTTTAATTTTAAAGACAGTGGTCCCGGTCGGCTTCCTAAGAAGCCTACAGTTTGGCCAAGACCTTGATAGAAGGAGTCGAAAGAAGAGCGAGGAGGTGCCTGCGGCCAGTGAGGTGGGAGGGAGAGACCTCTCAGAGACGGGCTCGGGGGCGAGTGGCCGGCCAGCTGAGGCAAGTCTGACAAGATGTGGATGGACTGGCTCTTTGTTGAGTGAAAGGGGGCCACCTCTGATGTACATAGGAAGGGATAACACCACTGCCGGTTTGATGCGAGACCGCGGGCGGTGGGGGGCAGCTGGCAGCTGGAAGAGCCCTTGGGAGGCGCTCACGGGGTGACTGGGCAGAGGATGGGAGAGAAACAGGAATCGAGGGGGAACAACCTGAAGAACAGAACCCGTTCATCGGAAGGGACAAGGCTGCTCCTGGAGAAGGTAAGAGAACGCATTTTGTACGGGGTGGGCCTGCCACGAACCGCTCCCTTCAGCCGGTCCTCATTCATTCTCCTGGACTCTGACGAAGAGGCATCTGGGCAAAGTGTGTGCGTTTAAAAATAATACCTGACAACTGCTTACCTTTATTGCCAGCTGGGGGACCCGTTCCAC
The DNA here is from genome assembly GCA_004026585.1 of Noctilio leporinus. Classification (NCBI taxonomy): domain Eukaryota; kingdom Metazoa; phylum Chordata; class Mammalia; order Chiroptera; family Noctilionidae; genus Noctilio; species Noctilio leporinus. Next base: position 585,478 of record PVIW01000079.1, read on the forward strand.
CAGGTGAGCCACAATCCGATGTTTTGGTTGTTTTTTAAAGCTATTATAAAAAATTCTGCTCTTTCACTCTGAAGCATTTGCGTAAGCAGCCTCCGGAGGGTGTTGGATGGAGGGCGGTTAGAGTGGCTCTCGGCCTGAAGGGGGGCGGGGGGCAGCTCCGTCGATGCGCTGGGCTCTGGTACTCAGGAATGACAGTGCGCGTGCAGGAATTAACACCCACTTAGAAGTAGCCACTCACATGTTTGTAAAGGTTGGAAGTGCATTCAAATAACTGAAGGAGAGACTGTGGCTCTGATCAAGAACCACTGTTGTGAGCAGGTGACAGACTCTTGTGTGAGATGTGCGTTGACTGCGATCTGTAAAACCCACAGGAAAAGCTTCCTCTTCGCACAGTTAACTGAGCACTGGTGCTGAGTGCTTTCCGTGTCTTGTGTGTGGGACCCTCGGAGCGAGCCCAGCAACAAGAAATGCTTAGCCTCCTCACTTTGCGAGGGGAGGAAACCGTGGCTCCCAGAGGTCATGTGTTTGCCTGTGATGGTGGCAGACTCAGGAATAAAATCCAGAGGGCCCTAACATCCACGTCCCTCACCACTATAAATGCTTAGCCGGTGCCTTTCACAAACTTATCTAAGTGAGTTTAACTAGGAAGTGTACGTCTGGCTCCATTGTGGGAGGACAGTGCCTAGCGTCTCCAGGCACCAGGCTGCAGTCAGGGCCAGCAGTGTCCCTGGGACGAGCCTGGGTGCTGTGAGTGACACAGCTGAGCTGGGCACCTTCGGCCTGAGCCCCCCGGGCCTCAGTTCCCTCACTGGGGGAACGGAAATGGCAACATCTTGCAGAACAGTGGCGGGGAACAACTGTGCATCCATGCAATCATTTATCACACATGTGAGCCTCGGCCCGTGACAGCTAGCGTGGTAGGATGCTAGAGACTCCGAGCTAAGCAAGGCCAGTCCCTGCCTGTGAGATGGTCCTGGGCCAGCAGATCGCAGACAAGTGGACAAACTCGGGAGGAGGACAGGATTCATGGCCAGTGGTCAGTCAGCAGAGCCTCCTCTCTTACCACCACTCGACTTAGAGTTCCTCTGTAGCTGCACTTTTTCATCTCTGCTTTTCCAGGCTACATAGTCTCTGCAGCTTCTAGGAGGGGGCACATGCTCTTCCTTCTCCACAAGCCCCCCTGCCCTCTGCTTCTATCCCCCACATGGCGACCAGCAAATGGCAACTGATGACATCTGCCAAAACCCCCTCCCAGCCTGGCTTTGCCGTCTTTGCTTTCTGTCAAGATAGGGTCTTTTGACAGTGCTGCCCCTAGAAATCTGAGGCCAGTGTGCCACCAGTGATTCCGGGATGTCATAAGTCAATAACACTGGATTCCTGCTGGCTCCCACTCCGCTTGGAGGGGAGGGGAAGGGGAAGGGAACAGCCGAGAAGGCCCCCCAGGTCTTCCTGCCACTCCTGCCCCACGGGCGTTGTCCGGGTAGCTATTCTCCTTGCCTTCAGCCTGGTGGGGTGAGAACAGGAGGTGGCCAGAGAAGCCCACTGGCAACAGAGGGAAGTGTGGCGGCGGCCACCTCACTCTGAGGAACGTCATAAGGAGAAGCCCCGGCTGAAGAGAAAGTGGCCCAGGCTGAGGGCAGGAGGAAGGAGCATCCTTTCAGAGCTCTGCTAACGACCCGCGGGGAAGCCACGCAGCAGTCATTTCGCAGATCCGATGGCAGGTCACAGCGACAGATGTTCCCAACATATGTGGAGAATTAATTACCCACGAGTAAACAAAATCTGTGATGCGGAGAGTCATTTTGTCCAAATTTCTTACAATTTTGATGTTATTAGGGGCTTAATTTTTCTTGATCATCGAGATAACTTGGATTAAGGCACTCCTTAATGGGATTCCAGGAGCATTCCAAAGAAAAACAAGGGCCTGGCTGGCTGAAGAGGGGAAAGGGAGGAGGAGGAGGAGGAGATGGAAGGGCGAAGGTCTCAGGAAGGGTTGAGTTAACGGAGGGGCTGATTGAAAGGCTACACCATCCTGAGTGATTAGCAAATTATTTGATTAAAACATTGGATGCGAGTCATAGTTTTCAAATGATTCTAGTGGTTGCCTTCTATTCCACAGCGCTTAGACTTAATTTAACCGCGTGCTGTGGGGCAGCTGGAGTTTCTGGAGGCAATTACAGCGTTCCGGCAGAAAGTCTTCGGGAAAGGTTTTCTTGCGAGTTGCTGCTTTTAAGATTCTGAACATGTTTCCATCTCCGGTCATGGAGGCAAATTCTAATATTCATCATTTAAGAAAATAGAGTTTTATAGAAAGGGGGATCCAAGAGCCTTTTGATTTTTGTGAGGCTGTTATTTCCTTGGCCATTTTCATCAGTCACAAAAACTGTCAAAAATCCAATGATTCTCTAAGTAAATAAATCTGAAAGGTTATTGGAGGAAAAAAATGGTTCTGTATCTATTCAAAAGTCTGTGTGACTCCTCTAAATCTTAAAGTCGCAATGGTGCATTATATCTTTTAGTTAACAAAGTAAATTTTCAGAAGTCCATTGGTTCCATCCCCCACCGACTGTAACTAAATACACACACCTCTTGCTTTTCACATTCATCCTCTTTCTCATTCACTCAACAGATATTCATTGAGTTAGACTTTAAAGGAACAAAGATAAGCAATACAGGGCCCGTATTGACTGGGTCTTATGCAGAAAAATAACAGGCAAACAGGCAGTTACTGACTACAACTAATGTTAGCCAGTAAACATAAATCATCATAGCAACCCCGCCAGCACTGTCACTGTGACATCCAAAATGCCCCCTATGGGGCAGGATTTCCCCCCACTCTAGGCCAGAACCCCAGGTTAGGCAATCCTGAGAGTGAGGATGCAAAGAAGTGGGCCAGAGATTCTTCTGGAATGTTGGTGGGCAATGCTCAGGCTGGGTCCTCCCAGGGAGCACAGACCAAGAGAAGAAAGAAACCAGGTCTGTTGATGAGCAGATAAAATGGAAGGAAACAACATGCTCAAGACAAAGCCCACCTTTATTGCATTTCTCCCCTGAGGCATTGATTTCCTGTCCTTTCTTTCTACAAATTTGCTCCATCACCGGAAACAACATTTTTTTTGGTAAAGAGGTCTATGATGTACAGCATTGTTTGGTATTCATTTTTGCTGCAAGTCACCAGGATCTGACAGTTGACATTTGGGTGAAACTTCCCTTTGAAAATAAAAATGGCTTATTCCAGTTTTTCAGAAACTCTGGATTTCTTCCTGAATGCCCCCAAACTTGAGAGACACATCAGGAACTGGGGCGCTTTTTACCTGGTGGAACAGACAAAATCTGCTTTATGAATATTTTGTGAAGCAGCATCTCAGTTCAGCTCTTTAAGTAGTTTGATGTTCTATGACAAGTCTTTACCCTTTCTGGAAGTAATTGCACTAGGTGACAACTAACACCTAATGACCTACCATGTTCAATAGAACACCGTAGGAATGGGAGAACAGCCTCTGTCTTACATCACAGGTAATTACAAGTAAAATAAGTCAGAATATAAACAGAAGTCACGGCGGGTGATTTGTGAACTTGCGACAACTCACTTTTGAACTTGATCAGCTCCCTTGGATTCATATTCTACATGCAGTTTCACCCACACATGAACCAGGCCTCTGGCATTTTGCCCCAATTTTGCATTTTCTTCTCCTTTCATTAGGTAAAACAATATCAACCTAATCTGATTCATATGTTTCCCAGCATCTAATTTCCATACCATTGTTTTATTTTTCATTTCAGAGCCAATAACATAATTCAATCCTATCTGAAGATGATAACATGGTACAGACTGTATGTGACGTACTTAACAGCAAGCTGAAATAGCCCTGGTTCAGGACAGCCGCAGTAATTCATTATTCCTTGCGACGAATGATTAAACCAATTCTCTGATTAATCAAAACTGTACTTTGGAACTAACCACATGAGATCAGAATTTTAAATCATGTTATGCAGATGGTAGCAATATAGAGAACGAGATTGAAAAATTATTTCTCTACGAAATAGTTAGTAAATAAGCGTTAATCTTCCCTCCGACTTCTTGAAAGATCAAAGCCACACTCGAGCAAACTCTAAAATATGTGCCTTGCCAAGCACCAAGGAAAATGTCACATCCTTTTAATAGGCATGCAGCATTGTCGTGAATCATTTCTCCTTGAAGGACTGCAGCACTGTTTATGGCTTTTCTACAATGACACTTCTTTCCTCTCCAGGGTGTTTAGTTACTGTGGTGCCCCTCCTTGCTGGGAAGGGAAGGGCCTGAATTCTCCTCATTTCCCATCGCTGCTCCACAAGTATGATGCAATGGCATGCCCTCTTTTGAAGAATTAGCATCATTTACTCAGACCACCATTTTCTCATGTTCATGGCACCCACTCAACTCCATCTTCCTTCCAGCCTTCTCTCTGAACATGACTCAGAATTGTTCTTCCTGTTCTGTTCTTGCTCTCCTAAGTTAGTTCAGTTCTTTCACTCAGCCCTTTATTCCCCTGACATTTCCTGAGAGGCAGATGCTCCACTGAGCATCAGGGATGAAAATATGAATGTGACGTTAATTCTGTCCTCAGGAGCGTTAAACAGTGGAACAAGCCCAGGGACCACGCTTGGATGGGGTGTGGTGGGTGTGTCAGGGAATGGTACTTCTCCCTCAGCCTGACATCCCCTGCACACCCCGGCACACTGTCCTGGTTCACAAAAAGAACAAAATTGACTGGACAAAACATGGAGCGTGACAGTATGTGATTCAGTAGCATAAATGGTGACTGTAAGTCTATTTGTACTTATTCTGTGGAAATGTGTATTTATGACAAGGGAGAAACTAAAACCAAAATGACAAGTGCCTAAAATAGTTGCCACCATCTTATTCTACCACAAACCCCTCATCCCCAGGCACCTTTGCCCATGGAAAATGAGCACAAATTGTACGAACTTTGCACCAGGAGCTATTCCAACCACATGTAAGCTGCCCAGCTCCAAAATGACAAGTTCTGAAATTCACCTCTTTCAGCAAAAATGGGTTGTTTTACCAGGTACCCTACCATATTTCCACTAAATTCCAACTCTTTACTCTCTAGTTATTTTACCTGTTGTCAGGTTCCGCAAGTATTTCCTGCCTTTACTGTCATCCCTGGTTTGGCTATTCATCCAACTCAAAATGTCCTTGTCTTTTCATTCAGATCCATTACATACAGGTGACATCTGCACCTGCGCTGGCTGGGTTCACTATGAGCTCAATGTGTAAATCTAAGCTGCATCCACGACCTAAGTGATCAAATCTTCAACTCATTTATTTCTAAACACTTGCACCCTCTCTCACCCCCAGCAAAAGCTCCATAGAAGCTACTATGAAGCTTGTTAAATCTACTGCAGCTTCCAAGAGAACAAGGTCATTTGATGATTGTCCTAGTTTCCCTCCCTTCCATAACAAATATCTCCATACCTCCTCCTGTGCTTTCATCCTTGTTAGAGGATAAACATGTCCTTATTTGGCAATTATCCTAACACAATTAAGATTTTTTCCATTTCCTGTGAAGTCCATCCATTTTTTAAAATATTCTCCACGTATTTCACATGTTCCAGCATTTTATTTTATTTTTTTACTCTCCTGACCTTGGTCATGTGCTTAAGGGATGCTGGAAAGGGACCATGTGAAAGTTGCTCTCCAATTTCATATCTCAATAAGTAATAGTTACAGTCAGTAATACAGACTGATGGAATATATATATATATGTATATGTATATGAATTTAAATAATATTTATTGGTAGATACGTTGAATCTAAGGAATTCATTTCTCTAGGTAGGCAGATAATGTCCTAGTTACTTCAAAGAATAACTTTTCTGACCAGAAAGATTTTTAATTTTTTTTCGTGGCCACAAATTTAAAACCTCCTTTGATTGTTTTATCCTTCAAAGCACATGAAGGCTTGAATAACTAAATAACCATGTTATAGACCTATAATCAGGGCTAATTATAAAGTGGGCAAGAGGAAACTACTGTGGTGGGCAATCAAGAATCTTGGGCATTGAAATTAATTCAGTTTAATTCCCTAATCTAAATACACTGGCTTCATAACAAAATTAACATTTAAAACATTAAAAGACATTTATAAAAATTATGAACCAAACTTGAAGGAAATTAATTTATCTCCAATTGAATTAATAATAATCACTTAATACCCCAAGCACAAAAACATTCATATCCTATTTTGAAATGTTAGCTTTTTCAACGCTTTCCTATTTTAAAGATGAGATCTATACATTTCAAATGAACTATATGTATAAAGTATTATTGTTATTTTTAGCATACACCAAATGACTGCCCACCCAACTGAAGAGCATAATGTAAGGATGGAAGTTGCCCAATTTTGTAGCTTGTTCTGTCATTTAAACTTCATTCCCATCACCAAGTTCTCTATGCATTTTTTGGTTTTAGTAACATGTAGAAGTGATCAGATTGCCCTTGTCTGGAAAGGCAGTAATCCTATGCAATGTTTCCCTGGACTGCATCAGATCAGCACAAAGTAGACTGATAACCAGCCTGTAAAGTCTGTTTAGGGGCACATACAAGATGGACTGTAGCCCCTTTGGTAAAGAGAACTGAATAAGAAAAGGCCACAGCAGTGGGGCATAGTAGATCACAATCCATATTAACACAGTAGAAAAGAGGGCTCAGAACATCTATGCTGTCTCACTGCTTACTGCCTTTCTTCACTGCTATTGGCCTCAATTATAATAGAATATACTGTGCTCCTCACCGCCACTTTGCACACATGATCTCATTTATTCCCCTCATTATCCTTACGAGGGGAGTTTTAACATCTCTAGCTTAGAAATGAGGAAACTGATTATCTAGAGAAGTAAGGAGAATACCCAAGTTCACACATCTATGAAGAAGAGCAGAGTCAAGTAAATCTCGGTCTAACTGCGATCCTGCTTTCCCCTGAAATCATGTTCTTCTGTGCTAAATAAACATTGGGTCAATGGACAGTAGACCACAAGCACCTACAACAGATAAATAGATGTAAAGAACTCTTCCCTCTTTGAAAGTAGGGTAGTGTCTTTAGAAAGGGTCTTTCTTGATAGGTGATAAGACAGTAGGGTACAGAGTTTGTTTTTCCTATGCAAGTTGCACTGCTGTCATTCGAATGGGTGCTTAGGAGTTAGGATGTTTTAAAGAAAGCTCACTCTGTGACCCAGTGTCTCCTCCATCTTTGACAGGGTACTAGACTTGTTCAAATGCTTGTTAAACTAAAAAGTTAAGGAAATTTGATAAGCATTCTTTCTCTAGTCCCTAAGAAAAAGATGGCAAATTTGATCATCATATTAAAAAAAAGAAGAAGAAGTGATAAACTGAGGGAATTGGTGCTGTTTCCCCAAACTCATTTTGTCTGGAAACCTATTGCCTTAATTTGCAGCGATTTTGTGGAGTAAGTGGATTACTGTCGATGGGAACAGTCTGTGTGTACAACCTTTTCCCACAGCAAAAACCGTTGGCTGCACTGCCAGCGCCATTAGCTGCCTGCATTTACAATCACCCAGGGAACCCCCACTGAACTGCCACCAAACGAGAACAGCTTAATGGAAATTGAATGGTGCCCCTCGTATTACACTGCCATTTAGCACTCAACTTCTAAGTAAGTGTCAGGGTGGCATGAGCCAAGTTCTATTCTGGGACCTGAATAGTAATTCATGAACTGCCATTAGTGTTGCCAACCATTACAACAGAAGCACATAGCTGAAGTTGAAGAAACCACCTTGCTAGTGGTGCCTTTTTCCTTTTTTCTTTTTCTGTACTTTGCCTAATCCCTACCTAATACATTCTGCCATCTCATTCATTCCAAAAGAATATTTATGTGAAGATAATGGCCCTGAGGGGTTGGTGTCAGCTAACCCTTTTAGAGTGGGCATACTAGGTGTGATTCCCAGGCAAGGCAAGCAGGAGGGTGGAAGCAGCAGTAAACCACTTAGCAGAGGAAGTTTGGGTTAGAAAGATGAAGGTCAAGTATGAGGAGAAGGGGAAGATGTAAATGCTAAGGGAAATCAAGAACATGATCGTTCCTCAACATATACACATGCTGAATCATTATGTTCTGCACCTGAAATTAATATAATATTGTATGTCAATTATACCTGAATTAAAAATTGAAAATATGACCAGAGTTAGACTGCAACGTTGTCATCGAAGACAGAAATTTCAGAACCTGGACTTAGCAGAAAAAGGCTTCAGGACCACCCCTAAAATTCATGGGGCCCCAAACAGTGGCTCAGATGGAGGTCCATATCCCATATGTCCTCTGTTTAAAAGCCACAGCCCAGCCTCTGCGCAAGACCCGCTCACCTTCCTACACTAGTGTGCTCACCCTGGTGGCAGATAGTACTAGTACCTCTAGATGGTGATCACCTGTAATGCCCGTTTGTTCAATTAATTAGAGATCCTTAAAAAAACTTTCTGAGGAAACAAAATAGGTCTTGGGTGGCAGTGTTCACGCCAGGCAGTGCCTTCTAGACCCAAGACCCTCTTGCCTGAGTCTGGAGGAAGAACGAAAAGCATCCTATCGCATTTAGGGCTGTAGGAGCCAATTGTAAGCCAAGAGGAGTGTAATGGATTGGCTTGAATACTTGGTGACCCTGATGGTGCCCCCCACCCTGCTCTGCCTGCCCAGGGACGCCTCACCAACTGCAGGAAGCCTGGCAGAACACCACTCCCCTGGTGTAAAGGAAGAATACCCTAATCAAGGTTAGAAATCACTGGAGCTCGCTCTCCAACAGTGGGTCAGAGGGATCTTCTGCAGAAACACCATGGCCAGGTGAACCTGATGAACCTTTAGCAGAATAATCCCAACGGAGCACAGCTCTGGAGCCAACTCTCAGCGTAAGAGGCAGCTTTCCAAACAGTAATGAGGAGTAAGAATTATAATTCCAGTCTGGGAAAGATTGTTGGTTATCCACAAATTTTATTGATTGTATCTACACGCAGACATAGAAAGGATGTACAGAACCACAACCTTCCACACGTCTCTCGTGAATGCCAGCTTGTGGTTTATTTAATATTACTGCGCAAGACAGAATCAACACCAGGGCAGAGGCCCTGCCGAAAGCCCAGAACAGGCAGCGAGGCATCTACCGAAATGGGGGTTTAGTTCAATACACGCCATAGAGGCCGGCCCACCATTCACCCTCAATCAGTGGAAATGACCAAAACTACAACCAACAAAATGTTCTTAGACTCAAGCTAACAAGCAGAACGTTTTCTGCGTGCAGGCGTGACGGTAGGTAGGAACTCAGCCGACGGCTCTCAGCGTGGGCGGTGGTTCCATTGCACGCACTTGTGATGCGGTTTTGGAAAGGAGGTGAATCATGACAGGAGCTTTAAAAAGCTGCCATATAAAATGTCTTAAAATATTTTGAAAAACAATAAAGGAAGTTTCACTATGTTCTTTGCACTAGGCAGCTGGCGCCAGTAACAAGCCCCGAATAACAAATAAAAAAACTTGACGAAGCCAGAAATCGTTGCTACCGCACATACGGTGCGGACTCAGAGGGGAGGGTGTGTGTTGAACTGGAAACAGGAGTTGTGCGTTGCCGACAGATTCTTTACAGAATGAACCGTTGACAAGCACCCACATGAAACGAAGAATTTTAGGACCTTTCTAACGACCTCCCTTTGGACTAAAAATAAGCCAAAGAGAAATGATCGCTAATTTTGTTTAAAATACTGGCAACCCGCAACACGTACGCCTGAAATAGGGAGGATTGTGCAAGTGTTATTTCTGTACCTTCAAGAGTACATCTTCCTCTTGACTTCAGAATAAGACCCACGTATAATAAAATGTGCTCAGTCTCCTGGAAAGTCTTTCTGGGTGATGCTGAACCAGATCAGGCCAGGACACTTGAAACCGAAAACCTCTCGCACACCTGCTGCCTTCTTCCAGCGAAGGCAGACAGCAAGCTGTCAACCATATTCTCTCCCGATACTCCCACGCTCATGACGACTTGAACAATTTTCCAGTGCAGAGAGAGGGTAAATAAATAACAGGGTAACTAAGTATTTGATTTCTTCTCTTCCTTTTTCTCTCTCTTTCCTCTCCTAGCTTCCGGCAGCAAAATGCTTAAGCCCTGAAATGAGAAAGAGCAGTTTTAAGAATATAGGTCAGGACGTTAATATAAATTTGATCACCTCCTTTTTATTCTCTCACATTCCCCGCCATAAATCAGCTGGCTTCCCTCCATCCGCCCCTCACACACACTCCTCACCCTCCCGTCCGGATTTCGGATCGCTGAATGTAAATCTGTGACACGCGTATCTATATATAATATTAATGGTGCCAAGGAGGGCTGGTGTGAAGTGTGAGCGCCTGCCAAGAAAGGAGCGATCGGGTCCAGCGTTCATCAGCGGCTGTGTGCTCTCCATAGTCTACAGGACAAACGTAACGTTGTTGGGGGTGGGAGGGGTGGATTTGGGAAGGAGCCATTCTGCAAGGAAATGGCTAAATCAGAGGTTCTGATCCATCTAACTGAGCCAGGTGCCCTGAGATATTGTCAGCCGCTGTCGGCCAAACAGATTGCAGGAGAGATCAAACAAAGAGAAAAACCACAAAAATACAACTTTGTAATCAGATTTACTCAGCCTCCAGTTGGTATTTTAAATCCATTCTACCAACCCAACCCTACTTCACCTGCTTAGGAAAGAGAAGGAAGTTTGCTTTACTGCTAAGTAAAAGAATGTAAGCCTCAGCTCTAGGGGTACTTGAGCAAAGATGATAAGCCTTTGTTGTAGATATAAAAAGAAATTATTGCAGCTATCTTGTGATTCAAAGTTTTTAAAATGCTAGAAAGATAAAGGAGGTTAAGTTTTCGATCTTTCCTGGGCCTGAATTTGGAAGGTGGAAGGCAATTTCAGTGCCTTTGGCTCTTTCTACAATTGTATGTGTAAAGATTGTGTCCAACGAGGGACCTTTAGGCACTGAAATTACAGACCAGTTAATGGTAAGCTCCATCTTGTAAAATAAAGATTACCTGCCATCATATTAAACCACCTACTCCGCTGATAACTGAAGTTAACATAACCATTGCCAAAATAAGACCGCAAATGAAGAGAATAGAGTTAACAGAACTTCATAGCTGTTTTTGGGCAGATCAAATAAAACCTAAGTTCCGTTACCCACTCTGATCCCACTTGGACACCTGTCCCTTAATTCAGAGCTGGATAGGTTATTCTGATTTGCTGGCTGGTGGTTTGAATGAGATGATCAGCCCAATTCCTTCCCACAAAGAGCTGGGATTTGAGGAATTATGAACTGAGGACAGACTTGAGCTGCTGGGTCTTAGTGGTTGTTGGTTTTTGGAAGGAAAGTTATGTAAACAAATAGCACCTCAATAACACAAAGCAAAGCAAGTATTGTAACAGACAAATTGCTGGTTAACAGCCTCAGCCAAACCAAAGCGCAGCCTCCCTGCAACCCCAGTACCAGCAACGGCCCCGGAGGAGTTGACCGCAAAGCTGGGAGGTGGCGGCTCATGGTGGCTGTCCGAGCTTCCCGTCTGTATTGCTGTGTGACCTTGAGAATAGCATTGTCCCGTCAGAAAATGGTGACGACTACTCATGAACACAGGACTACTGAGGCTGTCACAGAATGATTTTTAAAATCACTCAGAAACAGCTCATATAAATTACATAATTCTTTCTCTCTTTCCTACTGATTTCACTCTTCGGTATCTCCTGAGCATGCAAGGTTTGAAATGCACTTCCTGTCCCATCTTCCGGGGCCTGGTATATAGGCCCTTATACATAGTAATCGCTCAATAAATATGTATTGATTTGATCTGATAACCTGACAGTGTTAGAATGCATGTATTCAGAAACCATATTAGTCATTTGATCATGACAGTGGCCTTGTCCTTACGTATAATCGCAAACCCTGACACCCATCAGATGCAGCAGAAACTGAGCTCAGGTGCTGATCCGGGAGACCTTGAAGTCAGGGGACATTTTGTCTGTGGGCTCTGGTTTTTTGTCTTTTTTTTTTTTTTTTTCCACAGTGACACATACCACAGAGTCAAGAGGGGAGATAATAAATCTAATTGATCACCTTGTATGTTATCCTAGCACAGAGTCAGGCACAGCCAACTGCAATATTCAAATGAAAGTGGCTTAGAGTCAACAGGACGCCCGGGAGGAGAATAGACTGATATTTTTAATTCTGGAAAGCTGTATTGGTAATCAATTGGAATGTGGGAGCAATTGAAAAGCTGTCCAATTTTCAATTGCAGTATAAGTTGGGAAACAATTTGAAAATAATAGCTCATACAAAGGGTTTCTAAAGCAGTCAATATGGACTTCGTGTGAAGGACAAATAGGAATTTGGTAACATACGCCACATTCAGCTACTGGGTGCCTGTGACACCCTTCGAAGTCCCCCCCACCCCCCGTGCCAGGTCAGAATATAGAATCCTTCAGAGTGTGCCTCCCGTGAGACTCCATGAAATGGAATCATCACCATGCAAGAATTGCCAATGAGTGTGAATTAATAGAACTGTGAGCACCTCTATTAATGTACCTTCTATTAATGTAATGTGCAAATGTATTTACACACTGGTTAACTGAACTGATTCACATCAGAAATGTTTATCTTATCTTTACACAGTATAGTGATGCTATAAAACTGCTTGTAAAACTAAAGATGATTCCCACCATCCCCCGCAGACTCTGACTCGTTGCTAAAATTCTTTCTAATGCAAAAGGCAATATGGTTGAAAAAACAAAATGCTACAAAAATCTGCATATTGTGATTTTTCTATGTACATGGAAAAAGCAAAGTTCTCTGACTAAATCTCACTTTATCATGAATTTCTGAAATAGAGAAAGTTTATAGAACTTAATTATCCATGTGGCTCCTAGAGGACAATACCGGTTTTATTTTGTTTTGTTCCTTTCCCTCAAAGCTGGTATGAACTAACAGGTCTGGTACGAATAATGTAGAGGACTCACATCACGTCTACCCCCCAATCCTGCTCTCTCTCCCCAGTATCGAGGTCCTATTTGGTATTATACTCTGCATGACATATATTGCAAATATTTTATTACCGCTGAAAGCAAAGACGGTACCTAATTGATTTAGATATTTCATCCTGCTGCAAATGGGTTTTGATTCCAGCTTTTAAAATGATGAGTGTTCCAGAATGAAATAATGCTGCTACACCTCCTAGCAGGCTGAAAATAAAACATTTTAACATCCACATCACATGCTTTTGTTTTTTGGGTTTTTTTCCCCTCCCTGATGTACAAGTTTATCCTCATCCGATTATCTTAACAGGCAGACTGATGCCCCCCTGAGAGGTGACTTAAATGTTCCATGCCTGAGGATGTCCCAGGTGGCTCACGCAACTCCCACTCCCACCCAGCCCTTCTTCGCTCTTTTGCCAGAAACCCACTTTCCGAGGGCTTCCTCGACATCCCCAGCCTGAAATGCCAGCACAGACTGCTGCTTGCCCACCTGGCTGCCCTGGGTGCATGTGCGCGGATTTGGGGCAGTGGTGTGCTGGTCCAGTTTGCCCACTGCCTCATCGGGCTCCCCCACAGGGCCGGAGGGGCTCCTTTCAAGTGTTGATCTAGAATGTTGACAATAAATAAAGCGCCGGCTGCGTTTTTTTTTTTTTTTTAATAAAAAAGACTCCTTAAGAAAACACACACACACCTAAACTAGGTGATTCTAGGTGATGGCTTTCATCTCTAACTTTACTGACTAAGGAAATTAAATTTCCCTACATGGTTAAAAATGAGTTGCTGTTCAACAGTGGTGAAATGTGTCCCTGGTCACCGTAAATATCATAATACTTTTTTCTAGGCTCCAAGTCATCTCCAGTCACTGTTGTTATTTATTTCAAATATAAGCTTGCCCCCTAAAATAGATTTGTTTCCTCGTTGATGATATTATTGCATCATAGAAGAAAAGATGTCTAAAAAGACAACTACTACTTTCTTTTGAATGGAGAGTCCTAACTCAAGTGCAGGGAGCCCTTGAAGGGCCCTAAAGAGCTTCTTCCAGTCCATGAGCCCCATGGCTCTTAAAACTAGTTTTGATCCTAATCCTAATTTGTCAGGATTAAAAATTTTACATTGGCATTATGAGAGCAAAGTATTAGGATAATAAATAGCATTCCAAGAGATGACTTCCCTATAAGCTAATAACCAAGGACCCAAAAGCTCTTCCTGCCTTTGAAGCACTACAGAACAACCCAAGAACCTAAAGAAGAGACCATGAGTCTATTTTCTTATTTCCAGAACTCCTGTTTCACGTATTTTTTGCCATAAAATGCATCATGGTATGACTGTATTGTAATGTACCATCATTCAGTTCCTTCCTCGGTGTCGTTGCTCCCAGTAGGGTGTCAAGATATAGTCATCATTAAATTATGACCATTATATTAATCAGATTATGAATAATACTAAAGCCTAAAAGGTGAATGGACGGAAACGTAACAACTCATTTATTCTTCATAAATGTTTGATCCAAGTAGCCTCCTCATTGCCACCCCACTTGGCCAGCTCTCTCCACCTCCGAAAGTGCCTGTGTTTCAGCCCTGAGAACTAGGGTGAAAGTCTGCTCGCATCAAAGGAGAAGCTCGTGTCTGCTGCGCATCAGTGCCATGGCAGGCTGCACACGGCACCTCAGCTGCTGGTGCCAACCCTCGAGGACACCGCCCATCCCCCAACCTCTCCCACCAACGATGTCTAGTGTTCTCTTGGTTCATGTCTTTGCTAAATCTCATCTCCTTTGAAGTACAGACTTTTTTTTTGCTACATATTTAGTCTTTTACAGAAGAAAGCTAAGATAATCATTCAAAAAGATGCCAACAAGGCCTTTTGGAGGAAGCTAGCGCGCTGGTTTTCATTGTGCAGGCTGACATCATAGAGGTTGACTGGTAGGTGCAACTCCTATGCAGATAGATGGAACACGTGCTCCAAGCTCTCCAGGGTGCCCCCTACACAGCTTTGTAAGAAACAGCCAGCTCTCCTGGCTGGTGTGGCTCAGTGGATTGAGCGCCAGCCTGCAAACCCAAGGGTTGCCAGATTGATTCCCAGCCAGGGCACATCATCAGGTTGCAAGCCAGGTCTCCAGCCAGGTCCCCAGCTGGAGGCACAATGAAAGGTGAAAGGCAACCATACATTAATGTCTCTTTCCCTTACTTTCTCCCTCCTCTCCCCTTTCCCTAAAAATAATGAATAAAATCTTGAAAAAACAGAGAAGAAAAGAAAACAAGCAGCCAGCTCTCAGCATCAGGGGAGCAGCAGGGCTGAAGTGGAAGGTAAAGCTAAATAAAACCCTCAATCCAGATTTTTTCCACGGAAGGGGCCTATTCTTTTCCTTGGAGCAGCTTTAAAGCAAGGTTCATCCTCCAGGCGAGGAAGGCTGCGCTTTGTTATTTGGTGGCTTGTGACATAATTAGCTGCCAGTGTGGCACACAGAATGCCGTGTGCAAGTAGGACAACAATGCAGGAGAGTGTGGCAAGGCCAACCCACTGGGAAGCCTTTCAACATTCAAGGAAACCCTGAGAAAGTAAATTATATCCTGGCATTGATCTTTTAAGCTAAACTCAGTTTGAGTCATGACTATGGCTGTAGAAGCAGCACACCAATTTGTTATCAGTTTAGGAACATTTACCATAGGAAATACGAAATCGCCAGTTCGCTAGTCCTATTTCTTCACTGATGGCAGCGGAGAAGAGTCCGCATTAGTGACAAGTTAATGATGAACAGGCTAGAGAGCTGTGTCTACAAGCTCAAGCTAAATGTTGGTCCCTGGAAGATTTATATTCTATTTCTCTCTGTGATGTGATCTTCACATGTTATTTTTGGGACAGATTACCATAACTCTAACATACGTGATGCAAACATAAAAACCGAAGAGGGAAATGGAGAAAACAGGGATGCAGAATCTGATTATCACTATTAGACAGAAGCGAAAAAATCTGCATTTTGAGAAGAAAAAAAACACCAGCATGTCTTCAGTGAGTTTGTTTTGACATTAAAACTGAAGTCTGAATTTCCCTTTGGAAGGCAATAAATGCTCAGTTGCTGCCATCTGGGTCTCAATCAATAATTTGTCTTTTTCTTTCTTTCCTCTCCTTTTCCCTGTCCAGGATGAAGTTGGTTTTATGTCTGTTTTGCCACCTTTTTCTCCTTCCAGGCTGCCAGCTTTCTAAGGAAACCTGGAGGGAGAAGGCTTACAGGACACGTTAGTCCGCAGCTGCCTCTCCGTGGAGGACAGTGGGCTTGATTAAAGGGGTGCACCCCCCGGATCGCGCAGATCGCATCAATCACTTTGATCAGCCCCCGAAAAGCAACATATTGTCTGGGACGCAGCCAAGGAGGGATATCAATTTCACAATTGCACTTATGTCTTTCAGCCAAGAACTGGTTTATTTTTGGCTACTGAAGTCTGAGACTCACTTTGGAGCATCGTTTTACACTTTTATACTTTTCGCCCGCTCTCAGGGGTAACTTTGTCTTCAAATAGAGGCATCTTGACCTAGCAAATGAGCTCTACTACGCATCCCTTCCCTAGGAGCCTCATTTTATATTTTGACAGAATTTTGAGGGTTTGTTTTTCTATTACTAATTCTTATCTCTATAGCTTTGGAAAAACAGAACCATCAGAACCTGCACCATTCTAAGAAAAGTTAAAGAAAAACAAAAACAATGCTTGGATCTTCAGTTTCTGATGGGACTGAGAACACTAACAATAATGCTATCCCGTGGATTTTCAGTAATATGAGAACATCAACCCTAAAGGCTACCCAATTGTTGGCATCAAGTGCATTGTATGTCTAACTGTATTTTAAATTATTTTTTATTTCATACTAAGCAAATTGTGGAGATTCATCTATATATCCTTTTCCTAGGACACCATCAAAATTATACAGTTTGTTTGCATAAAATTCTGGCCAATGATCACTTTGTATTATCTCTTAACTTTTAAAATTTATACTCTTTTTAATTCATTGGTTGTGGTTGCTTTTCTATTTGTCAATTTTTTATTCAGTTCCCTTATTCTTCTTACCTGGAAACCTGGCTCATTTAGAGAATAAAATGCTTACAAGGAGATGTATCACAAATGAAAATTAGATTAATCCCTGAAACAAATATTTACTGAGGAAGAAAAACTAAAAACATACCTGTCAGAACTTCGTAAGTAAAACTATAGCTTCCAATGACTATAAACATCCTACAAAACACTTCAGGTTAATGAATTAGAGCAAATAATTTGTTTATTATCTATCCTTTTTTTTTTTTGCTTTGTAAATTATATAATGAGATACAGAGTTAAATCTAATGGCTTTTTAAAACAAGGTCCTGGTTGGTTTCCTATTCAAAAATTAAAAAAGAAAAACATGTAAAAATTCAAAATCTGAATACTGACAAATCCTTTTTAAGCAATAGGTCCCCTGTAGATTTAATGCTTAGTGACTGCAGCTTCTGAAAACTTCTTTAATAATAAATGATTAAATACTTACCATATGCATTATTTGCTAGTTATACTTATTCAAAGTTGATGTATCCCTTTCCTTTAGAAGTAAAGGAAGAGTATCTTATAGGTTCTAAATACTCTGAAAAAGATGTTTTCACCCCAGTTTCAAAAACTAAATTCAATATATTATTTGAATAACTAAATAAAATAGGTTTCAAGTAGGGCTATGTTTAGGAATATTATTTGATTATGTTCTCTCCTGAATCATCAGAATAGGTGATGCGCTTTTTTTCCCAATTATTTTCTCAGATAGTAAACCATAAAAAGACATCATCACAATGTGTTCCTGAAAATTAACTTGAGATCTTAGCTTATGTCTTAGCATGATTATATTATAGGCATTTGGAGCTGTAATAAGTGCTGAAAGCTTATTGTTTTTAAATGAAGTGAAATATATTAACTACCATCGGCAGTAATAACTATATTTGAAATGTACTGCTGGATTCTTTAATTACTTTAATGCATTCCTTAAATTATTTTAAAATGCTCCATTTTTGGGCCATGGGAAAATGATGGGTTTTTTATAGCCTAGGTTTACAATTGCACCTTTATATCTATAAACAATCTTGGGTTTATTTTTTGTTTTTGTTTGTTGTTGTTGTTTTTGCACAGGAAGTCTTTGATCAGTATTTCTTTTCTATCACTACAAAGTGCTGCAAAATCTAATTTTAAACTCCATGCTTATTATTCCTCCAAAGGAGACTATTGTGCGGTCAAGTTCATTTTAGAGGACAAAGATGCTAATTAACGCTTGCATATCAACCAGTATTTTGGGGAAAAAAACTTTATATTTTAACCTCATGTCTTAAGTCTGTTTTTTAAATGTGAGTGACATAACTGTCTTTCACCAAATTACATACAGAAGTAAGATAAACAATTAATGTCTGTTAGAATGGCATTAATTATCATAGTGAGAGATGCTCTTGCAAATAGATGCTGTGTCATATTTCTCTGAAATTTGAATTCCGATAAAGTAACTATTTTAATGTTGTTTTAATTTTATGTTTAATATTCTTACTGTGAAATTCAAAGTGTTTATTTCTCTTAAGTCAGATACTAAATCTCTGAATAGGGTGCAGCATAAAACACGGAGGAAAGCTATTATTTGCCTAAGTGAATTTCACAACCTGTGATAATTTATCATTAATTTAACTGAGCTCCTTGACTTCCTTCATCTTGATTTTCGTTAGATGCCCACGACTTCAACGCGCAGCCAATATTACCATGCGCTGAACTAAGTCAGCAGTTTTGACATCTTCATTTCTATGTCCTTTTCTGTACCTTCAGCAATGTTAATGTTACAAATTATAGGAGGGCATATTAATAGCCATACCCAAGAAGCAGAAAGAAAAGTGCATTTTTTTAAACTAAGTACTAACTTGGGATTTCCCGGCCCCTTGTCGAGCCGCGGAGCCCCCAGCGCCTCCATTGTGATGATAATGGATTCCGTGTTGTCGTCGGGGAGGTCGCCAGGTCACCCTAAGCGCCTTAATGGACTGTGAAATAACTTTAACTGCATTAACCTCTCTGGATCACATGGGTGGCACCCACAGCCACTCCTGAAATTCTCATTCGTTTATAGAGACAATACCATTAGATTATTCTATTTTCCATTTCGAATAGCAATAGGCTCACAGCAATTATGCAGCCAAGCATTTCCATTAAGTGAATAGGACCTTAAAGAAGATTAACAAGAACATCTCCTGCATCAGATATGTACGGGGAGGGGTGGATGCTTTTGAAAATTTCACCGGACTTTCAGGTATCTGAAATTCAAAGGGTCTACTATGTTAGATGTTAGGTTACTAAGTCATTGGGTGAAATGAAAATAGCTTGTGTTATACATATTACTAAAACTGAGTGTGTTCTCCTTGTTTCCTAAACTGAGCTGTTCTATTTAGTGGATTAAAACTTTTCCCCCTCTGGTGATTTTTTCCTAAATGAAATAAGTCATCTACGAAACCAAGAGCACTGATAACCAAAACTTAAGTCAGAGAAAACCTCACTGGAAGCCATATGTTGTGACGTCCCTGACTCTGAACCCCCAACTTCTGCCTGCTGGTTAGTGTGTTTGAGAGACCACAATGCTCGCCTTTGAAGGCACACCAGGCTGGAAGCCCTTATTGTCCAAATGGCGAGGATGATTGCTGTTGGTTTGCATAGATATGATCAGACATCTATTTACTACAAGTAAAGTCCTATTGGATAAATATCCAAGCGAGAGTTAAAGAGAACTATGGTCATCAGTATTGTCATTAAAGTACCTCACTGTCATCTTGATATGACATAATGAAAAAGCACAGCACATTAAGCACACATTTTAAAGGCTTTTTATTTTCTAGTGAGAGCTCAGGAACTGAAAAGTGAAAACAGGCTACACATGTTCACTTCTAAAATGCATATTTTAATGTTTCTAAAATTCAGATTTGATGTTCCATCAATCTTATATTTAACATAGTAATTTTTTTTAAATTCTAGAAAATTTCTTAGAATTGAAGTTGTCTTAGAATTAGGGAAATGTCGTGAGCAAATTAAAGACATAAACAGTCCTTTTTTAATCTGGATCTGGGTAGATATATTTTAATCTTGAAAGAACTGCTTTTTGAGGGTGGTTGGGAGTCCATTGCTGTTTTCTAGAAATGAGGGAGGAATAGCATATGAGTGGGGAAACTTGGTCTGTAGGGTATAAAATGGTGTACACATGGTATCCAAGAGAATTGACGGGGTAAGTTACACTCCAGCTAAAGCCAGATCCGTTGCAATCCGTCATTTGACCACAGTAACTGCTGTTATAAAAGGGTCTTTTGTGAGGCTTCACCTCTTTCCCTGTGAGCTGCTTGGAGGTGCTTGGTCAGAGCCAGCCTGCCTCAGAGTGCCATCCACCAGATGGGTCAGCCAGCTTACCCATCGCTCCTTCGGCGAGCGACTACTGTGCGCCTTCCGGATGCTGACCCTTTTGCTATGCAGACGTGTAGCTGGGGAGGCTGGCAAGTGTGTCAGCTACGAGGTGTGACGAGTGAAGTGACCAAGGCCCGAGCAGACACGAGGGGAGCTCAGGAAAGGTCCTGGTTTGCCAGCTGACCCCGGCGCTCAGAAGACGAGGAGAGACTGAAGAAAGAGGAGGCGACTCCACATTAGCAGGTGGCAGCTTCAACAGCAAAGGAAGTGACGCACGGGGCTTGTTTGAGGCTACGGCAAGACAAGCAGATCACGTTCACCCACGGGAATCTTAAAAGTTTATTTAGAGGCCTTAGCGGGCTCAGTCACTGGTCCCCATGCAATGGTGGCAACTTGGTGCTTTCCCCAGGCTGAGCTCTTGGAGCAGAACCCCTGCGAGCACAGACGGCAGGTCGGCGACAGTCTAGACACTGGGAGGCTGGCAGGGAACCTGCCTCCTCGGGGCCAGCTTGCAGGTCAGGCAGAAATCACACCCTCTGTTACCTCCTCCCGCGGGCAGCTGGAGTTCTCTTGCCTAGAATATGGCCGCACTCTCTCTATAGTGTGTGAACCCCATTAGAAAGTCTACAGAATATCAGCAACGTATCAAAAAAGGATGCACCTTACCATGTGGGCTTTGCCTCAGGAATGGAAGGTTAGTGTAACACCCCAAAATCAATCAAGGTGAAAAATCATATCCATTGAATAAAGAATAAAAACCACACAATCACCCCCAATAGACACAGAAAAAAAGCACTTAAAATTGGACACGTTTTCATAATAAAAACAGTGACATTGCATGTGGTGGTGAAAGACTGGATATTTCTCCCTTACCATGCACAACAAAGGGAGACATCCCCACCACACCATCCAACATTTGTACTGGTGGTTTTAGCTAGGACAGTTACAGCCTACTAATAATGAGCAAAGGGCTTTCCTGAGTGTTTACTTTGAGCCATTTTCTAACAAATTATCAAACCTAAAGAGGGGGCTGTGAGGGCCCCTAATTTAGGGCTGGATGGCCAACCTGGGGCTCACAACTGGTGTCAATAGTATTCATTATAGGCCAAAGGTGGAAATAACTCTAATGCCCATTGACTCATATCGATAAAGAAAACATACTGCAAATGGCCCTTGACCAATGGGTTGGGGGGCTGACTCCCACGCAGCTGAATGCCCATGTATAACTTTTGACTCCCCAAAACTTAACTAGTAGTAGCCTGCTGATCAGAGTCTTATTGACAATATAAACAGCCGAAAAACACCTATTTTGTATGTTATACATAATATACTATATTCTTACAATAAGGCAAGCTAGAGAAAACATTAAGAAAATCATAAAGAGAAAATACATTTACAGTATTTATTGGAAAAAGTCTGAGTGTAAGTGTGGACCCATGCACTTTAAGCCAGTGTTGTTCAAGGGTCAACCATGTATCCATATAATGAAATATTATTCAACCATAAAAAAAGGAATGAATGTACTGGTGCCTGAGACAACATAGAGGAACCTGGGAAAGATTACAATAAATGTAATAAGCCAGTCACAAAAGATCATATTATACATTCTGTGATTCTGTTCATACGAAAGTCCAGAATAGGGACATCTATAGAGATAGAAAGTAAATAAACAGCTGTGTGCAGCTAGAGGGAAGAGATAGGAGCAGTGGGTAAGGAAATGATAGCTAAGGGTACAGGTTTCCTTTCCATGTGGTGGAAATAGTTTAAAAACAACTGTGGTGATGCCAACAGAAATCTGTGAATATACAAAAACCCATTGCATTTTACACTCCAAGTAGGTGAATTTTGTGATCTGTGAGTTATAGCACAAAGTTATTTAAAAAGGACATTTTACAATATATATTTTAAATAATGTGCTCAAGAACTGTTAACTGCCTTTCACATGTGAAAAATGATTTTCCAACATTAAATGTGCAGCATAGAGAACTTGATGGTCTGAGTATTTTCCCTCCAGAGTGAGATTGAGGTAGGGAGTTAAGCAATAGATAACTGGTCTTTGAGGCAAATAGGGAAATTGAGGTTTCACGTGAAATTCTAGGTTTAACGTCTGCCCTCAGATCTAAATGTCTATGAACAAAATTAGAAAAACTTGAAATATTCAATCCTAAACAAATCAAGATATTTCAAGATTTTTTTTTTCTGAATATCATTGTTTAAAAGCAACTACTGCCTTAGTTTGGCCCTCTTCCCTTTGTAAATTGGGCTTTACAGTAAGTCTTGTTCCCACATGATATTTTCCAGTTCTCAGGGCCAGTATCATGTCTGTCTTCTCTGTGAAGTTTTTAAATAACAGCGGATCTCCTCCATGATAGGTACACGTAACAGCATCACTCTGAAAACCACAAATAATGTTATTTTTAATATTGCAAAGTAGAGCAATAATTAAGCCTATTTCCTGATAAATGCAACCACCCGACTCAAGAGAGGCCCTTCGATCCATTGCTTGTGCTTGTGGGGAGGACAGGTAGTGGGTGAGCCTGCGCTTATGTAAAGTGTGCTCACCGAAGTTATTTGCTTCGGGTCTTACGGTGGCCTGGCATTTATGCCGCGCTCTCTGAGGGGCTGTACCTTCACAGCTCTTGCTCCCATTAGTTCCGACTGAATGATGGATTTTTCATCCATGTAGGCATTTTTTCCTATGTCAGAAGACAATTTTTAAAAGCCTGAGATGCCTACATTAATTTCATACCCTTCAAGGTCATTTCAAAAGTCCCTAGAGGTCTGTGTCCTTTCACCTCTGCCAGGTACATGGCCGAGGGAATTATTAAGCCATATTATTATGTACTTGGTCTTTCTTCTTTAAGAATCGATGATTCAGAAAGTCCAGTGGGATGGTTCACTGAAGTTGGCCTGGTGACTGATGTCCTAAAATAATCAGAACATCAAGACTCTGTTGCATAATCAAAAGACTCAATGGTTCAACAACTGTATTTTGTGTGCGTATCATATGCAAGAACTGAGCCAACTAGTGAGTGGATACATTGAATACAAAGGTACTTGGCTAAACAACACAACACGAATCGTGGGATATTTTAGGGAAAGGTGAATAATCATGTCGGCTGGACCTTAGAAAATGAATGGGAAAGAAGTTGGGAAAGTAAGCTGAAGCAGCAAGTCCAGGCAAGGGTTCATGGTGGTTTTCAAGACAGGGTCTTGCAGGATACGGAGGAAGTGGCACTTCGGCTGCTGATTCACAGAAGTTGGAGGCTGACTGATAGCATATCGCATATGAAGCTAAGAGGCAAAGGTCGCTCCTGGCGGCCAAGGTGAGGATATGGAATTGAAACGTGAAGAAAGATTATGAGTTAGGTTTCAGATGAGATGAAACATTTCAGGGTACATCTGAAACATGACCGGGCAGCAGGTGGAGTGTGTCATCAGACTTTGAAGAGAGGTCAGGACAGTGGATTATCGATTTGGGGCACATGTGCACACCCATGATGCCTGAAAGCCTCTGGAACAGATAAATAAAAAGAATGAGTTACATATAAAGCAAAATAAGTTAATAGATGTTGTTAGGAAATAAAAGGGATCAGTAAAAGACAAAGTGTAGGTGAAAAAGTCACCCAGAAACAAGCCAAAGACAGAATCTTGAGGACATCCACAGTTTCAAATCAGAGAAAAGGCGTCTAGACAAAGGTGGTATCAGATAGAAAAAATAGAATGTAGAAGAGAATTTTGAGGAAATGAAGTTAGGAGACGAAAGAGTACTAATGACAGTAGATGCAAAGCTAAAGATTTACCAGCGAGGAAGGTGTTTGGGGAGAAATCAGCAAACAGCAAAACTGGATATATAATAATACTGGTATTAATGCTGTTATGGAATAATTTTTTCGACTTACCAAGCATTTTTGAAACTTCTGAGCAATGTAGGAAACTTTACTAACAAAGTTAGTCATTCAAAGTTTCAAGTTTAAATACTCATTTGCAATAAGTATGAAGCCAATGAGAAAACCAGCAATAGATCAGAGAATAGGCTAATTATCATTTAGAGTGTAATTGATGCATCTTATAATTAATTAATAGAGACTAATCTCAATGAGAAACCCTCAAATTCCTACATCATTTGTAGGTGGATCAATTTTATATAACCATTAATATTAAAAGGGAAAAGTGACCAAAGTTCTGAATTTAAAATAGGAAAATGTAAAGGTCAGATTTAGTCTTTATAACTGTAATAAAATTGAGACAACTTTTTACTTAATTCAAAGGTTAAATAAAGGAACCAAGAAAAGTACCAAGAAAAGGTATGTCCAAAGCCATCATTTTTAAACTCCAGAAAATTAAGTAGGCCCAAGAGATAAACTTTAAAATGATACGAATCTCCTTTCACCCATAAAAAATTACCTTCTATTTTTAAATATTTTTTCTAAATATATATATATATATATATATATATAATGTTTAAAAAGCCTTCCCTGCTAGCAACTTAAACTCAAAGTTCTAAGAAGGAGAAGCTGCCAATTTAGCAAATTATTCTCCTTTATTGTTTTCTAAGTGAGTCCCTCCAACATAAAGGCCACTTCCCATGCTCCCTGGGAAGCCCTTCTGTTGGTTAAGATGCCCATATTCAGGTCAAGGAGGGTAACTCTGTAATGACTTTGAAGGGTAGCCTTCACTGTCCCAATAAAATATTCAGTCATAAGCTGGAGGAATGTGAACGCGTCACTCCCCGGTGGTGCCAAATTCACGGAAGCTTTTCATTTTCATGGAAGCTTCCCATTTCTGTTTATGGTTTCCACTGAACTGTACACTTTCTCGTCTGTGAATACGTGCTGACCTTAATTTAACCTTAAATCTGTAATATTTCTTACAATTTCAGGTTTGTTTTGTTTTGTTTTTTGCAAAACTCATCTCACTAGACGTTTTTAATCCCATAAAGTAGGCAAAACAGATTATAATTCCCATTTCAAAGATGAAGAAAATGACTCTTAGGAAGCTGGAGGGACCAGAAGACCTATTGCAGGTGACTAGCACGACCCTGCCCTTGGAGAGAGACAGCTGACCATGTGTTTGCTTGTTTGGTGCCTGCTTTTCACAATGGAATGGAAGCTCCCTGAAGACTATCTAGATCAAGGCCTGACACGTGTTAGATACACAATACTTTCTTCTTCAGTGGCTGACTAATGAGGGACCTGTTCAAATCAAGTGCTAAACATCAATCACAGTGATAGCTGTGTTCATGGAATCATGGAAACTGGGGTCAGCATGTGTCTTTACTGCTTAGAACAGGTTTGTTCAGAAGAGGTTCCAATTATGTCCTTGGTTGTGTTGTATGTAGTAGCCTGTGCCGGAATTCCAGCAGAGGCTGTGCTGTGCAGCAAGGTTGAATGAGTGACTAGTCTTGACCCACAGGTAGGGTTAGGAGTATAGTAAGGGGTTGGCAAAATCTACTTTCAAGATAAAGTGTCCATTTCTATTGGATGCCTGGTTTCCATTGGACAGAAGTTTATAGGGTGGGAACATGATTCCCTGAACTTCTCTGACTCCATTTCATAAGATATTTATAATAATTACAATAATTTTAAAGCACTTAGAAAAGTGTAAATGCATAGAACATAGAACATATCAATGCGTATGTCAGTTAAATAACACTCCCTTGAAAAAAAGCAAAGATCCCTAACTTCTGAGAATTATAGTACTAACTGTTAAAAATGACTAGAGAAGACAATTTAGCAGATACAAGCAAACTATAACATTTTATGATATGGGCTGTCTTTGTTCCTAAGGATCTGGAGAGCCGTACTATGGGCCAGAAGGCAGGAGAGGTTCCATCTTGGGCCTATACATTTATTTTAACACAAAATATCTTCTCTTCCCAAAATTTAACCAGAAAACATGCTGATCAGCAAGGTCAAAGAGTCAAGAATTAGTACAGCTACTTTAAGGGGTCAACTATGAAGAGGAACAATTACCAAAGTGAACTTTATTTTTTAAGGTTTTATTTATTATTTTTAGAGAGAGGGGAAGAGAGAGGCAGAGAGGGAGAGAAACATCAATGTATGGTTGCCTTTCACCTGCCTCCAGCTACAGACCTGGCTGGAGACCTGGCTTGCAACCTGGTTATATGCCCTGGCTGGGAATCAAACCAGCAACCTTTGGGTTCGCAGGCCAGCTCCTTATGTACTGTGCCACCAGCCAGGGGCCAAAGTGAACTCTTTAACAACAAAAACAAATGAGAATTATCTCGAATGGCTGAGAACAATCTTGCATAAACCTAAAGTCATATAAACATTTTCAAAAATTTTAATACCAAAAAGGTTTATTTCTGACCTGTGCCTAATGGAAGGTAATGATATAATTAGAAAAATGAAGTTAGTACCAACATTCTGGTGAGTTCTTGCCTTTTGAATTAAACAATTAGCTCAAGCCCAGAAGGTGTGGTGGAACCACATCAGGAGTCTCTACTTGTCTTTGACGGCGCTGCTTTAAAAGTCAATTCTTATCTATGAGTTTGTATTTTTGTTAGTCACTTTTTTGTTTTGTAGTTTACATATGAGTGAACTAAAACAACTAAATGAAACACAACAAACTCATAGATACATACAACAGAATGGTGGTTATCCAAGGGAGGGGTTCAGAGGGAAGAATTGGGTAAAGGAATGAAATATAAGGTAATGGAAGGAAACCAGGCTTCTGCTGGTGGGCATACAATACAGGATACAGATATCTAAATAGAATACTATACACCTGAAACTTATATAATGTTATTAATCAATATTACCTCAATAACTTAATTTTTTAAGTCAATCCAATAAATGCCAACTTATAAAGAGAAAACAAGAGAAGTGATTAAGAGAATAAAAAGAATGGAATAGAAAGTCTTGAAAGGCTTTGGAAATCAGAAAACACTATCCATTTTAATTTCAAAGGCTTTGGGGAACTGCATGTCATTAAACCTTCCAAAGGAAGATTGCTATTCGAATGAACTGGTATGTTTCATATGACCAGTGAGAACTAGAGATTTCCCTTCTTAGTCTTGGCCACCATGGGGCTCAACACTAAACTTTGTGACTCATTGCCACATGGATATCCAAGATTCTTTCACTGTATTTATACTGTAAAATTTTAAATCCAAATTATTATTTGATCTCTGATTCTTAAAGACACACTAATTTTCCAAAAAATCAGGTTATTGTAGAATTTTTCTTCAAGAAAGAATTCTAAGACACTAGGTTCCAGCTCTCTCACCAGGAGATAACCTCTTCACATGCACAAAAACTTACTACTCCCACCCTAAATCAAAATTATCCTAAGGGTTATCCATCTTTACCAATTAGAAGGAGTCTTATTTAAAAATAGGATTTTTAAACATCTTATGAATTAGTAAGAGTGATGATTTTTTCTTGTTTATTTTTAATGCAGTTAAGTGCTAATGAGGAGTCAATAGAAACAGCTGAAAGACAGCATCAGTATATAAAAATCCATAATATGGATTCTAAAATCAATATCACAATATAACTTGAGAAAAGTCTTCTTTTTTTCTTTTATGTTTTTGCTTACAAAATGTATGTCATTCTTCTGGTAGTATTTCCTTTAAAATATGAATTCTAGCAGAATTAGAGACTGAACCCAGTACCTATTGGAACCATACCTACAGGACAACTGTTTAACAATAGCTTTACTATAGTACAAGAATAGTAAAAGTTGGAGAAATTTGAGATTATGTATGTAATAAATATATATTATATAGTATCAAAAATATATAAATATGCAATTAAATCAAAGTGACATTGAATGATCATAATAAGATAAGATTCCAGACTTTGGCTAACTATTGGAAATACATGTAACTTGGGACCTACTGGTCACGCTGACTCATCAAGCATAGGGTGTCATGATTCTGAGGTGTAATCAGCTTTAAAACCCCCAAATCAGACCACAGTCAATCTGCATATCCTCAGGAAGTTTTTTTAAATGAAGAAAATAATATGCATAAAGATGACTATCACTGGATTACTGATACCAGCAAATTAGTGACTTTTGATCCTAGCAAATGAAGTAAACTGTGTTATATAAATGGGCTGGCATGAGGCCATTTCATAATTAAGGAAATAGAGAATTTAAGGAATTTAAGGATATAGGGAATTCACACCTCGTAATGTTGAGTGTCCACTATTAAGTAGGCTCCATGGAGGTGGAGACTTTTGTCTCTTTGGTTTACGACTCTGTTTCCCAGTGTCTGGATAGTATCCGACACATAGTATGTGCTCATTACATACATGTTGAATAAAAGAATGAATAGCTTAAAAAAGGATATGACACTGCACACATATTAATAGCTCAGTTACATATAAAAATCATTAGGAAGGTGAAGGAAATATGCTGTTTGTCATTCAGAAAAAAAGTGAAAAACCAAATAAAAAAATTTAATTGGAATCTATGCTCACAGCATCTGCTAAGTTATTACATGGCAAGGTCACTGAAATTTTTACTGTGGAAATTGGAGCTTGTGAGAACATTTATTCACATCCTCCTAGATCAAAATCCTTAGACCATAATCAGTCAGGCACGGGTGGGAAGACGGGGTTGGCAAGAAAATGCCAGACGTGGGCCCCAAAGGAAGATGTGGGCAACCCCTACGTGTCTCTGAATAGCCTGGTTAGACCCTGCACCCAGAAGGGGCTTCCCAGAAATTGAACTGACTCTTGATACTCGGCTCTGCGTCTCATGGGGATGGAGGCTGCTCTGGCCTGTGTGCTCATGGGAGGCAAAGGAAGCCCTCTGGGCACCCAAGGTGCGCAAGGATGCTTGATGACTGACTATTTGATAGCAAGGAGGAAGCTGTGAGTTTGAAGAACAGGCTGTCAGTTCCAGATGACCCCCTGAGGAAGAACAGGAGGCGACCCGGAAATGTCTGCCCCAGAAAAACCACAGGCCACCAACAACATGCATTGGGTGATGCTGAGAAGAGGCAAGAAAAACTAATTTATTCTCCTTGAATACTTGACTGTCACTGTATCTTCATTTGGCCTTCATTTGAACACTCCCGGAAGCATTCGGATCCACCTACCACCCCATCCCCCACCTGAAAGATCTTAGATGCACTTGAAGTCAAATCAAGTTGGCCTCATGATTCCATTTCAGTTAGTTTTCCCCTGAGCATAATTCTTTCAATAATTCCCACGACCACCACCCCCCTTTTGTTTTTTGAAAAAAGTTTTCCTGATGCTGAAGACAAAGTGCAGGTCTTTGTTATTAATGTTGTAAAAATACAAATATGTCCACCTCGGAAGGAGTCTTCATTAACTCCCCCAGCCCAGAAAATTAAGGCACGCCTCATCAGGATCAGAGCTTGCTGTCGGCTAAATTGCAAGGGACTAGTCGCGTAGCTGGGTTCATAATGCTGATGGAGCAGTTTCCACGCGGATGAAGGATAAACAGCGATTAATTTCCGCCAATAAATAATGGTGTGAGGCCCACATTGAAAGAGGAACAATTACTTTTCCATTTTTCCTGCCAAATGAGCTGATAAGAGAAAACAGGGGAGTTGGCCACGTAAATCAGTCTTAATTTTATCTTCCCCATTAAAAAGCAGCCATTAAGACCATCTTCGGCTCATTTCACCCTCCTCTTGTTTCACTTTTTCAATTTGCACAAAAGGGGGGAGTTTGCTCGTCATAAAATTTCACTTTGGCCAACCTATCATTTGCATCTGGGCCAATAAATAGCAATTAGCATAAACATTTAAATCAGGAACTGGAACAAATTCTTGTTCCCCCAGCAAGCTGTTAAATTACAGGATTTTACTATATATAAGAAGCACTAAACAAAAGATCTGTCGGGCACTATTATCCTCTTCCAAATAGGACATGGTTGAAAGAGAAATAATAACTCCAAACCCACCAACTTCTCGCTCAGATCCAGGGTGTCTGACCTGTAGAGTTAAGGTTTCTTGCCCACCAGTCAAGTTATCCAAACAAGTAAGTTTTAACTCAGTTTTGTGACGTAGGATAAGTGCAGTAAAGACTTCCTTGGATAAATAAATGCTTGGCATTATTATTTCTAAAATGCATTAGTAGGAGTTGTCTTGAACTCAAATCAAAGTCTAGTACACAAAGTACAATGAAATGGCCATCACAGGGAGGTGAGCTGGCTGCTTTCGGTATTGAGGTGCCCTCCTGAGTTCAGAGGATCAAACGTTATTCTATGATCAGATCTCAGAGGGCAAAGGTCCAGGCCCGTCGCCCATCTTGCCCGGTGATCATTTCTCACAGTGGCACCTGGCAATGATTCGTCATAAGAGATTGGTTGTTCTATACAAAGTTGTTTTCAAAGACAGCAAGGTAACTCCAAACTCGCCTTTCTCTGCATCTAGTTACATTTTGGGCCCATGCTCACTCTTGACATGCCAGAGGACTATGATGAGGCTTTATAATGAGATACTAAGAGGAAAAATAAGAGATGGGGCCTGAGTGACTGGCACCTTCTTTTCTCTTTATGCCCCTTTGATCATCAACTAAAACTTACATCATCATTCATCTATGGCTCACTGAAAGTCAAGGTGAGTGGTTCTCTTGATTCGATCCCAATCAATTTTGGCTCTGCAAACCCCGAGTGGAACAGCGTGGTGGTGATGGTTTTTATGAATGTCCTCATTGGGAAAATTGGGGTTTACCAATGAAATGCTACTGTTTCCAGACTGCATATATGTCCAATGTTGATAAGTAAGGCTCCAGTGAGGATACAGTAAAACTTTGAATCAGTTGTTCCTTATTGCTGTTTCTTGATCATTCATTCTCTTCCTTCTATAAAGCGTTTAAAAAGGAAAACCATCTTGCCTGCCTTCTAAGGAATTTGAACAGTCAACCAGGTTTGAACCGATACCTTAGGAGCAAGCCTGCACTGTCTCTCTCCAATACTAGCCAAATGCTAATGTCATTGCTTCTATGTCTTGTAGGACATCAAAAACTAGTTGAACTCTTCAGTTTTGAGTTTTCAATTGATCCGTTTAGTTATGTTAGTCTTTGCCCTTCCTAGCCTTCCCCAAACTATGCATCTGTTCATGTGCTTGCTGACCATGCATGTATCTTCTCTGGAGAAATGTATATTCAAGTTCATTCTTCATTTCTTAATTGGCTTTCTATCTCTATGCTGTTGCGTTGTAAGAACTCTTTATATATTCTGGACACCAGAACTTTATCAGATATGTGACTTACAAACATTTCTCCCATTCTGTGGACTTCTTTCCACTTTCTAAGACTGTCTTTTAATGCACAAACGTGTTTTATTTTAATGAAATCAGGTATCAGGTATATATATTTTTTCCTGGATTGCTTACATTTTTGGCTTCATAAGTAAGAAACTGTTGCTTAATCTAAGATTACAAAGCCTTATGCTTTTGCTTCTGAGTTTCATAATTCCAGCTCTTACATTTAGATCTTTAACTTACTTTGAGTTAATTTTTTCATATTACATGAATTAGGAGTTCAAATGTACGCTTTTGCAAGTGAAAATCCAGTTGTCCTATTACCATTTATTGAAAAGACTATTTTTTCCCCATTGAATGATCCAGGCAGGCTTGTCAAAATTAGTTCACTATAGATGTGTGGGCTTATTTCTGGTCTCTCTTGATTTGTCCATTTATCCTTGTGCCAGGACCACACTCTTCTGATTACTGTAGGTTTGTGGTAAATTTGAAATAGCAACATGTGATGCCTTTAACTTTGTTCTTTTTGTAGATTGTTTTGGCAATTCTAGGACCTTTGCATTACCATAGGAATTTTAGAATCAGTTTGTCCATTTCTGTGATAAAGACAGTTATAATATTGGTAGATATTTCATTGGCTCTGTAAATCAATTTTGGGAGTAATGTAATCTCAACAAAATTAAGTAGTTCAATCCACAACACAGGATATTATTTCACTTATTTAGATCTTCTTTAATTTTTTTCTACAATGGTTTGTGGTTTTCAATTAATGACTCTTATCCTGCTCTGCCTTAATTTATTCCTAATTATCTTATTCTGTTTGCTTGTATTATGAATGACCTTTTTATTTTGGAACATTTCAAACTTACAGAAAAATTTAAAGGAATAAATAGTACAACGAAGTCCCATACATCCTACTCTTCACCTTGATTCCTCAATGTGACAGACCTTTTGTCATATTTGCTTTCTCTTATTTTCTCCCTTTCTCCCTTTTCTCTTTCCCACTCTTTTCTCTCCTCCTTGGAAAAATATTTAAATTTCAACTGACTTGCAAATTAACATTTTAAACAATATCCTTTATGTCATTTGAGGACTGCTGATTTTTGAAAAAGTAACATTAAAACAATGCCACTCAGCCTTACTAAAATGACTGCTAGGCTGTTTCTGCATATCTATAGAAAAAGAATTTTTACACAAATTCCATTGAGTCTAAAGCAGCATTTCTATGATGGCAAATATTGGGTTAAAAGAAAAATGTTGTTACCTGAATTTTTTTTGAAGATTTTATTTATTATTTTTTGAGAGAGGGGAGTGGAGATAGGAAGAGAGGGAGAGAAACGTCAATGTATGGTTGCCTTTCACCTGCCTCCAGCCACAGACCTGGCTGGAGACCTGGCTGGAGACCTGGCTGGAGACCTGGTTATGTTGCCCTGGCTGGGAATCGAACCAGCGACCTTTGGGTTCACAGGCCGGTGCCTTATCCACTGTGCCACCAGCCAGGGCCTTGAATTTTTAATCCTATAATATTTAGCACAATGAAAAATGGCTGATATTTGACCGGATGTTTGGTTTTTTCATGGGATTGGGATTGGTTGTTTTCAAATTATTTTCTACCTCAGCACACCTAAGGATTACAACGCACCCGATCAGTTAGAGCAGACCTCCAGTGGGGAGGGGGCCTGTTCAGCTCTGGATGGAGGGAGCAGGTTGGAAAAAGTCCCTCAGGTGACTGATATGTGCCCCGAGGGGACCATCCTATAGCAGGGACTAAGTAGAAATGAGGCGTTTTATGAGTGAGCTGTTTCAGCAGCATATCACACTGAAAATGACATCATCAATTATGGCATTTAAGTCCTCCATGTTCAAAGATATTATGGAAACTCTAGACTGATGTTAAGGCTGGGCTTCCATGAGGAAACAGTATTTGACTGGGGAAGAATGACGGGATGGGTCGATTTTGATGACTGTGTGACAATATGGAAACAAAATCACCTTTCTTTATAATCAGTTGGGGCAGATAGTGCTTCTTTAAGCTGCATTCTGTCTATTCATTTAATGTGCATTTGGGTACATCTACTTTCTATTTTCCACTTAGCTCTACAATTCTGTAATGTATATCCCTGAGAGTGACCAGTTTCTTGGGTATTAAAAAAAAACAAAACCTTAAATTGTCCTCAAAACCAGTCCAATAGATGCATTTTATTATTAGGAATAGAAAACTAAATAAAAGCCAGAGTTCTAAATTTGAGAAGTAAATTTTCCTTATGCTTTTATTAAAGCCATGACATTAGTAGTTTTTCAGTTCAGTGTTCTGTATATTTGCAGAACAATATATTATATACATGTATCTACATGCCCATGGTATGCAGACACACACAATTGAACTATATTAAACCAAAGATTAATATCCAGAATTAGGTGACTAATATACCACACGAGCTTGATCATTTAATTAATATCAAATGCTCAAGCATAAAATACAAGAACTCTTACCCACACTTTAACCTATAATTTACCTAGACAATTAAAAAGGTTAGAACCACAAATGTATAATATGCTTATAATCCTGTTCCCTTTATCTTGATTAATTGTTTTGGTACTGACCATGCCTGGGTGGATTCCCAATTTCTGGATTCCCAATTCTGGATTCCCAATCCTCTCTCTATAGATATAGATATATCAAACATGAAGGTCTCTCTTCTTTCTTGTGATCCTGAAGAAAAATGGGAATTGCTGTATCTATGGGGCTTAAAAAGATAACCAGCCCCTTTCAAGAGCTAAACTTACCCGCATGCTTGTGTGATAGGCATAGTCCTGCTACACAGCCAGTTACTGACTAGAGTATTTTCCAAAGGTTTATTCCTCAGAAAAGAAGCCTTAAAAGGTTTCTCACAGCCAAACAGTTTATGCTCTATTACTTCATTTTGAAAAGTAATATATTGTTTGAGGAAGAAATTGAACAGCCCACAATGACCCCAATTAATATTGCTGTTGGAAATAAGAAAAAAACATCTAAGTAGCATAACACAGGTTAGTAATTATTCTGGGAGCATAAACCACAATTACAAATATCGCCTACTACTGTAGTTAGACCTTTTAAAATTCACTTTAAAACAGTGCCATGAGCCCTGGCTGGTGTGGCTCAGTGGATTGGCTCTAGCCTAAGAAACCAAGGGTCACTGGTTCAATTCCCAGTCAGGGCACATATACAGGTTGCAAGCCAGATCTCTAGCCAGGCCCCAGCAGGAGGCAGGTGAAAGGCAACCATACATTGATGTTCCTCTCTCTCCTTGTCTGCCTCTCTCTCTCTGAAAATAATAAAATATTTTATTAAAAAGTAAATAAAAATAATAAAATCTTTTAAAAAAAATGGACCATGAATAGTCATACTGCAATGAACTCAAATGAGTAGAAAACCACAATTTATGCAAATGTAAAAGGAATGGTCACCATGATTTGGGGTGACATTTTTAGAATCAGCTTAGAAGATAGTGTAAAGAAAGCCACTGTAAAACTCTTCAATGACCTATGAGGCCTAGTGATAGATAAGAAAGATACATTGAAGATTCAAGGGAAAAGTCTGAATAAGACTGTGGTGTAAAATGGGAGAATTGATGGCATACAGTTTTAAAATTGATACCTTATGTGTCTATGAACCTCTAAAATTATAAGTAGGCATTTGGTTGTTCGAAATGTGTCTCCAAATTATCTAATCAAATTCCGTAATTATTTTAAAAATCTTTAATAGTGGGATAAATTACCTTTGCCTTGTAGGTCAGCTCACATCATATATGGGCATATATGGTATGATGTGTATGCCTTTACATTTCGAAGTTAAGTACATTAACCTGTGCGTAACTCACATAAGTTATTTGCTCAATTTCAACACCAAACATTGAAATTATTTCATGTTCATTGTATTGGCAGGTTGTATCTCCTTTTTCTTTATTTTTCTTCTTACCTTTGCAAGTATATTTTAAGCCATTGTGGTCACTTGAAATTTTCATCTTTATAATATGTACTCCTCTCTGGAATAAAATGCCCAGATTTAGTAGGTAAAATACGGGAACCATAGTTACATTCTAATCCCAGATAAATAATGAATAATGTTTTTTAGTATAAGTATGCTTTATACTTATAAGTTTATATATTTTATAAGTTTATATAAACTTTACATGAGATTATATATAATTTTAGTATGACTATATCACATAATTATCAGTTTACTTACACTAAAATATTATATGATATTAGATATTATATTATCTGAAATACAAATGTAACTGAGTGTCCTGTATTTTATCTGGCAACCTTTTCCTGGAGTGGATTAAGAATCTACTTTTGCTGTATTTAAAAGGCATGAGTAGGAGAACTTGTGAGTGGGGCCTTCAGTATGCAAATCTCAAGGGTAAATTCATTTTCTTGATTCCCAAAAATTGAAAAATGGTAACAAACTCAACTTGTCTTATTAACTCAATACATACTATATTCTTCAAAATAACTCCTTTTTCTGTCATCATGGTGTCTCCCCTCCCACAGCTGAGATAGATAGACAGGTGACTTCCTTTCACTCTGTAGAGCTATTTCAGAATCAAAGTGCTTGAAGGGTGCCACATCAAACAAAGCCATGTCATGCAGGATGCTGGAAAGAATTATTTGAGGGGCCCTGTTCTTCCAAAGATGGAAATTGTCCTGTCCATCAGGAATGCACCCCTCTGAAGTGCATTCCAGAGACATTTTAAAAATCATAAAATTTGAAGTTCTTATTATTATCATTCAGCACTATGCATTGAGAAAAGGGTTGTTTTTTTAGAGTGCATGACATTCGCACCCATGCATAAGCCTGCATGGCAAACTTCCATGAAGTGATTCATTTCTACCTTGTGGACACTTAAACCTCCCTGAGGCAAAAAAGCAAAGTGTGTACCAGAAAGAAAAACATAGCAGAGAAAGCACTGTTGCTCTCTGTTTTCGCCCTCAAGTGCGGACCAGGAATGGGGCGGGCGGGGGGTGGGGTGGGGGTCAGACTAATTCTTCTCTTCTAAACCGTCCACGATTACAAAAGTCATAGCCCTCATGATAGTCTGTTATTGGTTAACTAGACAAAGCCCAACAGGTCGGGTGACCTATTTTTGCTTTCTGACAGTGCAAGTCAAAGTACTTAACTTCAATCACAATCTCATTTACCAACCACCCCCCTCCCCCAAATAAAAAAAGCATGGCCGTGAACACTAATATGATGGTAATTTCATATTGTTTCTGCTTATGAATTTGTCTTTCCCTTATTAATCATCCAATAAAGTACTGACATTGCAGAATCCTGACGTGGCTCAACAAACCATGGACTAAGGACAGTAGCACCCCGAAGAAAGAGGCTACAGGCAAGCTGGGGAAGCGCAGGGCTTTTATTAACACCAGGGGCCCATTAGGGCGCTCTCTGTTCACCTTCACTGGAGCAATAAATGAAGAGAGCTCCACCGGAGAGGACTCCTACAGTCTTTGTGCCGGTAACGCACAGCCAAGCAGTAGTGATGTTGTAACGCTGGGAAGAAACAGATGTTCCTTCCCTGACAAATCTCCTTTCTTGATTTATTATTCATTTGCTCAAATCACAATGGAAAGTCTTTGGCCCATTAATTAAATTCCAAGCAAAATAAAATTTGCAGCAGAACTCATTACTGGTAAATGACTTTGACACTTCATCAGATTTGAAGGTAAAAGAGGCGACTTTCGGAAGTTAAAGGTGGAGGAAGCCGAGGCCTTTTCTGCAACCACTGCAAGATGATAAAGATTGTGATGAAATTTTTATGTTAAGCACTGATCTTGGAAAGTGCAATTTTCTGCCCCCACCCCTTCGCCCCCCATCCTCTACCATGATCTACTTTCTGGCTTCTTTTAGAAGAAGCTCTGAAGGAGACACTTAGATTTCAAATATATTTATGTATGTGGCTATCATATCACATTCTAAACACTAAAGCGCATTTTTTTTCAGTATGCAGAGAAGCTTGGCACATTGTATATTTGATGTATTACCTTTAGAAGAAAGGTCCAAGGGAAATCTAATAACCATGGACTGCAGCCTGATAAAGGAATTAAAACTAAGACTTGAGAATGAGGCAGAGGGAATTTTGATGGCCTGATTCAGTGGGTTTGTGAAGGAGGAGGGGTCAGAGATGAAAGACTACATGTTGTTGTCCTACCCGAAATGAAAGGCACCAACAATATCAACCTCTGGGGGCCTCATGGTGTTCCAGTGGCATCAAAGTAGCTTTTTTATGGTTGGATGATTTAGTTGCTGAAAATAGCCAGCTTCAGGCTACCTTCAGAAGTTCGATTTTCCCATTCTCTCCCTTGACTCCAAGCTCCACCTGTAAGTTCTCCTAGATTCTTTAGAAACACATCTTTTGAGAAAAAAGGTTGTATGTGTCAAGCGTATGGGTCAGTGCAAATCCATGCCCATTAGAGTGAAAGTAATTTCAAAGGATGATTCAAAGAATGAAAGCCCATTTGAGGGACAGATGACTGTTATACATGCTAGTAAGATTAGCAGGTTAGTCTATGGCCTGCATGATAATAGACGTAAACGTATAAATAACATGCTGTGAGATTTTCGGTCCTTGTTGGGAGCAAATATCATAAGACAGAGTCTTCATAGCACTTGCTCACTCTTCTCATGCAAAATAAAATGCTAAATTTAGGAAATGTCATATCCTGTCCAAGTGGAATTCTCGTAAAATTATTGGAATGAAAAAAGTGTCTTTGAAAATACTTTACTCAGTGTGAACATCTAGACTAGAATGTGAAGTGCATGTGCTTGTATTCAGTGTTCCAAAGGCGCACATGATAGTGCCCTCAGGTATAGACCTGCTGCCATGGGCCCTGTCACCAGCACAGGACCGTCGTCAGGTGGCTGCTTCTGCCTGAAGGAGCAGCCCTGTCGGGCGCCAGCTTGCTCTAAAGCATCCCATGCAGCAATGCCAAGTGAGAGAGCTCCACCGTGGTGCTGGCGAGTGGCGAGGCACAGAAGGCATCATCCAGGAGACCGTGCACGAAGCAAGTCTGAAGGCCCTGGAAGCTCAGGGCTGCAGGAATGAGGACCAAGAGGCTTGGAACACAGCTGGCTTGTCACCTGATTACTGTTCATGGTGTCCCTGGTTAAAGGGCCCTGTGGTTCAAAATGTGGAGGAAAGGTACATTTTGACCTTTCCTCTCTGGGTTACTTCTTTTCCTCTCCCTGGTATTTCTACCATCATTGTTACATGCCTTTGGCCAAATGAATCACAGGCTAACTGGAGTGGTAAGGGAAGAGCGCAGGAGCCACCAGAAAGTGAGGACAGAAGTCATATTTACAGATCCACAAGGCTCTTCGGTAATGAGCCCTGTACACAGTGCTGGCTGTCACCGGGGATTTTAACAGGAGCCACAAGAAAATGAGCAGTGCACTTGGACTCAAAGACCGACACTAAGTGCCAACGCGGGTCCTATTAGCTGGAAAACCTCAAGCAGGCAAGTTACTGGAATCGCTTTGATACCCCATCTCCTCATCGATAAAGCCCAAACTTGTCATTCTGAGCGCCTCCCAGATCTCACAGTGTAGGACGGTACTCCTCATTTCAACTCCTCCCTTTGCAGTGCTTAAAACAAAGTCTCTTTGCTACAGGTAAAATTTACATCTTTCAGAACACCAAGTTACATCCAGTGGATAAAACCATAAAGCCTTTGGGTTAAATTGCTTCTTACGGAATGGTTCATGGTATGAGAATGTGACTTATGCTAAAGCCAGAAACAAGGAGACAAAAATGCAGGAATCATTTGGGAAGAGAAAAGTTGACTTTGGGTGTGACCTTTGGAAAGTCATTAAGCTCCTGGGCCCAACTTTGTACTGTGGACTAATAACTTGGGCTTCTAGGAAAACCCACTGAGCAGCTCTCAAAGCCAGCATGTGACAAGGTATTTTCTCAGCAGCTGAAATATTCTCTATACCAGATGATGGGTTTATTTTATTCATGCACAGAAAGACGGACACAAACATTAGAGATCAGCCAATGATTAAATAAACCGTTTTCCTGCATAAAATGAGGATGCAAGGAGCTAGAACAGACCTGACCTCAAGGCAACAATTCTACCGAGGTTGAAATACTCAAGAAGCTTCTAGTGCAAATCAACTGGGACGGCATCTGAAACACCCACCACAGGCAATAAGCAGCCATTGTACATGTAATTAGGCAAAGAAACTTCAGCTGAATGGGTTAAAAATGGCCACTATTTCACAGTAAGTGATTTTCTTAACCCCCAAGGGTTCAAATTACTTTGGCAGGAAAAGCAATTATGCAATTAATAGGGAAAAATCTCCAGAGCTCTGTAATTTGCAGAGAGGTAAAGGTTCTGCTTGTGGCCTGCAGGGGACAGCTGAGCTCTGAAGCTTTTTTTTTTTTTTTTTTTTTCCCTTTCTTTTAATTTTGACCACACCCGAAATAAAAACCAAGGATATTTTAAGGAGTAGGAAAGCACAACAGCTCAGATAATGCCCCTGCCAGTATATTCATTACAGGCTCATCAGAGTGGATGCCTGCAATCGGAAGATTAAATACCCATTTACCAGGATCAGAAGAGAGTTTGGCTTTATAATGTATTGTCCGCTATTCCCCGGGAGGCTGCTTTGTTTGATAAAATGCTGAGTGTGGTGTAAAAATATCCCTCTCTCTGTCATTTGCACTCCTCTCCATTTAAAGCTCTTCTTGCTGCAAACCAGAATTGAAAGCTGCTAAAATTAAGCGGTGTCAGTTCTCAATGACACTTTAATGATAGAGCGCTCAGCAGACGAGATGAGAATGAATTCCAGCATCTCTGCTAACGACAGGACGCAGCCCCAAACCCTGTGGTGCTGCAACGGGGCCCTGCTCCCCGCGTCGATCCGGTGGAGTCGAACTGAAACAGGGCGCTAGCGTTTCTATGGCCGCACAAACAAAGGGGAGGATAAGCAATGACGTCGCTTCACGTTGGGGTAGAGTCAGCTGGCTGAGCACCCTCCCTCCGCGCCAACACACTCTGTCTGACGGCCATAGGGCATTTGACTCCAAGACAACACATGTCCCATTGACCAAGGACGCCTTCTCTGATACTGCGACCAAAAGGACATGAGGCTCTGATTCATTTTAAGAAGGTACTATAAGTACTCAGGCAAATTATTGGCTTGACCCTCTTTACATTGCCATCCACGGGCAGGCTTGAGTGTCTGAAGCACTTGTGTGTCATCATGTACCGTTCACGGAGAAAAAAATGGCTTCATTCATGGACAAGGAATGACATCATTCACGGACAAGGAGTGACATCATTCACGGACAAGACGAGGCATCATTCACACACAGTCACTCATGGAGACGGCTCCTTGGTCACTGTGGGTGGAGAAGGAGTTCTGAGGCAGTAGCGGTGGCCTTGCTGAAGCTCTTCACGTACCAGCAACACCACACAGAAACCCCACTGAGAAAAGAAGGACCTTGCAGCCCAAGTGTAAATGATCATCATCATATTTAGAGTTGTGAAAACTTGGACGTTCAAGGCAAATCCACCTAAATTTCCTTTCACATGCATGCAAAGCAATTCAAGGATTAGTTTCAGTATCTAAAACTTAAAAAGCCACCCTAAGGAAATTAAAATACAGATAGATAAGGTCTATAAAGTGATTATAATCTACTTAAAAGGACAATTACGAACAAAATCTAGACAACTATTGATTAGAAATACCAAAAAAGTACAGATCCACAGATAGGTAAATATGACTGGAAAAGCCCACTGTGAAAAAGAAAAGTCATTCCATTAAGAGTGGCTTTCTGGAGGAGGTCATCTGGGAGTGGTCCTTGAAGAAGTTAGAAACCCGGATGGGTGCAGAAGGGCAAGGGTGGTGTTCTGACAGAGAAAACCTGCAGCAGAAAGTTGGCAGCGCTGCGTAACTGACCAGGCGTTGTGAGGACTGAGGAGAGCTAGGTTGGTGACCCACCTCCAGTGGGCTCTGAAGGGTCGGAACATGACCTGAGAGAGCCCACGTGCTCGCCCCAGACCCTGAGCACTGCATGGGTGCACTGTGAAGCCTCGGTGAGACACCACATGAAAAGCGGCAAGCATGGCGCTACCTGGCAGGTGATGCCCAATAAATGTCAGTGCGTTGTGCTGTTACTTCTAGGGAAACGAGATGAACCAGCTAGGTGCTGGATGAACCCGAGACAAGGGGAGCTGGCCAGTACAGCCATCAGGCCACCAAGTGACTCACACCCCTCAGCACTGAGGGTACAGGCCGTACGTCACTAGATTGCAAGAAGCTGCCATCTGCCACGGTAGCCATCTGATGGCCTTCTGCCGCCTACATGGTGCTGGCGGGGGAACCTTAGGGTCACTATACCCTACCATACAATGTAGTTCACACCGGTGGTTTGGAATTGTGTGCTATTAGGAATGGGCAGATGTGCACACAGGAAACGGAGAAATAGTGAGACCATTGGCTGCTCCATTATGCTAGGACTTCGTGAGCAGTCTTCTGGGAACACTGGCTTTCCTCACAGAGGGGTGCCATAGAGGTGTCTGTGAAAAGCCCTCCCCAATGGGTAGTATGTTTATGATCATAATAGAAAATACCAAAAGCAGTTGTATTTCTGCACCTCCTGAAAGCAGGAGCAGTCTGACTGATGCAAGGTTAACCGCCATTGCGCCAGCCTCCGCTGGGCTGCCACCGCCTTTCAGACCCATCTATGAGCTTGTCAACGAGGAAGAAGAGCTTCTGCGCATTAGGACTTCATGGTGGCTGGAGGTGCTGGTGACATGCTGGGCCCCAGTCAACATGCCTGTCATCCTTCACTTCCAACAATATTGGGAAACAAAGTGGGAACAAGGTTTTCACTTCAGAATGTCAGGGACACTGAAGTGAATGGCTTTGTTTTGTTTTGGTTGAATTATCTATTGTTTGGGTTTCTCTGAACTCATGGCAATTCTTTTATCAGCTTTGCTGAGGTGCAATTCATGTGTTATAAACTGTGTTTTAAAGTACACTTTACAAGCCCTGGCTGGTGGCATAGTGGATAAGGCACCAGCCTGAGAACCCAAAGGTCACTGGTTTGATTTCCCAGCCAGGGCACATAACCAGGTTGCAAGCCAGGTCTCCAGTCAGGTCCGTAGCTGGAGGTAGGTGAAAGGCAACCATACACTGATGTCTGTCTGTCTGTCTGTCTCTCTCTTTCTCCTTCTCTCCCTTCCCCTCTCTCTGAAAAATAATAAATAAAATCTTTTTTTAAATAAATAAATAAAAATAAAGTACACTTTACATGTGCAATTCTCTTAAAATGCAAACTTATAGTGTATGATTCAGTACGTTTTGACATTTGTATATATCCCCAAAACCAACACAATAAAAAGGTATTTCTGTCACCCCCAATATATTCCCCCATCTTTTACAGTCCATCCTTTCATGGATCCCTATACACTAGTGTTACAATATGTTAGTTCAGTTTTGATAAATATCATGTAACTGGAATTACACAGCATAGACTCTGCTCTGTCATGCTCCTTTCACCCAACATAGTGATTTTGAGATTAATTTATTGACAGATTATGGCATCTGTCTGTAGTTTGTTCCTTTCTGTTCTCGAACAGTAGTAGCTCCATTGTATGGATAACCACGTTTTGTGTCTCTGGTCACCCCTTGGTAGGTGTGCTAATTTCTTAAGGAAGGCAGCCTTAGAAACATCAGCACAAATTGAATGCTTGAAAGAACAGAAATTTATTCTCTCACTCGTTTCAAAGTCTATGCATGCCCCTAAACTAATATAAACTCCATGTGGGGAGAGACTTTTATTTTGTACGATACTGGCTCCAACATCCTAGTCAGAGCAAATATTTTATTTCTCATCTATTTTTAAAAGTTTATTCAATTTTTCTGGCATTATGCTCATCTTAAGTCAATTCATTTAAACTCCTCTGTAGTTTTGAAATTAAGGTTATGTAGCTAGGAGGGGAAAGTTATGCCCTTAAGTGCCAAAATAAAAACTGGGTAAATCTATGTCAGTCCAATTTTTTAAATTTTATTTTATATATGTTTACCAAATCTCAAAACCTGGGAGCTACTGTTTTAACACACACACACACGCACACACGTATAATTCAAAAATATTTCTTGATCAATTAACATGTAAGAAAATTATGCTTTTGAATTCCTTTAATCCAAAAAT
Organism: Noctilio leporinus; assembly: GCA_004026585.1. Taxonomy (NCBI): domain Eukaryota; kingdom Metazoa; phylum Chordata; class Mammalia; order Chiroptera; family Noctilionidae; genus Noctilio; species Noctilio leporinus. The sequence continues at coordinate 629,370 of PVIW01000079.1, forward strand.
TAGTCCTGCTGAAGTGGCAGTGTTCCTCCAGGAGGGCAATCCATAAGTGTTCTGTGTACCTTTGATTGTCCTTGATTGTCCTAGAGAGGCATGGGGGGAGGGGCAGGAAAACATACCCTGACCTTGGGCCATTCACTATAAGGCAAGTTGGGACCACCCAAGAGTCACTGAACTGTGACCTTTGGAAATCAAAAGTACAATAGAGATGACCTGTACCAACCAAGCCCAAGTTTGCAGACTGGAAAGTTCATGTGTAAACATTGTACAGATGTTGCCTAATCTGAAGAACATGAGGAAAAAGCCTTAAAAATACACACACACAGACATACACGTACACACACACACACAGAACAGAGCCTCAGTTACATGTGGGACAACAGAGAAGTCTAACATATGTGTATTTGAGTTCCAGAAGGAGAGCAGAGATAAGACATGAAAAAAATAATTGAAAAAAGTGGCTGAAATTTCCAAAATTTTCAGGATAAAAGAAGGAGAACCATATAGGCATAATAGTATAGTCAAATGGCTCAAAGCCAAACATATAACAAAAAATGATGAGCTTATACCATAAGAAGCTAAAAAAGAGTAAACTCAAAATATGTCAAAAAAATAAAGATATACATCAATAAAATAAAAAATAAAAATAAAAGAGCTTTTACTTATAAAGAGTAATAATTTGATGAATTACCAATATCAGGAATTAAGTATATACTACAGACATTTGAAAAATAATAGGAAAATATTATAAATAATAAACATATATAACTTAAAGTGAACACAATTTAAACAATAAAAATAAGCAAAATTGACACAAGAAGAAATATAAAATTCAAATTGCCCCGTACCTATTTAAGACATTGAATTCATCCTCAAAAACCTTTTCACAAAAATAACTCAAAGTCCAATAGTTTGGTTGGCAGATTTTATTAAATGCTTTAGCAGGAACTAATACCAATTTTACACAAATTTCTTTAGAGAATAGAAGAGAATAATATCCATTATGAACATAAAGGCAAAAAAGAAGTAACTGTTGATATATACCAAACTATTGTATAGAACTCAGAAACAACATGTTGAACAAAGGAGAACAGACCCCTCCCCCCAAAAACAAATACACATTCTAAAATGTCTTTTGTGAAAGTTCAAGAGAAGGCAAAGTAAAATCTAAAGTGAAAACAGAACTCTTGACTTCTTATGGCTGGCCAGGAAAGAGCATTACATAACTTTCTGGGACGCTGCATATGTTCCATATCTTGATTAAAGTAATAATTATGCTTATGCTGATAAGTAGGTATAGAGATTGATGATAGATAAATAGAATTTAAACATCAAATCCTACACTTATGATCTGGGCCTTTCCATTTATGAATATTTAGCCTCAGTTTTTAAAACAGAGATGTAGAGGGCAAAATGATCAGGGTTTCGTGGCCAATGACATTTGGTGTGTGTGGAGAAACAAGCAGTCTGATGGAGTAGGGATATTTAGGAAGAAAAGTGAAATTAGAGGAAACCTTTTTCCTGCCCTAAAACTGCTGAAATTTCTCTTCCTGGCACTCTTCCTGTAGATGGAAGGAGGGATACAGAATCCATAAGATGGCGTTTTAAAGGAATTTAAAACTTGATTGGCTAATCAAGGGGTGAGAAACACATACAGGTCTGATGTGGACAACTGCACCTCATCCACCCTGTAACTAACTGAAATAGAACCACATCCCACAGGAAATGGAAAAGGTTGTTGATATCCTGTGCTGCCCAGTCTCTCATTCTGCAAGCTCGCTAAAGCCCATCCACAATGGCTTTTAAACTTCACATACTGGAAGGTTTGTCTCTGTTTCTTTTTGGCAAATAAGGATTATTGCAAGAGGAGGGAACACTAGAAGAACAAAGGTGTGAAAATAACACAAGAAAGCATGGCTTTCTAATTCTCCTGCACATTGGTGGATAGAACTGGCATTTTTCAAATTGTGTCACAACTGCATTATAAAGCCGTCACTCCACAGGATATTGATGAATACTCTGAAACGAGCAAGTAGGGGGAGAGCTCATTTTTTACTAAGTTTTGGTTAATGAGAATGCCTGGGATCCCAGAGGGAGGGGAAAAGGAGAGAGGTCAACCTTAGCATTGGTCTTTCTGCCGAGTTTTGGGAGTTATGATGAGTTACAGCAGCTCTTGGCCAGCATTCCACATAGGTGGGATGGAAGTCCACATGCCACCTCTCCAGCAAACTGGAGAACACACAGGTTCTCATTTAAAGGAAATTAACACTTTTATTCCACAAAAATCTACTGATGACGTGAATTTGCTTAAACACATTTGCATTCATGATACAGTTTTCTTTTAAAACTTTAAAAAGCTTGTAATTCAGGGATGACACTTCTATATCCCATCAATATTGACAGAGGTATGAGAGGGTTACCTTTATTAGCCATTCTTATGTATATAGATATAAAATGAAATAAGTTTTAACATTGTAAGCTAAGTCCATGAACTTAACCTTGATACCCTAAAATAGTGTTCCTTTTTACGTTGAAATTGTTTTAGAACAGTAAACCCAGAGGTAGAAATTAAGATATACGTATCTGTATTTCTCTGTTGTTGTAAGTAATGCTCTTTAAACCTTCTTCATTACTTCTCCAAGTTTTTGTTGAGTTAATTTCGAGCTTTAGATATAGATTTTCATAATTAGTTTTGTAACCTATGCATCCTTCAGGAACTATTCTGACATGTAAAACTGATGTGAATGGGGAGCCCTATGTAGATACACAGTGTGTGGGCTCTGGGTTAATTCCACCCTTTATGGTTCCATTGCTCAGAACTTTTTTTTAACTACATTTTCCACATTTTAAGTTCCTTATTATGGCTTATTTTTCACACTTCTCCTGTCTTCCTGTTATTTATTTAGAAGCACTTTTAAAATAGGGATACCTGGGCCCATCCTAGATTACTTGAGACAGAATTTGCAGAAGTGGAGTGCCAGTACCAATACTGCTTTAATAATACCCCAGATAATGCTAACTTCCTTAATGCTTTGAAAACTTGGTAAGGTCCCACACCTGAGCCCCACCTCCTAGAGAGCTGTCTTACGAGTTCTGAGGTCCAGACTGAGTGTTGAGAGGTTCTAACGTTCTTTAGGTGAATCTACTGTGTGGCCAAGATGAAACAACCTGGTTTGAGTGGAACTTTGTAGCCAGGACCTATAACAGAGCCCAGCAGAACAGGCAGAGGAAGAAGTCACTGATTTGGCAGGGGGTGGGAGGGAGGAAAGACACAAACCACAGAGAGGGGGAAATGACAACAATGATAGTAGTTAAGTGTGAAACACATAGTGAGTAGTAGGTACTTTTCTAAGCATTTTGCACGTACTCATTCCCCACAATAATGCTATTCTGTGATAAGACGACAAAGAACTAATACAGTTTTTAGTACAAGGAGCACAGTTAACCCTTGTATTTTTTATTATTGTAGTATTTTCCATATGAACAACTGCTAACCCCCTTTTGCCCTACCCTGAATATCAGGCATCTGCCTGAGGTCACGCATCTACTAAGGGATGACAGTCAAGATTCAAGCCCAACCTAGTTCTGCCATCCATCTTCTGAATCACTGGTCTGCATCCCCTTTCCTCTGAGTGGCCTGGAAGAGCTCCAAGGCTGTTTTTATATAACACTAAAAATACACGTGTCACATTAAAAATGGGAACAAAACTGCATTTATAATTACCTTTCTGTATATGGTTTGTCCCCATGATAATCCAGCAGCACAAGCTGAGCGCCATGTTCTCACCTACAGAGGATCGGAGAATGTGATTGAATCCAGACGTGACCTTTACAATGGTCCAAGGCTGTGTTTGCAAAGGCACCCTTGGAGACAATAAAAGAGGTCCATGAAATACTGTCAGCATTTTTTAAAACCCTGGTGGAAATTGTATATGTACCTGGCTCATTCTGACCCACTAACCTAAAACCCTGATCGCCAAAAATGTCTAAGTGTAGTCAATTATTTGAAAACAGGAAAATGATTTCTTTATGACTGGTGAGTTTAGTAGACACAATCTTCTTCTTGGAAACACTAAAAAAGATAATAACAGAACCATCTGTAAGAAGGCCTTCAATATTGAGGTTAGGCTAATCCGTTCCAGTTTAACATTATGTTGTGTAAAAAGTTTTCCTGTTGACTGGAATCATATGGAAAGCTCAAGGGGAAGGGAAATATATAGTTAAATCAGAAAGCCTTGTACTTCTTGAGATATATTATACAATTCCAAGTATATTATTTCAGGTCTTTAATGTCAGAAAATATTCCTTTATTCTTTTTCTTCTTTTAATCTTTAAAGTTTGACAAGGCTGCTTTGGAATTTCATGTTATGATCTGGGTGTTTACTCTTCTTTGAAAAATTAAGCAGAACCTTTGAGAATCAAGTTGGACCTGTATCAAGTCACTTTGAGCTCATTATCATATGAAGATTCAAACTAGTGTTTAGCAACCAGGATATTCAATCATTTTCCTCCTGGTTTGGGGGAAAGTGGGTTGAATCTAATATCAGAGTAGGGTCTTGAATGCAAAGGCCAGGAATCTTGTTGAATTTTGTGTTTCAGTGAGTCAAATCAAAGAATTAGAACTTCTCAGTACTTCTCATTTATCTTATTTTCTTGAAAAATGAGACTTCCCTGGTTTTATGTGATTTTTAAAAAGATTTTACTTATTATTTTTAGAGAGAGAGGAGAAGGGAGAGAGGCAGAGAAGGAGAGAGACATCCATGTATGGTTGCCTTTCACCTGCCTCCAGCTGGGGACCTGGCTGGAGACCTGGCTTGCAACCTGGTTATGTGCCCTGGTTGGGAATCGAACCAGCAACCTTTGGGTTTGCAGGCCAGCACCTTATCCACTGTGCCACCAGCCAGGGCTTATGTGGTGTTTTTAACCTTCACATTGTCCTTTCTCTAACATCCTTCCACCCTTTAGAAGATGCATGTTTACTTAGAAAAATCTAATCTGTGTTTTGTTAATGTGTGCTCTCTTTACTTGCTATATTACATTAAACTAGAAATACAGTTACCAAAAAATCATCTTGAAGCTATTCATAAGCTATCAAGGGAATCCACCCTCCAATTTCCTTCTTGCTTTATAACCATCCCCAACACTAACTTGACCTTTACCTAAACAGGACTATAATCATAGTTAAGATTATATCATTTATAATCACAACAAAAATTTACTTTGGAGGAACCGCTACTGGGCACAAATGTCTCACAGCCATTAGCACATCATTCATCTTGAGAAGAAGATTATTCTTATCCACATCGATGTCTTTAACATAAACTGTAGTGCTCTCCGTTGGCACCACGTCACGTACCCATTAATCTCAATGGTAAAGCCTCAGTCTCACCCACCGAGTCCCTGAAGTTTGGATGTCACTACTGTGTACAATAAAAATTGTATATTCATGAACTCCATTTGTTTTATGTCCTTCTCTCTGTCAAACCTCCCAAGCAGCATATGCTTTGCTCTGTGGAGAATAAAATCAAATTTGTCTGTCTTGTCATATTGTCATCAAAGTGATAGTATCACAATTAGATTAACATTTTGTGAAAGAGCTGAAGGGAGGGAAATGAAATGGGAGCCCATTATAATAAAATCCACTTAACCCTTTCAGTCAGAAATCTCTTATTCCTCCAGCACCCAGAGGCAAAGAAGGCAATCAGATTGCAAAATAAGTGACCCTGTCAAATTAGTAGGATCTATGTTGGAACCAAATAGGTCAGTTCCTAAGCCTGGGATGTACATTTTCATATGAAAGGACCATTATAATTTTGTGACAACAGCAACCTTAAGAAGTAAGACCCTTCCTGGGGTTCTTGCTAATCAGAGTGTGATTAGTTTCTCACTCGTCAGCGAGAATTGGTGTGAATGGTTGGTGAAGCTGTTTGACTCTTAACATGACTCCATATCTCCAGTTGAAGTCTTAGGCTCCAAGTCACATCCTGCAGTGGCGAGGTCCTACGAAATGTATGCAATTTAAATGTATGTATAGAGCATAGAAACCTTATTTTCATTATGCTGACAGCTTACAAAATGGACTATGAGACTCAAACAGAAAATCATGCTATGCAGAAGTGAGACTTGAGCTAGCATGGGTTGGAATCAGACCACAATTCTAGCATCAGTCTACTGACACGGGTCCCTCCTTTCTCATTACGTGGAGAACAAAAGAACGCACGTGGGTAAGAAAGCTCCAGTTACAAAATGCAACCTACATCTAGTTTCTCCCTTTGCAGGGAAAGAACTAGACTACCTTCACATTGGGCTGCCTCCACTAAGGGCCAAGGGCTACGGGGGGGGGGGGGGCAGGAAATGTTCTAGTCCCCCTGCTAGGTGAGAGCTTCCCAGCCTCATGGCCCTCATGACCTGTCTCTGCGTAGAAGCGTAGTAACCTCCTCATGACCTTTCTCAGACAGCGGTTAAGAGTCAGGAGTTACAGATCTTGTCCAGTAAGCCGCTTACAGATGTTCCCCACTTACAAGCCATCTCTCACTTTTAAGTTCTTTAACATCGAAGCATTTAACAAGTAATCCAGCGCCAAATCATGCACTACATGGTACTGTTCTCTAATTAATTTATATCAGTCCTGCCCACCCGTCAAGCATCAGTTCCTACCATGTCCCCAGCCCTACAGGTCACACGTAACTGTCTCAGCAGTTGCCTGTCTCACACGTCTGTCCTTTCACACACACACCCTTACCTGTTAGAACACCCTCCCCTTTCCCTAAGGGCCATTTGTCTTCCAGACTCAGCACCTGTCACATCCTTGAGGAAATACCACATGAACCTCTGGACTTTCATGGCCCTTGTCATAATGTCTCCGCAAAATTGCGCTGATTATCTATATTTCCTTAGACTGCAAGAAATCACAAACAATCGCATGCATCTAGTTCTTTGATATACAGGCCATTACCTAGCTCATAGAACATACTCATCAGAAAAACAGAAAGCATGAATTCATGAAGAGCATTAAAATCTTGATGAAAGAGAGTGATGCCTCCAGTATTCACAGAGGAAAAGTCATATATAATAACAATTTGTGTTATGTTTGGATTGGAGTTATTATATCAGGAAAATACATAGGGCAACACATGGAACACATGGAACATAATATATAAATCATAAGCAACACATGGAACAAGAACTGTTATCATTTTATTCTTGTGGGGAGGCGATGGACTGAGTGCTGGTCCAGCCAATGGATTGGCTGGCAATAGATCCAGTGATGTGGATTCAAATAATTGTGAACTCAAATAATTTGATTTTAAGACCATTATTCCTTGGGAAAAGATTTGTAGTGGCCTGTGGAGTTTTGTCTCTGAGTTCATCATTATCTGAAATCAATTTATTGAACAATGATATTTTATATATTGAGTTTACTATAAACTTTTCATACATTAACTCATTCAACATTCAGATCCCTTTGAATGAGAAAATACTACTAACCTCATTTTATAGATAAGGAAACTGGATCACAATGTGCCTAATGACATACTGATCATACCTTGAGATGACAAAGCTGAAAAAAGGAGATATCCATTGGATCATAAAAGCATGCTTTCAACAGAGCTCAGTAGACTGGAATAATGAATGAAAAATTTGATTATTATGAGGAGTCTGACAGAATTGTGTGTGTGTGTGTGTGTGTGTGTGTGTGTGTGTAGCTTTTATTCAAGATTGGCAAAAGATCCCAAATAATGGTGCTGTTCAACATTAGGACATATTTCATAAATGTATTTACTGACTGCTGAAGTCCCTGTCATTATCAGTAAGGGCCTGGTAAATTTTCACTCCTTCCTGGGGATGGAACTCGATAATTTGACATCAGATGCATCAGAAATTTCTGCACACAGAATTGCTGAAGCCCATCCAACTGCTGTTATAACACTGCATTGCCATATTCCAACATAGCCTGCCAATTTCACCTCTTGTCCTTCAACTTTGTCATTTATCACCCTTAATGATGCCATTTCCAGTCCTGGAAAGAGCAGCTGTCAGGTAGCTGTAGGACACCCTCCTCAGTTAATTCTTCGCAGGTGGTGTCTCCTCATTCGGCGTGTTAGGGAAGGGAGGCAATTTGCAGATATCCAAGTTCAATACCACTTTTGCACCATCATTGAGACAGGAATATTTGGGACTTCTAAGCACATTCTGTCTGGAAAATTATAGCAATTCTCTCCTTCATTTTTCAAGAGTAGAAACAGTCTACAAAATAAGCAATTTAGAATCAACTGCCTATGTGTTATCAGTAACTTTTTTAAGAATGTAATTATTTTCATGTGTCCCTCTATACCACATGAAAATACAACAATAGAGAATGATGTAAATGTGTACCCCGCAGCTAATTTTATGCATTAGGCAGTTCTAAAAATAGTGGTTTCAAATTGTTCTCAAAGGTTAGGGGTGAACGAGCAAAAACCATGAAACAGTTGTCTAAGAACCATCTTCACATCCATTTGAAGAAAAATGATAAAGTGATCATTATTCTATTGGTTTTCAAATGATTTATTATTTATAAAATATGTCTATGGTTTCTTCTGAATTCAATCTTCTTAATTCAAGATGATGGAGATCTTGGTGGAGAGCAACGAAGAGGAGTCTAGCGCTCCCAGAAACAAGCAAAATCACAGTACAGCCAGAAATGTAGCCCAGGGGAGTCCTTGTCATCTGGAGGCCTTGTGTCATGCTAGGCTGCACCTACACAGTACCAATCAGAGAAGGACGGGGGTAAGCTGAAAAGCACTTCCCACATCACAGGTCACATGCAGATCCGTAGCAAAGGGCAGGAGGCTTTCTGGCTGAGCAGGAACACCAGTAACTTACTCCGACCCAGGTTGTTGGAAACACAGCCTCAAAAATGAACCATGCTCAGCCCTCGTGGCCTGAAAGATGGTCCTCACACCCAAGGAACACCCCTGAGCAAGAACAGTCATGGCCCCCACGTGCTATTGAAACAGAGAGGGAGCAGTCAATTGTGCCCCTCTACGAGCAGGACCAAGGACTGATGCATTTGAGGAAGCCTGTAGCCAAGAGGCTAAATGGAATGATTCTTGGAGGCTGACCAATCATCAGTTAAGTGGACAGGATGGGAAGCACGAACCTGGTTGTCAGTTTAAAGCCTGCAGATAAAAACACGGAAGGCAGAGTGTCTGTCCTGTGATACATACTGGACGCTCTTGCCTTCATTTTTACTCTCCTGCTATTAGCATATTTCCTCCTCTTCCTAGAAAACATTAAAGTGCATTTTAGAAAGCTCCTTGTACTGTGTTCACCAGGCATTCAGGGTACAGTGATTTTTCTGGGCTCTATCTGGGCCCTTGGACTCATTGAACTTAAAAAAAAACTACCAGGATGTTCCAATACTGCCGTCACCATCATCACGCAGTCACTCTTGCCTGGTGTCTCCGTCTCTAGCATCACATCTCTGCACCTGAAATGTTCAAGGACATGCTGTTGACACTCTGGTGTCTAAAAGTCATGCCAATGGCTTCAAGCCTGAGAGCTACTGTGGGAAACTGTCCGCATCCACTTCAATGAGAACTGACCACCAGCCCTGGATTTATAATGCAAGACTCTCAGTTCAGAACATCAGAACCAGCTAGAAAAAGCAACAGCGCGCAAACCAAGGCATTCCATTGCCTTATTTTGCTTGGGGGCACCTCCTTTGTTGTCCTCTGTAGAATGTCTCTTTATTTTAAAGGAAACTACTTCTAATGTTCATATAATGAATCAAGAGTGTTTACCATTGTAATGTCCCCAGTGACCTGCACGCAGCCCACTGGTAGTGGCGGGGTAAGACTCTGAGGCATCTGTCACCCCCTTGCTGACTTGGTGTCTAGCTTTCCACCCAGAGAATTTATGTTGTGGGAAAAGTTGGCTGTTATTCCTAAGTAGGACACATTTGTAAATTCTTACCTCTTAGTTTATGCTCATGGTTGACTGTTTCTTCAATGGCACCATGACCTTGGTCCAGTCTATACTCAGTCTTCCAAGCAGGGTGCCCAAATCTAGAGGATTTGTAAACAATGAATCCCTTAGGAATGACAAGTAATAATACCACTGTTAATTCTTTTATGTATAAATTGTAAAAAAAAAAAAAAAAGTAGTTTTGATCTTTAATATAGGGATTGACACTGCCTACACCTTTGACCCTGACGCGGTTCAGAGAAGCTGATGTAGCCTGAGGGGAGAGACATAAAATGGAAAACAGGTCAACCCTAACCCTTACTTTCCATCGGTAATGTATCACAGTTTATATGCTATAGGAAGTTAGCAGTGTGATTAATTTTATCAAAATGAGCCCTTTTAGTAACTGAAACACATTATACAAACTCCACAACACTTAAGAGCACCACGTATGAGAAGCTGTCCTGCTGCTGTTGTTCCCAGCCTTCAATACTCATTCTGGAGATGATCAGAGGCACCAATTTGTCATGGAAACTTCCAGAGACGTTCGTGTATCTACAACAAGGTGGTATCACTTCATATTCTTCTCGTCATTCTCTCTTTTACAGTAGAAACCACAGCAGCCTATATGTATTTTGTTATGTCATGGACATGGTTCCATATCAGCACTGAGAGTTTTCACATTTTTTATGACTACACAATCTTCCTTTTTATAGATATACTAATCCCTCCGTGACAGATATTTATGTTGTTTTTAGTCCTTTGGTTTTGCAAACAGCACTGCATTGGAAAACGTTTTTTTGGTGCCATTGTAAACACAACATGCTGTTACAGCCGTTGGATAAATTCTGAGAGGGTTGACTATGTGGATTAAGAAGTGTGTGTATCTGCAACGTGGAAGATACTGCCAAGTTAACTGCACAAATGTTGTACCAGTTTACACTCCCACCAGCAACGAAGGAGAGTGTCTGTTTCCCGACACCCTGCCAACAATAAGTACCTTTGCGAAATTGCGGTTGGGGTTGAAAAATGAATACCGTAATTCAGTAGGATGAGCCAAGAATGCTTCTCTTCCATTTGGATCTCTCTTCCTGAGGTGCCTCTTTCCCAGCCATGTCTTTCCCCAAAATTCTGAGCTAAGGTTAAGACCTTAAAGCCAGACTTTCAGTTCACCGCATGACAAAGCATTAGCTGAAAACTTTCAACACGAATGAAGCATATTCAATCACAGTTCATATTACACTATGCTCATTACAGCAATAAAAAATAAGATAAAAATTAAACAATAAATAATTTTAAATTATATTGTAATCTTATTTTAGCTCTTCTAAAATTCTATTTTATGGGCCCTGGCTGGTGGCATAGGGAATAGTCACCAGCCTGCAAACCCAAAGGTTGCTGGTTCGATTCCCAGCCAGGGCACATAACCAGGTTGCAAGCCAGGTCTCCAGCCAGGTCCTTAGTTGGAGGAAGTAAAAGGCAATCATAAATTGATGTTTCTCTTCCTTTCTTTCTCCCTCCCTGCCCTCCTCTCTAAAAATAATGAGTAAAATGTTTTTTAAATAAAATAAACTTGTATTTTATGTAGGTTTTATGTGCATACTATATATTTGTATGTTTTATAGTAAAAATACCATTAGTATGTTAGAGTAGTATTATTTTTGAGTAAAATATTTTATATAGGAGAGCTGCTGGTGATCCTCCAAGTCATACTGTTCCATCCTAGAATCTGTTATTTTCCCCTGAGTGTCATCATCAAGTACATAGAGAAGTACTGGAAATATTGTATAAGCCACATATTCAATTTTAAGTCCTACCAGGCACATTTTAAAAGTAAAAACTATATAAGTGAGTTAATTTTAGTAATTTATCCAATCCAACAGATGAATCAGTTTAACACATAATCAACATGAAAATTATTGATACATTTTACAATCTTTTCAAAATGCAAAGCCTTCAAAATCTGCTGTATATTTGACACTTAGCTCATCTCAGTTTGGGTCAGCAACTTTTGAAGTGCTCAACAGCCACCTGTGACTAATGGCTAGTACACTGGACAGCACAGATCTGGAGAGCTCTCTAAATTCATCATTGAACTCATGAGCATATGCTTCATGTAAGTGTTCTGTATTTTCCAAACCAGACTGAAAAACTAGCCCCTCGATGACCCCATTCCGCACCATTTAAAAAGCAAGTCTCAGTAAGATGAGCTGCTGCTTATTTCTTTATCTCAGCTCCTCCCCTGTGCAATCCATTTCTTATCTCTGCATCCATATCCTTCGAATGTCATGTGTTCCAGAGTTGTGTCCCTTTGTGTTGGTAGCAGGTAGCCCAGGACCAAGAGAATGAATGAGCCAATGAAAAACATTGAGACAGAAACGTACATTTTCTTTCCTCAGTGACTTAAAATCTATCCTCCCTCCACCCCAATACGTACCCATTCCTCCAGTTCCAAGAGAATAACAGATAAAATTTCATTTTTAAGTACTATTTGTGGGAAAATCTGCATTTTTCTAATTGTTACTTATTTAGGGTTGTATGCATTAATAAGCACAAAATATATACTTTCTATAGTGGCTTATTTTCAAAAGGGACATGCAGATGTGGCTATTTCTGGCACTGTTTTGTTTGGTTTGGGTTGGTTTGGTTTGGGGCGGGGGGTTGGCACTGGTTTAAATAAGTAGAAAGCTCTCAGTAAACTTTGACATTAGTCGGCAACATGTTTTGTTAGAAAAGCCTGTGGTAGTATCTAAAATTGTGTAAATCATCAGTTTTTAATCTGGCAGGAAGTAGATAGTGGCCCATTAAACTTTCGTAATTAAATTTTCCCTGTCCTCCCCCATAGAACCATTATCTGAGTTTTCTAATTAACACAAGAGGAGGGAGTCAATTCAGATTGATGGGATCTAGAGCCATCCCCTTTCATTTTAATGACCTTTAATAAACTTTTATTACTATTGATATTGATAATTATAATACACCCTTTAATCCTGCAATGTGATTCTAAGGACCTTTTCAAAAATGGCAAAATTCACCTTTAAAGCTAGAGTAGGCAGAATTACTATATTCCCAGGCGCTGTGCTTTTCACGGTGACTTTAGGTGAGCTGAAGGGGAGATGGGCATCACGGCTGCCCTTTCTTCAGTCCACAGCGCAGGACCTCATTCCTGACTTCAGAGCACAGCTCCCCCCTGCCCAAGAATGCCAACTGGGGCTGAGCAGGAAGCTATTTCATGATAAATAATCCATGGGGAGTGAGGTAGGATTTACTGACTTTGTTCTGTTTTCACCTGGAAGCATTGAGACCAGGAGGCCGGCTGCACAATAGGGTATGGCATGGGCAAGCGAGGCTGGCTTCTCAGAATGTCCTCAGGATATTTTGCCAGAGTTTTACATAATTCTACATCCTCTCAGAGCTGCCGTTGTTATCATTGGAACTGATCCTTCCAGGGAGAAAATGAATTCAAGGTACGAGCATTTGGCACGGAGAAGAACATGTCCATCGTCACTTACGACTTGCTTGGGAAACTGGGGTACGGACAGGATACGTTATCACGGCCACGTATGTGCTTCATGATGCAGTTAGGATTCAGCTTATGCTGTTAACCCATCAAGCTGTACTGTCTGCAAAAGTCACAACGGGTGGCCTCTGTTGGACTTCGGTCCCTTGGTGAATGAAATCAAAAGTTGTGAACTGAGAGCTACCAAATTCATGGTGTTTAGGATAGATAGTTTCACTTTCTCACCTAAAAGTAGAAATTAGAATATTTTATGCCCAAAAAAGGATATGAGGATTAAATGAGGTGATGTATGTAATATGCTTAGCATAGTGCCTGGTTCAACAGGTCTCTCATATTTTTTTGTCTCTCATTTTTATTATAAATATTATTTTCAAAGTACCTCACCTAGTCTTATTTTTTGAACCCTACCTGTTTCCTTCTTTTCAAAGTTTAATGTTTGGTATTTTGGCAACCCAATCCATGAGAATATACATTAAAAATAAAAGTCTAGACTTACCTGAGACAAGAGATAGCAAGAACCTCCTTAAGATCACATATATACAATATAATCATTGGATTCAAAGATTTTATAATGTAGCTGTTGCAATCATCTTAAGAGTGAGGTAGTACCAGCTTGTTTTTTTGTATAAAAGCAGAAAGAATAGAGAAGGAAGGAAAAACCTGGGAAACTTTTAAACAGCCAATAATCACAAATTGTATTTTTTTTCTGAATTTAGTTTTCAAGAAAAATAGACATGTTTTAAAATAGTTCATGACATGTTGGACCACCTGGGATCACATCCACCCTCCCCGACCTGTAACAGCTAGAAAAGTGTGTGGGGAAGAGACAAGGCAGTAGTTTGAGAGACTGCAGGACGAAGGTCCATGAGAGAAGGGAAATAAAGGAAGTGAGCCATGTGACTGCCCCAACTTTCTGTCCAGAGGCCCTTCCTGCCCTGGGGATGTGAAGGAGGTCCCCAAGAGAGGACGATAATCTCAGTCCTTTAAGAAAATACAAATCAGAGCTTTGGAAGATTGAGGTGGTTGGAGAGGAAAGAGCTGTCTTGGGAGAGTTTCAGAAGTATTCACAGAGGCCCAGTAAATCTGTTGCTGAAAACAAACTACACTAAAAAGTAACTCAAGTTGTTTGCTGAAAAGTTCTCAAGAGATCACTCAGGTCCAAGAAGCACCTTCACTGAAGACCCAAAGAGTTCACACTTTGGTAATGATGCTAAACCCATCTTGCAATAAAGGTCATTCTAAGTCAGGGATTAATGAAGATGGCCCAAGGGTCAAATCCAGCCCGTGACCTCTTTTCATTCATATAAATCCCTAGCTAAGAGTGTTTTATTTATTTATTTATTTATTTATTTATTTATTTGTTGTAAAAAGAAGGAGAAAGAGAGGGAGGAGGAGGAGGAAGAAAAGAGAAAGAGAAGAAGGGTATATTGTATAGAATATACAACAGACATTGGCTCTAATCAGCAAAGCTTAAAATATTCACTACCTAGGTCTTCAAAGGAAAAGTTTATCTTGCTCTAGACTTACCTTAAAATGTGTAAAACATTATCTTTGAAATAAACTGATCTTCAGTTCATTTAACTTCTGATCAGAACAGTCTTTAAATAGATACAATAAAATCTAGCACTTAAGGGTACACAATTTATAATAGTCAGCATCTAATAAAATTTATTAGCCACACAACCAGAAGAATGATCACTCAATAGAAACTGACTCAGAAATGATGGAGACGATGGAACGGGCAAGACAGACAAGAACTTTCAGGGACTATTATAAACATGCTCGAAAATTTAAAAGAAGACATCGATGGGATGAGAAGAGAAATAAGTGATCGAACAGGACTTCTAAAGATGAAAAATACAATAGCCTCAATGAGAAGTGTATGTATTGCACGGGATCAATAGTAGATTCGATTCTGCAGGAAAGATCGGTGAACGTATGTATGTATCCGTAGAAGTTACCCGAACTAAAGCACCGAAGGAAAAAATGAGCAGAGCTGCCGTGATTACAGAAGTGAGTTGTCAGAATCCCCACCCTTCCATAATTTGACTTTAGCCTTGGCTGGCAAGGCGGCTCGCAGGAGACTTGGTGAGGAGTGCGGGCGTCAGGTTGCGTTTACGCGGCAGGCCGACTCGGGCCACTGCGCGCTGCGGCGGGCGCGCACCTTGTCGCTGGACCGCTGGCCCCGCTGCAGGCCTGGGAAAGCGCTGGGCCCTCAGGTCCTTTCGCTCCGGCTGGATCCGAAACTTTCCTGAACCCAGGACCGGAAGCAGCCGCTTCTCCAGCGCCTCCAGGCTCTCGGAATCCTTGGCCCACGTGCGCCCGTCCTGGGGCAGCCGCCAAACCCACGACTCCTCCAGCTCTCTTGAATCTCCTCCTTCAGGTCCTGCAACGCTGGACCCGTCCCAGCACTGCCCCTAAAACATTTGCATACATTCCTATAATAAACCCTACATTCTATGCGATTTACAGCGGCTCTTTTCCTCTGATCGAACCCTGCCTGACTAACACAAAATATATCATGACTACGTGGATTAATTATGAAAAATACAAGATTTAACATTTTAAAAATCTATTCATATAATTCACCATAATTAATAGATAAATGCGAAAACTTTGATTATCAATAAATAAAAAAAAAGATTTGATAAAATTTAACATTTAACATCCTTTCATGGTAAAAATTATCAGCACGTTAGTTCTGAAAGGAAACTTCTTCAGCCTGATAAAGGGTATCTTTGAAAAAATCTATAGTTAACATCACAGCTAATGGTAAAAGTCTGAATGCTTTCTCCTTATTAAAAAGAAAGCAGGGATTTCCATTGCATTCCTCCTAATTAGCATCACCTTGGAAGTTCTTGCCAGCCCAATAAAAAAAGAGAAAGATTTTATAAGAGCATGTAATCTATAATCTGGAAACAGAAGTAAAGTCAATCTTTAGTCATTGATGACATGATCATGTAAATAGAAAATCATAAGAAAGAGCTAACATGGATCCCAGAACTATTAAGTAAACTTAGCAAAGTTGCAGAATATAAGATCAGTAAATAAAAATCAATTGTAGAGTAGCACCAAACATGAACTATGTGGGGATAAATTTAATAAGTTATGTGCAAGACTTATACACTGAGAATTCTCACAGATTATTGCTGACATGGGTTGAAGATCCAAGTAAATAAGGGGGAAGAAGGAGAGACGTGTCTAGTCAAGGAACTAGTTAATATAAATGACGCATGCACATGCTCAACAGGGTGGGATTGACTGTGGGAGTGGGGAGGGGTTGGGCAGGGCAGAGGAAAGCAATGGGGGGAAATTGGGACAACTATAATAGAACAATAATAAAAAAATTCACTTTCTAAAGGAAAACTTATGTTCACTGATTGCAAGATTTGCTATTGTGAAAATGTTAATTGTTTCTAAATTAATCTATAGCTCTAAGGCACTCACAATCAAAATCTCAATAGGATTTAGTAAAAATTGACAAGCTAATTCTAAAATCTATAACGAAAATGCAAAGGATCTAGACTAGTCATGGCTATTGTGAAAATGAAAGAACAAAGTTGAAGGACTTACCCTACCCTGGCTTACTAATGAAGTTGCAGTAATTAAAACTGTGGTAATTGTGTGAGGATGTATGAAAGAAACTAGAGTCCAGAAATAGATCCACACACATATGGGCAATTGATGCATGCTGAAGGTACTGAGATAATTCAATGGAAAATGAATAGTCTTTTCAACAAATGGTGTTACCTAGCCAAGTGAAAGAATCTACATCAATCTTTACTACATACCATACACTGAAATTAACTTGAAATGGGTCATATACCTAAACATAAAATGTCTAGAAGAAAATACAGGAGAAAAGTTTTTTAACCTTGAAGTAGGACAAATTCTTAGATAGGATACAAAAAGTAGAATGCATAAAAGAAAAAGAAAGTTATAGATTTCATCAAAATTAAAAATTTCTGCTGATGAAAGAAACATTACAAAATGGAAAACCTCTAACTGGAAGAAAATATTCTGCCAAAAGACTGGAATCCAGATCTTATATTAGACTAATGTCTGAAAAATTACTGGTATCTGTTGTTGGAACTCTTACAACAACTCAATAATAACCAGGAAAAGGCTAGTTTTAGAAAACTGGGTGAGGCTAGGCATGTGTGGAGGTGGGAGTATGTGGGAAATCTCTATGCTTTTCTCTCAATCTTCCTGTGAACGTAAATATTCTAAAAAGTAAAGTCTGTTAAAAATAGAGTCAAAAAATAAAGCTCTTTGAATTTAACAAAGAGAAAGGCCTGTAAGCAAAGAGTCCTTAAACAGGAGAGAAAAAGCAATAGCCATAAAGGAGAACTAATTAAATCAGGCCTTACTGATTTTAAGATTTTCTATTCATCAGGACATGATTAAGCAAACGAGAAGGCCAGCGAACAGGAGAAAAACATGTGATACTTCCATCTGACCAGTTACTAAAATCCAGGACATAAATGAATACTCACAACTCAGCAAGAAAAATGTGCACATCCCAATAACAAACGATTTCAACAAGGCTTTTCAGAGTACAGTCAATGGATAACCAAAGGAAAGGTGTTCATTATTAGTCATCAGGAAAATGCATGTTAAATACCAAGGAGATACTACTTCATATACTCCAGAGTGATTAATTTTAAAAACAAACAAATAAAATCCACTATAAGCATTAGTAACAATGCACAACAAACTCTCAGATGTGTCTGGTGAAAATATAAATAGGTGAAACCACTTAGCAAAACTATTTGGCAGCCTCTATTAAAGTTGACCACATGTAGACCCAATGGCCGATTCCACTTTAGCTGCATATCCATCAGAAATATATGCACATGCTCACTAAAACATATATGTTCATAGTAGCACTTTTCAGAATAGCTCCAAATTGGAAATGACCCAAATGCCTATCAACAAGAGCATCAATTAATTAGTTATGGTATACACAGCAATGCAAATAAAAGACAGCAACACATAAGACATGGGTGAATCTCAAAAACATTGTGAAGCCAATAAAAGGCAAAATATAGTGAAAGAAGTAAGGGTTATGGCTTCCTTTAGGTTGGACCATCAGGAGAGGTCCCAGGAGGATTTCTGAGGTGCAGTGCATTCTGGGTCTGTGGTAGCAGACTAGTATATCCCCTTTCTAAAAATTAATTGATCTGTCACCTACTGAGAGTTCACTTTTCTGTAAATAGTTTATGCTTCAATTATTTTACTTTGATTATAACATTATTTTAAAAATCATCAACAGTTTATGAGAATAAGAGAAATAGGAGCTAGCAAGGAGAAATTTTAAACTTTTAGCTGGAGATTATCATTGTTATCTCATTTTCTCTATGGAAGGTAGACTCGTGAATTTGAAATCACAAAGCATTATAGAGAAACCAGCTTATAATGATGAAAGAATAAATCTATTCCGTTTTGCCACCTACAACTTTATGAAGTCATCCCTCCCTGAAATGTGACAAGGATATTAGTGGAAGTATCAGCTATCTTTACTTGATACGATTGAGTAGGTCCTGTCTCTTTATTAGTTCATAGCAGCGCTTTTCAGACTAGCTCCTACCGCTGCTACAACAAATTTCCTCCAAATTTATCTTACAAGTATAAAGCTTAAAAGTCTCACTGGGCTAAAATCAAAGAACTACAGGTGTGTGTTGGGTGAATCTGTTTCCTTTCTTTTCCCAGCTTCCACCAAATGGCTGTCTATGATGCAGACCACTGAGCCCCATGCTTGTGACCAGTCAGCCCCGCACTGTGGGTTTGTAAGTGGAATTCCCTCACTTTCAGAGTGAAAACACCACCACTTGGGCAGTCTCATCCCTCAAGTGGAGTTTTTGGGAGAAAGGCCGACAACCTGAATCCTACTTGTTCTTTCTCACACGCAGCCCATCTGAAACAGTCCTTGACGATGCTGCCCTAAAAACGTTAGGGCTCCCACCCCATTTTTTTGTATGCCTTTTCAAATGCTTTTGGCAGCCACATCTCTTGAAGGAGGAAGAAAGATGTGCAGATTTATTAGGCAATTTCCCCCAGAGTCTAATTTCACTAGGTGTGCGGGCGCATTTCCATTTCACTTCTTGCTTCTGCAGATGGTGGCCTGTTGCTCTGACACCCCCTCTTTCTGCTGTTGCCTTTCAGACAGGGTGGCTGACGCCTTCCTTAGCAGACATGCTGCTTAGAAACCTCAGTAAAACAGAGATTTGTGTGCTTTACGTGGAAAGCGAATTAATTGCTTTTACAATTGTGATATTAGGAGACACATCTTTAAAACATTCGTTAGCATGCTGGGTTAAAATCTTCTTTCTGTAGGAGGGGACAATCCTTTTCTAAGGCTACAGAAGAGTTACTTCGCTCTTCTTAGGCATTTTATTTAGACTTCTCAGCCCATCTCTTCAGGGATAGGTCTCGCTCATTGATGTATATTGTCCCGTGTGTATTCTACAGGCCATCTGTCTCCAGACACACCAGCGTTGCTATACCCCTCTGGGGGAGGTGGTGGGGTGGGGGACAGGAGTGTGTGCCAGGTCCTCCTGCCTGCTTCTCTGGGTGGCAGTCTCCTACTTGAAAGTACTTAACTCCTTCCCCAATCCTTCCTGATATGAGGGCAGCTCCCACCATCAGGTCACCCTGTGTGTAGCTCATGGTCTCTGATTTTTTAGAGATTTTATGTATTATTTTTCATAGAGAGGGGAGGGGAGAGAAGCAGAGAGGGAGAGAGACATCCATGTATGGTTGCCTTTCACCTGCCTCCAGCTGGGGACCTGGTTGGAGGCCTGGCTTGCAACCTGGTTATGTGCCCTGGCTGGGAATCAAACCAGCGACCTCTGGGTTCGCAGGCCCGGGCCTTGCCCACTGAGCCCCCAGCCAGGGCGGCCTCTGCTTTTTCAGCTGCCCCCTTACACCAGGCGCGGCCGTGGTTAACTCCCAGGTTGCTGGGAGCCTGCAGAAGGCCCCCACCGTGCCTGATGGACTAGGCGGGCGAGCCAAAGAGAAAGAACGGGCAGAACTGAGCGCCTTTACTCAGCGTTTTAGTGGGTGTGATCCTGCACCTTGTCGACTCCAGTGAGATGAATTGCGAGAGTCTGAACTCACAGGTCCCTGCGGGTCCCGCACAGCCATCTTCAGGCGTCGGGGCTGACGCCACGCGCAGAATCTCGCAATTAGTCCCGCTTTGCCGCTGCGCACACAGCTCTGAGCAGAAATGCTCCCAAAGCACCGCGTAGCTGCCTGGTGCTGTGGAGGGAGGGGTACCCCCCAGGACGCTATCATTTCCACACACATGAACTGTCACCAGTGGAAGGAATGTAAACCTGGGATCTGTTAGGGAACCCCGATAGGTGTTATCAGAGGAGCCTAGGCCTCCGGGTGTCAACTGCTTATAACTGTTTCACCAGGTAGAAGCCAGGAAGTAGGCAAGCAACAAGTGGCCAGAAGTCATAGGGACGCAGGAGGAAACGCAAGACAAAGGACCTAAGAAATAAGTAGGTTGACCTCTTTATTAGCATCAAGCAGAGCGCTTAGGAATGCTGGTCTCCATAGCACTGAGCTATCCACATGCAGATCTCGGTGCGCTCCCTTTCAGTCTGGAAGAGAATTTAAAATAAGCAGAAAAGAAAGTCTTGCCTTCCCCACGACTCCTAAGCGCCCCCCAGAACTTCGTCCTTGCTCTGTCCCTCAGGAGGACAGGGGCTTGTTTGGTTGGACCTAAGGACATATGTGGAATGTTAACACCAAGAAGAAAACGGAACTCAAAACAGTCAGAATAGAATGGCTTCAGGTACCGAACTGTTGGCACAGAATCTCATGCTAATATTAAATGTGTAATGCTCTAGAGGTGGGAAAGGAGGTCAAATTCTGTTCAGGTAAATGCTCCTGGCTTGCTTGGTATGTTGTGTTGACCACGCACAGTGTCTAAAGGGAATGCCCCCAGGAAAACAAATGTGGAAAAAGCCTAGAGCGGTCACTGTCATGAAGTGGCTCTCAGGATTCACAGTGCAATTCCTAGGAAAGACGTATGAATTAAGAATGAGAGGTAAACGTCATGGTAGACTCTCCACAGTATTTGACTGACTCTCTGTAACATTTCCACTGAGAATAAAATTGATGTAAGATGGAGTTGGAGGGCTTTTGAAAATTATCTAATTTGTGAGAGGCACACAACTGGGGCTTACAATGGGCACCCAGGGAAACATAAAATCACATACACGTACACACACACACACACACACTCACACACATATACACACAAATGGGGAAGTTTTACAAGATCCTTAAATAGAATCAAATATACTTAGTCCTGGGTGACAAAACCAAATGTTTATGCATTAAAGTTGAAATGCTATTATTTGACTCTATTTATGTATGTCCTAATGCTTAAAATATAATTTTATGAATATCTGAAATGATATGAAAATACTCTTGAAAGCCACCTATAACCAATGTATCTTCATTTATATATTTTTTTTCATTTATGTCCTTCTACATTTGAGTTTCAGTCATTAATTAAATCAATGGCAAAAGCAAAATAATGGGTAATAGAAAGAAGGCTCTGTTTTTCCATCGCCTTTCTTTCAAGAGTCTGAGCGTTTCTGTCATTAGATGCTTAGATGTGAAATTGTTTTTACTGAGTTATTGATGACTGCATCTATGCACAGCCTAAGTCAAATTATAGTGTATTATAGAAGCAATAGCTCCCTTCAATTTTTTGCATTATTGTACTATAAGAGCCACCTAAGCCCATTACAAAGCTGCCATGAATATTGTATCCAGCCTATAAGTCATCTAGGTTTTAAACAAATTAAGTCTCTATGACATGACTCAGATTTAGTATCTTCTGAACATAGCAATGTAATCTGTAACCATGGAATTATTATTAGGAAAAACGAAGACACAGTGCCTTATGCACAATGGGCATTCAGTAAATACCTGTTAAATGAAGGATATAACCTGGACCTACTATGAATCTCTGCTATTTTTCTCTTATAAATGAATTAAGAGATACCAATCTATAACACTTTCATCATGTCATCAGGCGGGGTGGCAAGATGGCGGAGGAGTAAGTGGAGCCGCACCAATCTCCTCCCAGGTATCATGTCATCAGCCTTGATATATGAAATGGTATTCGCAGGGAGAATTTGGAATATACATTAGACAGAATAGAATAGACTAGCACATTTTCTAAAAGAACAATGCAGATTTTTATTAATCTATACCAGTAGGCAATCAGTTGCTTAATGGTCATCAACATAGGTCAGAGGTTCTTCTAAAAACCCACTTCACTGGTAAAGATATCTCCATGAACATTTACAAATAGACTAAAGAATAAACATTTAAACAGTAATGCCAGGTGAATTCTATTAATGTACAGAAACTGTATCACCCATTTAAAAGGAGAAACAATAATATGTTTCTGAAGTCTAAAGAATGAGTTCTACTTTCTCTAAATGTTTATACTTTTACTTGGCAAGAAGTCTGACTTATCAAGCCAGTGGTATGTTTTGGACCATGATCGTCTAAGGGAATTACTTTTCTTCCACAAATGTTTAACTTAAGATAATCCTAATCACTTAACTGAAATGTGGAATGTTATAAATAAATTATAAATTATATATTTTTATATATATATATATATATATATTTATATATATAATATATTTTTATAATATATATTTATATATTTTATATATATAATATATATATTTATATAAATATATATATATATTTATATAAATATATAAATTATATTTATTAAATAATAAATTATAAATAAATGCCTAACTGCAGTCCATCTCCACTAGGGAAGGAAGTGGATTTGGATAGGAAAAAAAAAAAAAAAAAACTAGGTTAGGCAACTGATTTTTTACACAGATTATTCAATTCAATAATTGAATGCAATTATTTAACAGGAACTTTTAAAAAAATCCTCTTTTAGAAGAATATAAAACACCCTGGCTGGTTGCACAGTGAAAAAGGTCGCAGGTTCGATTCCCCAGCCAGGGCACATAACCAGGTTGCAAGCCAGGTCTCCAGCCAGGTCTGTAGCTGTAGGCAGGTGAAAGGCAACCATACATTGATGTCTGTCTCCCTTGCTGCTTTTCTCCCTTCCTCTCTTTCTGGAAATAATGAATAAAATCTTTAAAAAAAAGAATATAAAAATGAAATTGGTTCTCTCTCCCTGGGATAGTCATAAGGGAGCCTTGTTGAAAGGTAGGGGTAAGAACAAACTTTATTTTTGTAGTAATACAAGTTTTAGAAATTGGAATGGAGTTTCAGTTTAGGTTTGTGATTTTCTCCAAAACCAGTTAATCAGTTAGGTTAGAACAATTAAACTCCCATGGTTTTTAAGGAGGTCAAGATCATCATTGTATCTATTTTTAATTTTATAAACTGTATATATTTTTAATGTTATGGATGCACACTTACGACAATAAGTACCTGAAATACACAAGGGGACTCAGAAAGTATGGCTTCTGTTTGGAACGTCATGTGTGTTTCTGTAATAACCACTCATATTTGTGGATTTCTTCCCATTAGTGGCTTTTTTATTCCCGTATATACTAGGATCTTTTCTTTCAAACTCACCAACAGAGAGTACAGAACAGGTTTTTCTCATGAAAGTCCTTTCCATTTTCTGAATTCTAACGATTAGAACATTGGCCAGTCTCAGCTACACAGTAAAGAACGCAAGATGCAAGAGTTCAAGTTGAGTCTTGATAAGCAATTAGCGTTTTACTTCTGTCTCATTTCTAAGCAGAAGAAACTAGTGAACTACAGACACTTGAGGGGAAATTTAAAAAAGAAGAAGAAATTGTCTCAATTCTATCCCATAATCAATGGGAGGGGGGAAATCAGTATTGGGTAATAAAATAGAGGATTGGGGTAGAGCCCTTGCCAGAGGACACGAGAAGGTCACGGGGTAAAGGCTCTTTCTTCCTGGCTGCGGAGGGTTTTCAAAGCACCTTGAGAAATGAAAACTTGGGGAGCCCCTCCCGTCGTTGGGCTGGCGGTTTCTTCCCTGGCACTAGTTTACGCTGGCGGGGCGAGGTCGCGCCGCGAGGGGGAGCGGTTACCGGCCAGATTGATCACGCGGACAAATCGGCGGTGGTAACCTTGTTTAATGACCGGCTGCCGGCTCGCCGCCCGGCGGAGGCTGCGATTCCTTGGCGGCTGCGGCGGCGACACTGGTCGCGGCGGGCGGCGCGGGGCCATCATTCATCCGGCCGCCGCTGCCGCCGCCGGGAGGTTCGCCTCGCACCTTGCTGGCCGGCGCTTCCTCCCGCTGCGGGTGTTCTCCTTCCCCGCTCCCCGCTTCAAAATACTTGCGTCCCGTGGCATCCTGGGCTTCACACGTCCTCCCTCTCACACACGCAGCCCTTTAGGGTTTGGCAAGGCCTTTACACCCGAAGACCCCAAGGTTCGGGGAATATGACCACAAAATCACATTTGTATACTTTTCTGGTTGTAGTAAACGCATGAGTGGGGGGAATTCAGCTCCGGTCGCTGGGCATGGTCCCAAGGGTGTGCGCCACTACCTGGCAACTCTTAAGGGACCTGGCACTTGCCTCTTCGTGTGGCCAGCACGTTGCACGGAATTGTTTGCTCCAACACACGTGCGCACACGCGTAATTGGTTTGAGAAAGAACAAAGTAGATTAAGGGGGTCTTTTACACTGTGGCTCCTTCACTCAACCAACCTTTAAAAACCCCCTATTGCCTGTCCCATGAAATCTGAGCTGGTGTCTCCAGTACAAGGTGACCCTCACACTGAACTTCACTCCTGTACTCTCCAACACGGATGCTTTGGCTTAGGGCTGCTTTATTATTTGCACTATCCATGCTTTTTCTTTGCGTTTGCTTTTCCTTCCTTTTCTCCTTTTCCCGCCACTTTCCTGCTCATTGGGAGCCAATCTGCTGCCACCTCTTACAAGAAGTACTCCTTGGTTACACCAGCCTTTATTCACCCCTTATATTAGATGTGTGTTGTCTGTTGGCCTGCTTATTATCCATCTGTTCCTTCTCCAAGAATGCAAATGACATCCTCAACTCCTACAGTGCAACTTGAAACCTGGGCTAACCCCATCAGTGCTTCCATGGCAAATTTGGATCAGGGACAGACATACAAAATTTATTAACATTTTGCTGAAATGCTGGGACAAACATGCACTATGCACAAACAAGTATATGGGTCTCAGAGCTTTTGGAAAACATCTTGGGACAAAGAGCAAGCTAGGCTTAGGACGAAGCTGCCCCTATTGAAAATAGGTAGTGAGAGGGAAGAAAATAATATTTGGTGACTCCTGAGATACTCAGACCTTACAGATACCAACCCAAACACCACTCGCTGCTTTAAGCTGAGCATACCCTGCATGCAGTCAGTTTCTTAAGGATTCTTGCAACTAAGAACAGCACCATCTTCTTTGAACTCAATTTTCATTGGTGACAAATAGACACTTGGTTTTGGCTTTCCTGTTTTTTGAATAAGCAACCCTCCTCTCTTCAGTGAAGCCATGATTGTCCTGAGGACACAGCAGAGCGCGGGGAGTCTTCTGTGTTTGTCCCTGACACCTGGCCCTGTGCTGGTCTGGATTCCTCAGTGGCAAACTCATTGCCTCTCCAGGTCTCTCTAAGCAGATTTTCACTGTTCTTCTATTCAACAAACACCCCCGGACCAAATCTGTATCCCATTGCCTGTTCTCTTGTGGACATCTCCCTCTTGACTGATGAGCTAAAATCTTTGCCCCAAATGGCACTTGTTATTTTTGTCCCCCAATCGCCACTGCCCAAACGGCTTTCCTTCCGTAGGTGCTTGCTGCTCCCCTCCTGCCCTGTGATCCTGGGTGGGAAATGATAAACACAAGAGAAATGGGCTTAACAGACCCTCAGAATCTGTGGCCATTCCAGCCTTCAGAGTTACTCATACCGTCACTGAAAACAGAACCAGAAACTACCACATTTAGACATGAACTACTTAACACACTTGTGCTTCCTGCTATGGACACGAACATAGGCACTTACAGGAAAGTTTGTACATTATCTCAACTTTAAAGACTTCAATTTAAGCAAATTATATACAAAGTCTATAAGTTATTTTAGGCAGAGCCTCCAAATCTCTAAAAGTTTCTAATGAGTCTCATTTCTTAAGTAGCACCAATCTGAATGGTGTTTTGCCAGGATCCCTCAGGATAGTTGCAAGTTTACATTTTCTTTTTAGCTGTTTGGCCAATTTAGGTTATTGCTGAGGCAGGTTAAGTTGCGATTATGCAGTCAGCAAACCCCCTTTCCACCTAAATGCCTTTAACTTTGTTCAATTTCTCTGCGCAATTTCAAAGTACAGCTCTAGTCACTTTTCTAAGTTACGTGTAAGGTAAAAAGTACAATAATAACCCTGGCTGGTAGCACAGTGGTTAAGGCGCCGGCCTGCAGACCCAAAGGTCGCAGGTTCGATTCCCCAGCCAGGGCAAACCAGGTCTCCAGTCAGGTCTGTGGCTGAAGGCAGGTGAAAAGCAACCAAACATTGATGTCTCTCTCCCTCTCTGCCTCTCTCCATTCCCCTCTTTCTAAAAAATAATGAAATAAAATCTTTAAAAAAAAAGTCCATAATAAGACCAATATTCTGAGATTACGCACTGAATTAAATGGGTACTGGTATCCTGATTTGGTTACATATTATTTCTTTTTATCAGACAGGCAATTGAGTCCTGTCTTTTTTACACTCTTTATACTAATTATGTTGCTTTCACTTGAGAAATAATCCTATGTATATTATTACTAATCCCATTACTGATAATCCCATTATTTTTATTTTATTTTTTTAAAGATTTCATTTATTATTTCCAGAGAGGGAGGAAGGGAGAGAGGCAGAGAGGGAGAGAAACATCCATGTATGGTTGCCTTTCACCTGCCTCGAGCCACGGACCTGGCTGGAGACCTGGCTTGCAACCTGGTTACGTGCCCTGGCTGGGAATCAAATCAGCGACCTCTGGGTCTGCAGACCGGCCCCTTATCTCCTGTGCTGCCAGCCAGGGCTAATCCTATTATTTTAAAAAAATTACATGAACAAGCTATGTGCCCAATACCTTATAAAAATAAGAAAAAATAAAACAGCTACCTTATAAACCATGAAGAATCACAAGCTACAAGACATTAAACAAAAAAAAAAAAAAGAAAGAAAGAAAGAAAAGAAAAAAAGAGACTACGCTGAGATTTGGGAAAAACAAATGACATAGAAAAGTGGGAATCATGGCTTTCCAATGACAAACTCAATCCCACTTTCAACCAATAGTTGACAGCAAGGTTCTGCAGCCCTCAAAATAAATAAATAAATAAATAAATAAATAAATAAATAAATAAAAATTAAGGCAAACGAAAAAATAGTATGACATTTTTCGAGGTAACCAAAAACATTTTTACCCAGCTTTTTCTATTTTTTTTTTCTTTTCTTTTTCTTCCTTTACTCCTACCAAAGTGTCATTATGGTATTCCTTTGAGTGTATAGATGCTTTCATGCACTGAACCACCTTCTCTATCAGAAGTAAACCCTCCTCACTTCTCTGCCTTGTAGTCATCTCACAGCCAACAGCTGTGAAAGCCATGTAGACTTTTCCTCCTGCGACAGCTTCCGTCTCTTTGCTGACACACCAAGTGGCTGGCCATCTTGTCAGCTTGGGGCCTGTTCTTGACTGTCATACTTTTCTAAAGGCAAAAACAGAGATTCATTTGCCCCCTGCGTGCTCTCTCACTTTGACTTCTCCTTCAATTTTTGGGTCCATGTCCTTTTAAATAAGATTGTCAAAACCCAGCGTGAAAAAGACAAAGTTTCTTCCACCCTCTCACAAAGCATCAGAGTCGTCTGACAGAATCATTGCTCCGTCTGTATCTTTTTTATTTATAAGTCGTAAATGTAGTTCAAAGTGGAACTTACTCCTGTTCAAGAAAACAGTGGGCTTGTCTCTGTTATACATGAAAGTTCTTTCTTTTTGAATTAAGAACCTTCACACAGTGATGCTGTAATATAAGGAAGAGAACATCTTTTAATCATATAATAATACATGCCATGCTAAAGGGACATCTGTATCATGAACACTTTATAACTACTGGTCTCACATGATGATTAACATAAAACAAAATAGGCAGAATTAACTACGAATCTAGTATGTGCAGCCTAATGCTAATTACAACAAAGCCCTGTGCATATAAGTTGCTTGTTTATATTTCTTAAAATGGACTGTTCTTAAAGCTACAATATGCAAGGGCTATCCAAATTATACTTAAATTATACTGAGGGTGGGGAGTATTATTTTCAACCTTACTCCAAATGAAACTAATGCACATTTCTTTTTAAAGACAGCGGTTGACATTCTTTGTAGTTACATATGACAGATGCACCAATGCAGCAGTCTCCACGTTTACTCAACATTATGATCATTTCAGTAACATTAACTTTCCAGTCATAAAGCTTACTGGAAAACATTTACAATTTTAGGCCTCTTTTCTTTCCACGTTTTACTTTTTAAAAAAAGAGACAATGGCAATATAAAAACATCTTTCATCAACACAGCAATAGATTTTTACAAAGTTCTTATATAAATATTTACCCCAAATTGTGGATCATTGGGCCATCAGGTTTTTAACCTCTTGTACTATGTCAGATTGTTGCTCTAATGGGTGAAATATAAAAACAAAAGTGTTTTAGGGATACAGGCCTGCTTCATAGGAAGCTATTTATGAGCTAAAATGTTTAAATTGGTCTTTGAGAACACAATTTCGTTGGCTGGTTTTTTTAGGACAAATTTAATATTGTTTCCTACAATTACAAAATTGAGATGTATTACTGTAAAAGAATATTCCAGTGTCAGAGGGGGGGGGCATTTTAAAGACTATTGTATTCCCCACTCCAGCTCCATCATTTCATTCAGCCTATCAGGCTATACCTCAAAAGCACCAGAAACAAATATTAAAGCAGTGGTTGTAAATATTGCAGTGGGTGTGTGAGCATCTGTGGACATCACTGAAAGCCACTTAATAATCCCAATAAAAGAAGTTTTACATTTTAAAATCTGAGACCCCCCCCTTATGCAAATCATTTTGTCTTTAGTCATTTCAAAAAACAATGAAGGACCTGTAGGATTTTACACTTTTACACAACACTGGTGAGACAATTGTCAACCTTGATCTTACATTGATTAGTTAAGATCGTGACTGATCATAGCAAAAGCAAACTCCAAAATCTGGTTCTCAGTCAAAATGAAACATGGCCACAACCTATGGTAAAACATTTCTGCTTTGTCTTACGCTGTATTTTCTTATGTTGGTGTGTTATTGAATAGCATATAATAACATCATTCATTATCTAGTAAAGTGATTCATAATGATGTAAGTACATTGTCTAACCTTGAATACAGACATCAAGTTCAATATTAGGTGGTTGTATACTTAACCTTTGGGAGTATATAAACCGAGTACATCTGAGTTCTTTTGCTGTTTAAGGGCTAAGATTCGAAGAAAATAACATTTCATACTTGATGTAATTATGGGAAATTAGATCGTGGCTATAGTTCTATATTCAACATGACAACTTTTACTGAAATGAAGCCTATCATGTAACGACTAGCTATTTGGATTGGTTTGGCTTTTCCCCAGCACAAAGTTTATGCTGAGATGAAGCTTAGAGCTATATTTAACTTCTAGGAAAGATGACCTTTCTATTATATACGAGGAACTAAAATTTAAAACTCATGGAACGGCCAATCCCTGCAAAGCATTTCCTTTTCCCCACAGGTAGTATGAAATGGAGCCCAAATGACAGGACCCCATCTGAGCCCCGCCGGCTCCCCCAGTCCCCGCAAGCCCACTCTATCAATCATGGCAGGATAATGCATAGTGGTTGCACCTGTGACAGCGAATGATTGAGTGCTGAACACAGGGCCTGCTTCGCCTGTCACTTTGTGCATTTGTATTTCTCCAGGGTGGGTTTGAGAATTTTCAGAACTTGGGGGTGGGGAAGGAGGGAGTCCCATTGTATTTTGAAAAGGAAATAATAATGCATTCTGATTATCAAGACATAACACAAAAGAGAAATTAGGCAGCGGAATGCTCCAGTCTGCTCGCTCGGGTGATGGAGAGCATCCGTGCAGTACAAAATGCAATATCCATCGCCAGCTGTAATTTAGGTTAGATACGTGGAGGATGCTGACCAGGGCCTTTCTTGGGGAGATGTCTCACTCACCCAGTTGCAACACAGACATTTGTTCTTTTATTGTCACATAAAAAACCAAAAGGTCAAAGCTCACTGATTGTCCAAAAAGATTGTCTAGTCCAACTTAGCTGTGAATAGCAGGGAGAAATTATTTTTTCACCTTTAAGCTCCTCCTCCAGTTTTTCTTTTCAAACCTCTAATTAAATATCATTCTTGAGTTAAATAGTGTAAGCAGCATAATCTATTTTTAAGAAATTGAAATTACAGTATATGCAGTTTAAATCCTTTTCTGCTAATGCAGCCAGTTACTGCAAATATATAATTGGTGGAAATGTACTTTTAAGTGACTGTTTTACAGCATTCTGTATATTGAGTTTAGCCTTCTGAGTAGAATCCTATTATACAAGAATAAAATATCGATAATATATTTTATTGGGTGCACTGTTCACATAATTTGAGTTTGGGGTTCTTAAGCTACGTGCATGCTTTTGTTAAAATAACAAGATTACCTGTAAAGGATGCTTTACAAAAAGCAGAAGACCCACCACACTGATTGAAAACGACCCCCTCCCCACAGGGGAAGGGGGACACACATTAACAATGAAATAATAAATAAAATAAAACAAAACCCAACAAATCTGGAAACGTGAACTCAATTGCTTGGGATAGCGTTTCTCATCTCCACCGAGCCCCGGTCGCTGCAATGCAAGGCAACTCCACATGCTCAGAGTTGTGGAAATATTTTGAGGACCAGCGTACCAGACTGTGCGGACACCCTATTCTTTTTCCCGTTTGGCATCGCCGCCCCCCACCTTCCCTAAGTGCGGGCCAGTCAAAGGACGGAGAGAGGCCGCGACCGCGCGCTCGGAGCGCTGCGTGTTCGGTGCAGGGCCGGCGGGTGTCCCCGGGCAGCGGGGCCGCAGCCACTCGCGTTCGCTCCATTGTTTCCGCGCGGAGAGCCGCGCGCGCTCCACGCCTTGGCGGACGCGTCGCCAGCGGCGTCGCGTCAATATACACAGATAGAGGCGCGGATGAAGAACAGGGGACTGACTTTGTCTGGATGCCCGGTCACTGCTCAGGGGCAGAGGTCGAGGGTGTGGAAGGAGTGAACCGCGGGCTGGCCTGGCTCTGCGAAACGCAATTCCTCCGCCGCAAAGCAGCTGTGGCTCAGGGCGCGCGACCCGCCAGTCCCCAGCCTTTTCGCCAGCGTTTGGCGGTCAGCCACCCCGAGCAAGCGGGACGCGAGGTCCGGCCGCCCCGAAAAGGGGAGACGGCGGGCTGCTCGCGAGCAGATGCGCTCGGCGGAGAGGCTGGAGCCCCGGGGCGCTCCCGCGCCCGCGCGCTGGGTCCCGCCCGCCCACGCCGGCCCCGTGGCGCGTCACCCCGTCCAGTCCCGTCGCGCACTGTCCCCGTTGGGGCCGAGCCAGACCCCTCCCGCGCTGTGCAACGCCGGGCAGCTTCCATCTCCAAACTGGGGGCGCCGCTCCGTCACCCCGCCCCGGCTGAGCAGCAGGAGCGGGTCTGCGGGGCGAGGGAGGCTGCGCCCTGTGCTGCTGGGCCCGGCGGTGCCATGTGCGCCCCCAAGGGCAGGTGCGGGAAAGAGGAGGCGCCCTCCACGCCTCTTTGGGGGGAACTCCCTGCTCCCAGCGGCGCGGGGCCCCCCAGCGGCTCCCCCCAGCCCGCACCCCCACGGGACAGCGGGGCCTGGAGGGCGCAGCGTCTCGGGATGCGCGTGGCCCGGCCTCGGCCGGCCGCCACCTCCGACAGCCTTCGGGGCCTCCCCGCCGAACCCTGCGGCGCGAGAGCTGACCGGCAGCCTCACTTTAATTGCAGAGTCGCCCATAAATCATAAGGCTCAAAAACCCGCCCGGTCCTCCCACTAATCAGCTAAAAAGGGAGGCTGGCGAGACAAAAGACGGGGAAGAAATGAAGCCACTTCCCGGCCGGCGGCGTTGAACTTGGAGGTGCCGAGCCCGCAGAGCGGGGCGCGCGGAGCAGGCGGCGCGCCGGGTTTGCAGACGAACCCCGAGAAGGGGGCGGTGGGGTGAACATCTGGGGACTGGACCATATGCTGGAGCTTTGTCTTGTCCTTCAAAGTTCCGCTGCCCTTGAAGCGGAGAGCGGGCGGCCCACGGGTGGCCGCGGGCACGTTGCGCGGGGGGCGGGCGGCGGGGGGCGGGGGCAGCGCGGGGGGCGGGAAAGGAAGAGAAGAGAGAAAAGAGGGAGAAGCCCTGGGGTGGGGGGCGGCGTGGGGGAGCAAAGTAACCCCAGGGCCCCAGGACAAGAAGAAACCCGTATCCGCGGAGGCGCGGAGGTTCCAGGGGACAGGCCCTGCCCGCGGAAAAGAAGCTGGAGGGAAATAGAGGTTAAAGAAAAGGAAAGCCGAACAGTCAGGAGAAAGAAAAACAAGAGAAAATGGGAAACGAGGAAATAAATTGAAGATAGTAACTGAGGTGTCTTAAGACAGGAAACATGTCCCCTGGTTTAGGACATGGGGCTTCGAACCCCCCCCCCCCAACCACAACATCCCCCTTTTTCTTCCTCTTTCGCCTGCCAACCGCTGAACTGATTAGACTGTAATTAAGGCCATAAAGCCCTCAGATTATCCACCTGTTTATTCACCAAAGTCGGGGTCTCATCAAGCAAATTAGCTGCTTCCAGGCTCCACATTGGGCCTTGAGCTTGCCTGATTAATGAAGTTTATTGGGAGCTGTTAAAAGCATTAACTGGAGAAAATCTCAGCAATTCGTCATATTTAAGGGATGGAAATTAAATCTTGCTATGCAAATGAGAAAAAAAATTTTCCAGCCATATTTAGAGGTGCCTAGCTGCATATTTTTCCTTAAAATTCTGCTCAGGAAATGGACGTGAAAACCCTAAAGCCATTATCTGGACCTTGAGTTACCAAAAAATGTTCATTGCCACCTGATTTGGCCCGATGATGGGCAGTGGAAAAGAAAACATAATGCTCTCATTCCCACCTTTGTCAGGACACCCAATCAGAAAGCCAACTCGCAACTCGCACGAGAAACGCAATTTTAACATGAATGTATCTATCTACAGAATGATATTTAGGAGTTGTCCTTCCAGGGGGCTCAGTATTTGATCTGAGGGAGAGCATGTGATGAAATCAACAGCTCACAGAAAGAGGGGGAGTTATGTAAGTCCCCAAGAAAGGAGCACAGGAGAAAAGCACCCCAGATGGATCCATATCCTCATACAGTGGTGAGGGAACATGTCTCTGTACCCAGTGTTTGTCATGGTCACCCCTGCTGTTCTTTGGACAGGGCTGGAGAGGTGTATTTAAGGAAATCAGCAGAAGTGGGGGAAATACAGCCCAGGGGGAAGAGGAAGTGCAATACAAATGGAAAACCGAATCCAGATTTTGTCATGTATTTATGTGCCTGACGAGATCATTGCCACACAAATGTTTATTAATGGTGGCAATCATAGCAGTGAAGGGAGAGTGATTTCAGGATATTAGTTATTCTTGAAAAGAGGGAAATCTTCTCTACAAGAGGAACAAAAAGTCCATGCATGGATGGATGTCCTCTGTTCCAACAAACTATTGAAAATAAAAAGTGTGTGATGAATACATGTTTTAGTCAATGCAAAGCTTACAGTAATGTTAAGATTTGTTTTTAAATTTTTTAAATTATTTTTTTCAAGAGACATCTTAAGGATCACTGAAGTTTGAAATGTTTGCTCACCTAGTACATTATGTATTTGCGTAAGGACAATGTTGTGTGTTTTTACAATTTAAGTAAAATATGTAATAGAGTATGTAAAACCTAAATGCTATGTGAAACAAATGGGGAAATATAGCTAATAGAAAATTAGATAATTTTAAAGCATATTCATCTTACCATGATACTAACCTCTTATTGTTCAGTTCCAAGATAGTGAATAGATTTTTGTATTTTTTCTCACTAATATTGTTCTTCAAGATAGATTTTCTGGATAATCCTAACCTTTTTTATTTTAAAAGCTGTTGAAATTTATTCATTTCTGTCACCTTATTGCAGTCACTTGACTAATGAAAGTAACACTGGTTATTTATATTAACATTTCTCTTTTAAAAGTTCAAAGAAATTCCACTTTATAATAGCCCTCCACTTGGGTGAATACAATAAAGCTTTCAGGAAAAAAAAATGTAAATTTGACATCTAGAAAATTCAATGACAACATCCAAAAACATGAATAACCTTGAAATGTTGTATTCATTTGTCTTAATCTTTAAAAATCTTTAAATAACTTATTTACTGTCTCTGCAAAATTTCAATATATTCCATGTATGAGCCACAAGAATCCCCTTCTGTTTCTAGCAATAGTGTACTATATTACTTGGCTTATAACATGATAATTTTGTAACAAATGAACTCTAAACCTTTTTATTTAATATTAGAAATAAAATAATCATTTAAGTAGTTTTGGTTAATGATTACAGTTTCTTGGCAAATGTATCTGATACTACCCACTGAATGCATTTTATACTCATGTTCTAATTATTAAGGGATTATTCAGTAAAAAGCATCTATGGAAATTAAATTCATTTTTGTTCATGCAAACACAGGCTTAAAAAAGACTTACTTCTCCTATAATTTTTAAATAACTTCAATTAAAAAATAAGTATTTTTGTGCTGAAAACTGTTCAGTTGTTGGGCATTGGTTTTGCTTTTAACATTTGACTGAAACACAGAAACAAGAGAAGAGAAACAAGTACAGCCTAAAAGGGCATTTAAAAATACATTTTGTTATAAACAAACTTTTAGGAAATAGTTTGCCTCATATTTTTAAAATTAAAACATTTAAAAATGATATTATGCTGGTCTTAGAACACCCAACATCACATATCATGTGCTTAACAGTTCATTTAAATATGGGTATCTTTGTACTGTACAAAGATAATTTACCTTTAGAGTTGTCTGGTCACCCAGAGTTGGCTTTTGCGCTACAAACTAATGGGTATCAATTATTGTCATTTGTATTTCTGATCTCTAGAGTGGTATGGATAAAGAAGGTCAAAATTGTCCCCGGTGAAAAGAAACTTTTCAAACGTTTGGAAAAGTTAATGAATTAGATTTCCCTTCACCTGAAGATATTAGGATTGGGAGATAGGACTCCCATCAGCCAAATCAAGAATATTCACAGTTGACAGGAAAACTCAAAGTTTCTTTTTCCCACCAGATAAATGCCTTCCCAGAGCTAGAGATGGTAATTCACAAGAATGATTATATTAGCTTAGAATATGTATGTTTCGTAAGCAAGAAACTTTAAGTATACTCAACCTAATTTTGTGGTATTCATTTCCTGCAGCAATTCATAACTGCTTCAGAATGCTGCTTGTAAAAATACCCCTTTCACTTCATAAAGCACGTTTTCCACTGTGAAGAAAATTACAATGTTAATAAGCCATAATTATTGTTTTTTCATCTTTGCAATAAAAATAAAAGTTCAATTAAATGAACCAAACTAGAAAATGCTCCCTTTTTCCTTTTAACAGTCTTTTAATGATTTCTCAAGTAAAAATGCTACTTTGGTCTGCCTTTAATAATCAGTACTTTCTTCACCAATTAGTCTCTGTTTGATTAAACATTCAGCGTATTGGGATATCAAAGAAGCTCCATCCAGATGTTTTCAGGACCCACCACATTTTTATCAAAATCCTCCCCCACCAAAATGGAAAGTGTTCTGATACATAGTCAATACAATTAATTGGCTTTGAAAAAATATTTTTTATTTATTTTCATAGACTAGTATATGGAGTAAAGAAATAAAACATATGCCTTTAAAGAAAAGCCAGCTTGTCCATGACATTCAGAAGTACACTTACAATGATATTGTATATTTTATGTTTTTGATTCTTAGAACTTATAACTTCTCTGTCGACACTTAAATCTTAGTATTTACAGTTCAAAGTGTTTTAGTCCCTTTAGTACTATAAAATTAGTCATGAAAAATAAGTACAGAAAGATAATAAAGTGGATAATATTTTCATTCTCAACTAGGCAAATAATGGTGCAAATGAAGTATGTTTTATTATTTTACATTTCCAGGGCAACATTTTGAGCCCAGAACAGGTCAGTACTGGGATTTTGATACATGATATGACCTAATTCTTTCACATTTTGCCGAAATCCAAAGAGGGTAGGGGGTGTCTCTGTCTTTTTTTATTTTGTTTGATGTCTGAGTCTAAACTGCAATAGCTACAGTGCCTTCCCATAATTGTAGTGAGATCGGTGGATTTGAAGCATGGAATGAATCAATTATTGTAAGCAGAGCCCCTGCATGTACCACTGAATGCCAAAGCAAACTCAGGATTATAAAATGAACATTTGACAAGTACTCAAGATTTCAGTGTAGTATCAATAATGAGGATTAATGGCCAACTATCAAATGAAAGCAAAGTTTTATTCAGTTACTAAGGAATATGTGGATATTCATATTCATTAAAAGAGGTCAGATTGAATGTGGCTTAATAAAAGGGACACCTAGTAACAGCATTAAAGGTAAAGATTGATGATAAACATGTCTCATTTATGTTAAAAAGAGAAATATCCCAAACACATATTTCATGAAATGGTAATATATCTGTGTTAAGAAACAACTGTATTAATCATGAAACAATAAAGTAGTTTTTTTTTTTTCCTATCTATTTTTGTTTTAAAGTCTGTAAAAAGCAATCAAGAAAGAAGTCAGAACAACCCATTGTCAGTCTTAGCAATTCTTGGAGTATGGTATTTTTCAGGGAAGAACAATAGAATGCAAAGTTTTAACATAACCGAAGAAGAATATTAATTTGTTTTTAAAAACACTGTCAAGAGGCAGACAGGTTCTAAGAGGGTGGACAGCCTGGGTTTAATCTAAGGTAGTTCCCTCTTGCTCATTCCAGCAGGATCTCTTTGATTTTCTTTCTTTTCCTTCCCTTGCAGATGACTGACTGTCTTTTGTTAATTTGCAGGAACTAGTTTGGTAACTTTACAATTTACTTTTGTAAATACCAAGCCAGAAACAAAACTCCAGTGGTATATTTTATGTGTTCTTACCGATTTCCTAACATATTTTAGTGCTTTTGCTTATGATAGGGCTTATGTGTTGGTGTTTTAAAAAAAAAATCTTATGACTGATCAAAACAAGATCTGCCTTTTTTGGGTTTATCCTGTTTCAGTCACATGCTTCTTAAAATTATTTAGGTTCTTCATCACAGAGAATGATATATTAATTAAACTAATAAATATGAATCTTAAAATCTTAATGCCCACAAACCTGTAATACTAATGTTCTATGATTGTTTTTATTGTTTCTTAGGCTGTATTTTTATTTAATTTCAAGCATTATACACAACAAAAATCATTCTTTAAACACATGAAATACAATCTTACACTAAATTCAATATTCAAAGCACTTTACATATAACTCAGTAAAAAGATAAATTTATATTTTAACAACTTTTATTTATTTGAGCCATAGCATATACAAAATAACAAGAAAATACAGCACTCTGGTGTTTAATGTTTGCCAATTAAAATTGTCAAATTAAATATGTTAAATCCAATTATACTTATTTCTCTAATGAGAACATTAAAAAATTTAGCATAGATATTTTAAAGATATTTGTAGCAAAGTAACACCCATGTAATAGTTAATTGTATGACAAAATATACATAAATATTATTTTCCCACCAGGATTTTTTAATCCAAAATAAATTATTTTGATATTCTTAAAATTTAAGTTTCCAGTTTTCTGTGTTTTTTCTTAAATGCAGTCCTGTTTTTGGCATATAGGTATGCCATTTCTATTTTCAAACTAAGATCTACTATGATGTACATGCATAACATGATACCTCAAAATAAATACAAAACTTACAGGCGTGAACTGAAAGGAATAGTTACATAGAAACTTTAAATGTATGCCTGAAATAGCTACAATCAGTGTCAATAAATTTCATTCCGATTCAAGTTTTTGGGGATAGTGAACATTTACAAATAAAATGAAAGTGATGTGCACACTGCCCTGAAGGGATTTGAATTCGCAGTAAAAGTCTGACACCCGGTGGTAGGAAGGAGGAATAGCGGAAGAGAAGACCTG
Source organism: Noctilio leporinus (assembly GCA_004026585.1). NCBI lineage: Eukaryota > Metazoa > Chordata > Mammalia > Chiroptera > Noctilionidae > Noctilio > Noctilio leporinus. Next base: position 668,144 of record PVIW01000079.1, read on the forward strand.
CCTGACTTTTTCCAATAAAAACCAAATGAAAAATTACAAAAATGTTTTTTCTATCTTTTAGACACCGTACATAATATTTTTGCTTCCTCCTACTGATTTTTATCATATGTGTTCTTTTATATTTTCATTTCCTAAATTTAGTATGTGTTAAAGATTTTTTTTAAAAATAGGATAAAAACATTGGTTTGCAGTTGTTTTTAAAATAATAGTGATATGCACTTAGAAATAGTTTAATACTTATCAAATTGATTTATGGGAAGTTATTTTTATATTACACTTTTAAAATCAAGATGAATCTTTTCTAAATCTTCCCTATAAACAAATGAAAAAATTAACATTTCACCAAGAAATTTAGTCATTTTTAACAAAGAACAAGAATGGAAACATAAAGGTTCTAAACTTTCCATTGAAAGTTAATTCTAGTTCCTGATAAGCATTAAAAGGATAATTCATAGAACAAAAGCACTGATAAGTGATACCCTCATAGCCCATAATAGTACCTTTTATTAAATGGTTCAAAAGAATCACAAAGTTTGTTCAGCACATTGTATCCTAAGACTATCAGCTCACTGCAGAAAATGTGTTTATACCACATAAAATCCTGCTTAAATTATGCAGTAAGTAAATTACAATAACAATTACAAATAAAATTAATAATACTAATATTTCATGAAACTGTAATATTTCTAAGCTGTATCCTCTTATAATTTTAATATGGCTCTCAAATAATTTTTAAAAATATTGCTATATCAGAATAAGAATAAGCTTTCTTTAAACCCTTAAAGTTCAAAACACAAAACCACAAATGAATTCAGAATTTAGTAACTGCTTCTACGTAGGCAGAGTGAAATAAAGTAGCCAAAGGAAATCTTTTGTGTAGGTAATGTGCCTTAAAAGATTTGCTTGAACTGTTTCATTATTGGTGGTTTAAAAAACATATCCTGGTAAAACTGCCTGAAGTATGTTTTTGCTCAGTGTAAGTAGCCAAGCCTTAGTGAAATCGGTCCTTTCTGGCGTGGCTCTGGGACACTTCATCCAGGAGGCTGTGACAGATAATAGTGTCATAGGACCATAAGAACGTATGTGACGTCACATCCAGACATGGCAATGGTCCAGAAAGCACAGTGTCTTTCAATGAATTCTTACTTTGAATGAAAACTCTTTAGCATTTAAAACCCATTCATCCAACAGCTATTTATTCAGCACCTGATAAATGCCAACAATAGTCTAAGTGCCTCTATGAGCAAAACAGTTGACCTCTCCTACTCTATCATTGGCTGTAAGTGGGTCACATGGCACCCTGTGGCCAATCAAGGTGCAAAGTTATGAGGCCGCTGTGATTGATCAAGACCCAACCTAAGACATTCTAGGGAAAGGACCACTCTCCCTTAAATCGTAGGGAAGAGATAATCACTTGTGCAAAGGAGAGCTTAAAAGCAAAGATTCAGTGGGAGAAAGGCTATTCATTAGGTAATTAGTAGTGTCTGTAAACAGATTATATGGGCATATTGTTATTCCATATGTGAAGACTATGTAACCATGTAGAAATATCTTTGTATATAATATATATTGTATACATATACATATAATATGTAATATATAATGCAATATTACACACACACACACACACACATATATAATCACGGCTATACTTTTTAAAGTCTTAGTATATCCAAAAAGACCAAAAAGCAATTCTAAAGTATTGCCTATAATTTGGGTGACAGAACTATCTGTATATTTGTCCATTCTACTTATGTTACTACTCTCCCTCCCCCAAATTTTCTTTAACAAGCTTGTTCTTCTTTAAATAGTTCTTTAAATGAAGAAATAATTTCTTGTCAACTGTGTCCAGTTACATTGCCTACTGCCTAATCTAAATCAAATGAAACAAATTTATGGAGCCTGAAGTTCCCCAGTCTCAGATCATAGCAATGGCATTTTTTTTTCCAGTAGTTCAGCTCAACCAAGAGATAAGCAATTTTAAATAAAGAGAAAGGACTCCCTTGTCAAAAATCTTTCAATCAATGATCAAGAATAGATGATATTTTAGAGTTTAAATATTTAGCAAAGATTAAGATACCTATAAATTCACTAAACAGATATTCTTACAACTATATGTGATGCTGGTTAATGCTAACATTTCTTATGTTTGAATTAATGATTTACTGGAAATCTGTTTTATAGTATAAAGAGAAATAAAAGCCTGCCCTTCAAGCATCTATATTATATTATGCCGGGAGCCTACTAACATCAGGCCTGAAAATAAATCATATATATAGTCCATCCACCTCTCCCTCCATTACTCTTTGGTTTCAGTTTTCATGGGGGTTCATGTTCAAGGGGCTCATTGCAACTACACAGGCCACTGGAAGATACACATTCTCTTGCGAGGTGGAAAGGCAGCAGAACTGAGTATAACCCACAAAACACACTCAATAGGAAGTGCTTATAAACTAAAAAGAAATGAATAACAATTTCTCAGTTGCACTCACACACCTACACTCATTAGCAGAGCTCTATTTAAGACTTTGAAAAAGTAGTTATGAAACATGAAGCACCCAGTGCTGTGCTTTTTTGTTTTTTTAAAGTAATGACCTGTGTCCTGGCTGGTGGCTCAGTGATAGGTGCTGGCCTGCAAACGCAAAGGTTGCTGGTTTAATTCCCAGTCAGGGCACATAACCAGGTTGCAAGCCAGGTCTCCAGCCAGGTCTCCAGCCAGGTCCCCATCTGGAGGCAGGTGAAATACAACCATACATTGATGCTTCTCTCCCTTTCTTCCTCCCTCCCTGCCCTTCTCTCTAAAAATAATAAATAAAATATTTTTAAATAAATAAAAAGAAAAGTAACGACCTATAAAGCCAACTCTCATGACAAATGTAAATTGATCATCTCGTGCACACACGCAAAGGACAGAATCCTGTTTGTTTCTAGTGTAAAGATGTCTTCGCTGTTGGCCTCTCAAAACTGTTGGCAGGAACACGGTGAGGACTGCTTTTCCCTATCAGTTTGACACCGAAACAGCTCGGAGCGAATAGGATTCTTCATCAATCACCTTGATCACAATGGCTAAATGGACAGGGAATTTAAGAGAGCTGATCTCTGTCACTCTGGGCTCTGCGAAGAACATTGTTCTTCTTTTTTTTTTTTTTCCTCCTTCCTTGCTTTTCTTTAGGCTATCTCATCCATCAACCAAACTGCACAACAATTGAGACCTAAAACATAGAATGACACTCAGTTAAATGACTGGGCCCTGCTAAGCCCACCAGGAACCACACACACCATTGCGTCTCATTCAAAGAGTCAGTCCAACTGGAGTTAGAAGCCTTAGCAAACCAATGAGCGCTTGGCATTGAGCATCCTGCAGAGATGGTCGCTGGGACTGCAGAGACTTCGAATAGCCAACGTAACAGGACACATGCTCCAAATGAAATCAAAGACTTGGACACCTTGGAATGAATATCATTCCGAATAAATCGAAAGAGAAAGTATGCACAGAATAGTATAGTTTGGGCGAGAAAAGTTTCAAAATGGGGACCAGGTGCAGCAGTTTATAGCCCCTGAGTTCACGTGTAAGGGCTAGATGGACGTCACAGCCAGGAATGTAATGATGCAGCCCGAGGCTCACACGTAAGCCGAACTCAGGGGTCCCCAGGGACAGCCCAGGGGAGTCTGGTACCTTGGAGGTCACAGCTCCCTCCGAATGTAAAGGTGCCTTATTTTGTCTTTTACATCAGTGGATATGATTAAACTCCTGCTGTTGTGTTAAATTTCCAAGATTGTAAAAAGTCGGGGGAATTTAAAAGGTCACTGCAGTATTTCATTTCACCTGCAAATCTGTGGAATGTTACAAGAGGACTTGGGATGTGGTTTGAAAAGTGAACCAGTATTCAAATTCTGAGAGACCTGAATGGGGAAGCTTAGGTTTAAAAAAAAAAAAAAAAAAAAAGGACCCCTTTAGGTGTGTAAGTACGAAATGAGACTCCTTGCCATGTCGCATTACACAGTCAAGAAAATCATCAGCGTGCCAGAAAGGAAGGGAAGGACGGAGGGAGGAAGGGAGGAAGAAGAAAATTAGGATGCCTTTATTAATAGTAAAAAAGAGACCAGATTCACTTAATGTAAAGATTTGCCAGGAATTAGCTGCAGTCACCATCTTCCATATGAACACCTGATGTTTCTACATTAGAAATGTTGAGTCCACACCAAAGCACCATGAAGTAACTAAACAACACAACCCTTCCTGTTTTGATACAACACCACTGTTCTATACAACGAGAAGTAAAAGTTTAGATGTGACTCTAAAATTAAGAAACAGCGAAAAGGTAGTCCCAAGACCACATCATTCATGACAAAATACAAAACACTCTGTGACATCTTATGCATCATATTTGATTAAAGGGGGGGAATCATTAATCAAAAGAAATATAGGCCATTTCTCCATGTAACTTCTAAATATTTTTAACATGCTTATGGAGAACAGAACTGCAGCTTGTGAGTACAGCTGCTGGGGTGTCCTGAGGAGTAATGGATTCTCCCTTACTGCTGGAGACTGAGGGACTTGCTAGCTGGCTGGCTGACTGATGGGCTAGAATGCTCTTACCACAGGTAGAGACGGAACCACCGTGGTACCATTTACTCCCATAACGCACACTCTACGCCCTACATGTCAGACTACTCTCACCCGGGTGGCTCACCAAGACGGAAGTAGCAGCTTCAGAGCCTGGTGAGTGTTTTTTCTCCGTCGTAGGAGAGGGGCTCTCTGGTACTGTTGAGAGCTAGGGTCCCAATGTGGGGCAGGGAAATGAACATTAATATTCAAGTCCCTTAAGGTGTTTCCTAAATGTCCACATCACAGCCTCCGAATAATGAGTTTATAGGCTTTGAATTTAAAATGTGGATGCTAAGTGGTATCTTGCCCTTTCCTTTAGCATCCTGTCCTCACCGCATCTCCCTCCTCCCCACAAAGTTGCTTTCATGTGTGTCTGGCAGATTCAACATTTCTGGCTAAAGAAAGTCGAATCCAGTAAGAGAAGCAAAGAATTTACTCTAGCCCTGGCCAGGTGATGACTCAGTTGGAGCATCATTCGGTGTACCAGAAGGTTCCAGGTTCAATTCCCAGTCAGGGCACATACATAGGCTGTGGTATTGATCCCCAGTTGGGGCATATTTGGGAGTCTCTGTCTCTGCTTCTCTCCCTCTCTCTCTCCCCTCCCTCCCTCCCTCTCTCAAATCAGAAAGCATATCCTTGGATGAGAATTAAAAAAGAAGAATATACTCTAAAGGATTCAGTTATTCATTTGAATGATCTGTCTAGGGATAGAAAGAACAGGCAATGGAAAGGGGAAAACCCTATGTTTTCAAGGCAGTTTTAATAAATATTTTATATACTTCTATTCAAATAGTGTGGTGTTTCGCATAGACATGCATGCTCAAGATTATCCATTTTATCTTGAAAAGAAATTTTCATTTTTACACAAAGTGAAAGAGTAGCTGGAAGAAAGTAAAAACATAACAGCAGGCATTATAAATGTTTATAGACATAACTAAAACCTTATCTAAAGTTCATCCTGTTTAAGGACATGTTTTATGTTGTACAATTCCTCTTAGAATATCAATCTAATAAGCACCAAATGAGGCTGAAGACAATGCTGTTATAAAAAATGGAGAAAAATGATTAAAATATGATAATTATACTGACAACTTATATGCTCAATCTAATCAACCAAGCTTCCAATTTGTCATAACGTACACTCACTCATACATTATGACTTAATTATAGCAACACTTCTATTTGGAAAGGTTGTCAATCATGTGAATACCCATCATCTTTCTTTCTCTTTTTCGAAGAAAGGGCATATTTTAAGCAAGGATTTGAAACCACTGTGCTATTCACTTAACCCTTGGAATACTTTTTATGCAAAAACTATAGGTACCATTGAATATTTTTATACACATATAAATGTAAGTTTATATTATGCAACATTGTTCTTTTCAGTTAGAATTGATATGCCATATTCTGAAATGTAATTAAATATTGACAGACTTTGGTGATTTTAAGGATCTTAAGCCACCTATGTGCGTGCACTAAAAGATAATAGATAGAGGTTTTAGAAAAAGACAAAACTTGACCAGAGTTTTTTCCAATTGGGCTGTAATTTATATTGGTTAAGGATGAAAAGAAATGGCATGAGAGTGGAATTTAGATAGCTCTTAAAAACACATGCACAAGTGTTTATGGGAGTAAATTTTACCCACAGCAGATTTAAAGTTTTCTCTAACATTTTACTTCATAACATCTGGCTCTATCATTCTTTTTGCCATTTAATGAACATGTTTAACATGTTGCTAAAATAATTGTATAATTGCACCTGCCAGGGTCACCTACTAAGAGTTTAGTAAGTTGACCATATAACCAATTCTACTAAAAAATGAAGTGATAAATTGAAACAACTATTCACATTGTTGAAAAGTCTGGAGCTAGCTCCATAAATTACTTTGAACATATTATTGACTTTATAAGCTATATATGTGTATATGTCTACAGGTCCTAAATATATATATACAACATAGGACATACTCTATATCATATGTATCTGATAGAATCTATATAAAGATTTAATATAATCTATATATGTGTATGCATGACTATATGTGGTCTATCCCATAAGTCTGGCCATTGTTCATATAGTAAGAACACTGCTCAACATCGATCTCACCTGGCAGCCAAGGGGAGTGGGGCTGGACTGTGCACGCATGAACAATGATGACTTCGCTGTACTAGTCAGTGGGGGAGGAAGACGCCATTGAGTGAGCATGTGTACTGTGTGGCCCTTGCATTCAAAATGACTGAGCCAGTAGAGCAAGGAGTCTGTATCTAATATTGCGCTTAGCTTGAACATTCCACCACAGAAACTGTTCAAATGATTGGGAAGGCCGCAGCTATGGGCAACTGGTGACTGGCAGCCTCATCACGACAGCGTGTCTGCTCATGTATCACATATTGTGCAGACATGAAACATCAAATCACCCAGGTGACTCAGCATCTCCCAAGCGCAGATTTGATGCCCTGTGATTTCTGTTTTCCCAAAACTAAAATCGCCTTTAAAGGGGAAGAGATTTCAGACAGTCAATGAGATGCAGGAAAATACAATTGGGAGAACTGTGTGAGGACCCAAGGTGCCCACTTTGAAGGGAGTAAGGCCTCATTGTCCTGTGTATGTTCTTGTACGTTCAATGTTTCTTGTATGTTCTTCAGTAAATGCCTCTATCTTTCATATTACATGACTGGATACCTTCTGGACAGACCTCATACATGTATATAGCATATTCTCAGCTTTTTAAACTAGATTATTTAATAGACCATTTTGTCAAGAAAGTGAGATTATTAGCTAAGAACTGAAAAATATATTCTTAGCAAGTGTGGGCATTTGGGTCATTAGGTATCTGGATAATTGTTTCTATGGCTCCATCCAATAACTATGTCAGGTAAGACTATGGAATTCACTTTTTATAATTAGAGACTTTTTCTCCTTCACTTCTCTAAATATCCTCTTTGTTGAGTGTATTATAAAGAAGCAGATTAATATTTGCAAGCCCCCGTTATCCCCTAAAAGCTACTTTTGTGATGATGAAATGCCCTGATACATACTGTTGCAAATGTGGGTTAAGGGCCCTTAGACAAGGGTACCACCTTTCTACCACTTCAACGAACGAGCTCTTAAACAGGAATGTCAAGTGCTGCATTCTTTAGAGCCTTCAGGCACTAGGAGCTGAGTGCTTGGCCCACATCGGGGCCAGGTTCCAGCTCCTAGTCCCTCCCCGCCCAGCACTCTACGTGAACCTGGTTGCTGTCTGCTGACATCACAGGGTCAGGCAATAGCTACATCCCAACATCCAGAGGAGGACCTGGAAACTGTAAAAATATCTAAAGCCAATAATACACCTGAACAAGTAAGGGAGGGCTGACTCTGAGGGGATGAAACTACCTCCAAACTGCTGTAAGTCGTCATTTCTTTCATACAACAGCTCAGCCAGAAACACTCTTTGTTTAGTGTAAAAGAAGGCAGGAAAGGTTCTTACCCGCGCAGGAGGGCAAGGATGGCAGTTAGGTGGGAGCCTCTTTGCTAGGTGTCTCAAGGTCCTGGGTCCCGTTCCAGAGTGTGAGCCCCACAGAGACTAGAAAAAAAAAGAAAAGAAAAAACAAGAATCTTTTAATATGAATCTTTCAATATTCAAGAAGACTATCATAAAGAGTCTAGGTGATTTGTAAGAAAGAAGAACCTGACATGGAGACTATTCAAAAAATTCCCTAATATATTTAGATCAAGTTTTAGCCAGTTGGATTAAGATAAAACAAAATCCAACCAGGCCATTTATGTGGTGGTATTGGATCTATAAAGCCTCAGAATGATTTCTTGAATTCTTTACTGACCTGATTACATTTTCCACACAATTTGAAATCAACATGGGTGTCATTAGGTACTAAAGAGAAACTACAGTCTCATTCCGTGGGGATGTTGGAAAAAAAACTTGCTTTCTTGTCTCAAAGAAATAGTCTACGTCTCTCTAAAGAGAAAAGAATGAACAGTTTATGCATTCAATTTTTTGTGGTTCTTCTAATCAGTAACTAAATACAGATATATTTATGTAACAGTCATACAAATACTTATATATGCAGAAGATATAGTGACTTTTTTATCCTTAACAAGTATAGTGATTTTTAAAAGTCAGCACATTTATTGCAAGCCTACTATGTGCCAGGTGTTATAAATAGGGACTTCTACATCTTCAGTATTATTTAACATGTCATTAGATAGCCATTTTCATTTTCCCTGTAAAAAATAAAATGGAACCTCTCGGCTGCCTGAGGGAAACCACTTAACCTTTATTCTTCCATTTTATTTAAAATTTAGATGATAATATTTACTTCCCAAGGTACTATGAATACTAATTAATTAATGTTAGCAAAAGATCTTGAAGACCAAAACTATATGTGGAAGCTCTAAACCTAATATTATTATGCTTTTATTCTTTACAATGCCCTCACCATGATTTTCCTTTTTCATCCTGTTCCCTGTCAGTAGGGCAACATTTCACTTGGAACAATTGGATGTAGGTCATACCCACCAGCTATTATCAAGCTCAGTTGGCTAGAAATAATATTTATATTAATTTTTCTTTATGCATACCAACATTGATGTCATTTGTTCATGAAATATAGGCAAACTTATCTGCACTTTGATGAAATTATTATAATATTGGCTTCATGAGTTTTCAAATCAATATGAACACAGAGGATAAAATATATGCTCTAATTTTTTATATTATTGGTGATATGAAATAAACCAATAATATAAATTGAATAATGTGGAGGTTAAGGGCACTGGCCACCCCAGCATCCATGCATAACACTTGACTCCCCCAGACCTGTGGGCACTGTGTACCCTAATCTCTAAAGCCTTAGATCCTGGGTAACTGTGGCCACAGAAACTGTCTGGTATTCCACTTGTCTGTGTTGCTTTGATATAAATGCCTGTCGTAAACAAATCAATCCCACCAAATTAAAGAGTTAAACCGTATGCAGGAAAACAGAATATAAAACCAGGGAAAGAAAGAAAATGTCAATGTTTGTTTAGTCTTAGTATACCTAAAAGAAAAATTAAAAAAGAATACAGTATCTGACTAAATAAGAATGTAAACTATACTAAAATATCCATAAAATTAAAAGGCAATAAAAATTTGTAAAAATACCCCTGGCTGGTGTGCCTCAGTGGATTCGCACCAGCCTGAGAACCCAAAGGTCGCTGGTTTGATTCCCTACTCAGGGCACGTAACCAGTTGTAAGCCAGGTCTCCAGCCAGGTCTGTAGCTGGAGGCAGGTGAAAGGCAACCATACATTGATGCTTCTTTTCCTTTCTTCCTCCCTCCCTGCCCTTCTTTCTGAAAATAATGAATAAAAACCTTTTTAAAATTTTGTAAAAATATGAAGAATTAAGTCCTAAAGTCCTAAGTGTATGAAAATGACTTTCAACTCAATAAGAAAACCACTGGCATGCAGAGATCATGAGAAAGCAATTTGGAAAAATAAAAATAGCCAATAACCACATGGTAGAAGAAAAGTTCATGGATCAAAAATGAGTGAAAACTTTTCAAATGAGTTGTCATTCTTCACTTCTATAATTTAAAGCGGTCAAATTTGATAGCTTTATTATTTGTTACTGAGGATGCAGTCAGTCTAGGAATTTCAGATACCATCATAAAAGGTGCGCTTGATCAGACAGCCGGGAAGCAGATGGAAAACTGTGAATTCCTCAAAGGACATGGCCTTTGACCCAGTAACATGACTTCTGAAATCCTATTCTTTCCAAAAAAAAAAAAAATCAGAGCTATATACAAAGACCTATTATTTATAACAGCAAAAGTTTGGAAACAGCCTAAAAGTTCAACTGTAAGGAAATGACTAATGGATCATGGTAGGCTATTGTCTGACACTTAATTTTATTTCTTTACTTAAGATACTAAAATTGTTTCAAATGGTTTGTTCCATTGGTTGGGATGTGGTGAGGACAGGGAGAGAAAGAAAATAAAAGTAAAGAAAGCAACACATAGGCTGGAAATTTTCCTAAATGGAATGAACAAAAGATCCATAGGATAGGTGAGTTTCTCTAGTGAGGTCTTCGGACCACAGTGAGAAGACAAATTGAAGATGAACTATACATAGATATGTATATATAAAATATCACTGGATGAAGTATATATAAATAGCTGGAAACGTCACTTTAATTACTGCCTTGTGAATACAGAAGTATTTGACTCAACACTAATGATCTTGATACTGGCACTGAACCATAACTAATGTCAAAAATTTGCAAAATTTCCAAGAACATCACCTGTACTATCAACGTGTCCTAACATCAAGGTCATTCTCTAACGATGAGGATTTCATCCACTTATATAATTTATGTATAAATGAAGAGTATGGATGCTTTATGTTTCAGAAGGAAAAAAGATTCTAACCAATTCTGCATTTCTGATGCCAGGCAGTGCTGTTTTTAATATAATTCCAAACGATATCACATTTCCAAAACCCTCTCTTGAGAGCAACTTGAGAGCTCAGCCAGTCTCTCGAAGAATTACCAATTACCGTCTTCCGCACTTCCTCCTGAGCGGGATAAAAATTATCCGGCTCCAATTTATCAGCAACTACATGATAGTTCTGGGGCCAAGAGTCAGAGAAGAAGCTTTTCCTTAAATTGCCTGGTCTCGGGAGCCTGGCTTTTTCTAACCATTAGAAGATGGAACCTCCATTCCTTTGGCCTTGATCTGTTTGAAGACTTCATCTAAGAGAGCAGCCCTTCCGCTGTCCCTTTTGCCTAGGGTTCCAGGGTCAGTTTCCTGTTTTCCATCAGAAAAAAAAAAAAAAAGACACCTGTCTTTCAACCCAGTGTCAAGATGCTCACGCAGGGTCATGGGAGAGAGTTAAGTCTAGTCACTTAGGCCAATAGCCGGTACAGGGCTGCAGGCCCCTTTGCAGTGGAAACGTCTGTGAATATTAGACCAGATTTGTGAGCAAGCCGCCTCAGCCCCTGCCTTCATTCCATCTGGTTTTCTAGGACCCACTGCAATGCTCAAAGCTCTCACAGCTAATTAACGGCAAGTGCAAGGGGAAAGGCCCATCTGTTAAATTACTGGGTTAAAGAAAACAGTTCCGTGCACAGAGTGCCTGCTACGTGGTAGGTGTGCAGATTCTCACTTGCCCGTTCTCCCTGTAACCCTAGAATGAGAAGCGTATCTACCCCTGTGAGGAAGATGAGAAAACTAACGCTCAGAAAGGTTGCAGAACCTACCCCAGGAGGCAAAGCTGCTAAGGAGCAGAGACAGATAACCAGGACCCCTGCTTTCTTACCACCTACCTAAGCAAGAGTGACATTCCTGGCCTGCGAGACTGTGTTCTCCCCGAGAGGTCGGAGAGTACAGAAATCATCGAACCCCCGATTTCAAAAGCTCCACAGGGTCATTACTGTAAAAAAGGGGGCAAGTTAGCTCTTTGCGGTGTTCTGGTGGGAGACACGGGGACAGAGCAGAGGTGGCACGGCGGGGCGGGGGTGGGAATGGATCCGAGGCCAGCCGGAGTGGAGAGAAGCGGGCCTCCAGCACAGCGACTGGGGCCGCCGGCAGCCACGAGGCAGAAGGGCTCAGGCAGGAACTGCCCTGGCGCTGGCGTCACCCAGCTGCTCTCCGGCGGCAGGTGACAGCAGCCAAGACTTCAGCTTCACGTTGGCCGCACCCAGCTCTTCCACCCCGCAGAGCACCCTCGGAGCTGAAAGAAATAGGAGTGCAGCGGCGCATGCCTGCTCAGCTTATTAAAGCTGGGAGGAAGGCAATATTTCAAACCCTAGAAATAAAAAAATAAATAAATAAATAAAAAGAGATAGACAAGTGAGAGCAGCTAATCCATTGGAAGAAATTAGCAGGCAGAGTATGTAGCTGTTGGGAATGATGAACGAGGCTGAAATAGCTACACAGGCTAACATCCAGTGGGATAATTACTCCAAGCTCTCAGGCTAAAATCTGTCTTGGAGGAACTGGAAGGCTTTGATGACTCAATTTCAATGGGCATGCTTATGAAATACAGAGTAAAACCTATTAAAATTGAAATTGTTCTTGGTCGGCATTCTGTGACTAGGCGGCTGACCCTGTCGGGCAGCTTTAATAAGACACATACTATTTTTATTCTCAAAAGTGGCATAAGCTTTCGCTGCCCACACACTCGGGTTTAACCCTGCAGTCACCGGCTGTGAATGTTCCCCTGTGTGTGCGTTATGCCTACGTACAGTCTCCTCCTATACAATGGGGAGTTTTCAAATGCATAGGGGCATTGTTGGCTTTGTCTGAACAAAAGCTGGTCCCTTTGTTATTTGACAAGTGTTCTAGCCGCAGAGGTAGGATCTGTGGACAAGAATGAGCAGGCTTCGCGTTGGTGGAGTTAGTGCTTTCAGAATATGTCCTTGCTAATGTCAACTTTATTTTTCAACCCTGGGGATCATTGACCATCATTAGGTTATTTGTGTCAAATGTGCCCAAGTGCAACCCAAATTAATCCCCACATCCATTCTAAAATAAATTGGAGCGGCGTAGACCCGCAGTCTACAAGCCTGGCCGTACTTGCTCTGGGAAACTTTTCTAAATTGAGATGCTAGACCATCAGTAGGGCCAACTACTCAACGTGAGACCTTCAGAGTAGCTAGCTATGCAGGCGTCTTGTTAGAAATGTAAGATCTTGGGCCCCACCCAGCTCAGACCTACTGAGTCAGAATCTGTGTTTTCGCAAGTCCCACCACTAACATGCATGCACATGAAAGCATGAGAAGCACCGTTCTGCACAAGTGTTGTAAGGGTTCTCTCACCGCTCTTCATCCAAGCGACTTTGCATTCGGCTGAACCATTCCCAAATAGCATCGAAGTGAATCCTCTCAAACTCCTCATATTTATAAACCATCCCTTCGTTCAAAAATATTGAAAGAGTCAAAACCATTCTAAGGTTTGAGGAAATCAAACAGCAGAAGTAGAAGGGCTTTCTCCAGACAGGTCACAGACCTCATCATGCTTGAAGACTTGCTGTTGCTCCTGCAAAACCCACAGCGATAGAGCCCCTCCAGCCACGCTTGGGGCACACGGCTGAGCCCATCCTCCTCCGAGCTTCAGTGACCCTGTGTCTCCTCACCAGGGCTGGGTAGCCTCGCCCCAGCCTGCCTCACGTTGCTGCCCCTCAATACAGATCAATGCATCAACCACTACTTTTACATTTCAATCATATGTACCCCAAAAATGTATGGGGAAGCTGAGTTGGAGGTGCTCATATTTTATTGGCTCTAAGAAGCTTATTTCAATTGATGCATCTCCAAGTAATACTTGATTTAATCAACATTATTTATAAAAATAATCCTACTAGTTAGTTCATTTGTTGAGTACATATGCACCAAATATTTTTCTAGGCATTGGATGTAGAAAAATAACACAGGCTAATGAGTTAGAAAAATAGGTAATTTCCATACAGTTAACCAGAGCTATGAAAAGGTTTACAAATGATTATGGGTAATGAAAGGCAGAGGAGCAGCCGCCAGCCAAGCAGGGATGTTCAGGAAAGTCTTCCAGGTAGAAAGGACCACTCAGCCTGAACCGGAAACAGCATGTTCCTACCCAACCCTGTTCCCTGGATAACAGTGATTCATCAATTACCTTCGTTTATTCTTATATTTAAGTGATAAAAGTCATTCAGGTGTTTTTAAGATGACAGTATTTTAAATCCTGCACCAATGTGTTGAAACCAGGATGAATCGAAAAGTGTTCACGACCACACAACTGCCGCTGAACCAGTATCTTACCATTCTAATGATGGGCTTCCCCGTTTGCGCCCGCAGCCGCAATGAACCTGCAGAGTGGCATAAATCTGATGAATGGCGCATAATGCAAGTATGTCATACTCGTTAACTGTGTATGTGCGTCAGGTAATTGTGCCTTTACCACTCTTGGACCTCAATTAATTCATTCAGCATGATTGCATATTAGTGAAAATAAAAAAAAATTGCAAGCACCATGACAATGTTACCTGAAAGGGTATTTCATTACCTGTAGAATGCAGGAGACATTTATCTCATTAGCATCTTCTACTGAATTAGGATTTTATGCTGTTAGGATATTTGTGGCTTAGTCCACGCTCATAAAATAGACAATAGCCAATAATGGAGAGGAATGATTTATTGGCTAAAAGTCAAGTCTCTCAATGTTGGGGGTTTTTTTGTTGATGTTGTTGTTATTTTGTTTTTAATAGTCATATAGTCAGAAACCCTTTAGATAATTTTTTCCATATGTCCTTCAGGAAAAAGAAAAGAGTAACTTAATTATTTTTTTTAAGTCAGGGACTTTTAAAAAAAGGAATAGATATAAATGTAAAGGCCTTTACCTTTTTATACTGGCCACTAAAGTTTCATTTATACTGATCCAAGTACTAACTGGAGGGACATATCGTATGGTGTGTGATTTTTAAAAATCATTTTTCATCTGTTCTTTTTGTTATATTAGCCAATTCTACCATCTAGTTAAGGAAATGACTTGAGATGGGCTGAATTATTGATTTGAGTGTGTATTAGCAAACACGATCAGGACTGGGAGTTCATTTTAATAAATCATCCAAGATATTGTGCTATCATCCATTTATCTGAGCACGCTGAGTTTTCAGTTGGTTCCGTTAACTTTCTGCAGTTCCAGCCGCCGCAGACACTGAAGTTCTGCCCATGTAAGACAGGTATGCTGGACAAATGGCTGCAGTGACTCACCTAGAAGCCAGTACACAGTCATGTGTTGCCTAAATTGTACTGGCACAATTGAAATAGGTTATCATCCTCCTCATTTTATAAACAAGAAATCTGAAGCTCAGAGAAGTTAGGTAACTTGCCCACTGTCACACAGCTAGTATCCAATAGATCAAGTTCTCAAACTCAGGCAGGCTTACTCCAGAGTCCAAGCCTTTACCCATTACACGGTCTCTTCCTAATACTTAATTTTTACAACAACCTTATTTTATAAACAAGGAAACTGAACAACAGAAAAGTTAAGTAGCATCCTGACATCTCACATCGAGCAAGTAGTAGTTCTGGAATTTAAATCCAACTCATCAGGGTAGTTATTTGGTTTTTAAAAATAGTTTGTACTGATTAAATCTGAATTGACAAAAATCTAGATATTTTAAAGTGGCCAAATTATCTTTAAAAGTAGTCTGATTGGTTACTTTTAGCTACTGAATACAGTGTTATTTCTTGTGTTTGAACTGTGAAAAAGAGGAGGCATCTAACAACGTCAAGTAGGGCCTTCCCAATGTAATAAAAATTATTTTTATAATGCAGGAAATTCTCCAGAATAGGCCTGGTTCAGGTTGTACCTCCGTCGAAAATTTTGGGGGGAGTTTTTCTGTTTTTCCACCTTTACTACCATGTGAAGAACATACCCAGTGGCCCACCCCTTTCCACGCTGCAGCCATGTGCTCCTTCTGACTACTCTTCACACCAAGCTGCTCCTTCACTGTTTTTGAAACGTTCCTCTTTGCCTTGAGGCAGGGGATCAGGGAGCTCATCTTTTTCCAGCAGGTTTTAGTCCTCAACAATGCTTTCTCCCACCCCCAGCCCTGCAGCTCCCCACCCCCGCAAACTGGCCCACAGCTCATGCCTTCCAGCCACACTGAAATACGCAAACTTTCTGCCCACCTGCTGGTCAAGATTTATGCTGAATAACTTTTTAAATTTAGACATGAAGTTCAGGCCAAAAGTACCTCTTTCATGTCAATCCCTCCCAATTTTAAAGTGCCATTCCCTTCCAAAACATTAGAGAATTTCGGTGTGACCACGTGGAGAAGGAAAATTCTGTAGTTTATCCATTCGGTTCTGCCTTCTCCCAAGGATTAAATATTTGAATTCAAATGATCAGACCTGAAGGTAATTTTTTTAAAGCGAACTACATTTATTTATATTTAACGAACAGAAAGATTCTGAGGACCTATTATGTGCCAGGCACTTTGCTTCGTCCTAAGGATGAAGCAGGGACTTATAAAACAAGATTGTGATCTGTAGGAGCCCAAAGCAGAAGAAGGCGGTCATATTCACTTTTGATGAGAGGGCACATGAGGGTGTCTAGCGCAGTGTTTGCTACCTAAAAGGCACTCAATTAATGTGTTGGAAGAAAAAATCAGGATGTAGTCTTTACTACCTAACCAGCTCCTAAAGAAACTACATTGAGCTTTCCCTTGGCAGGGAAATTTTGTCACAGAACACAAAGCTGCAATAAATTTACCAAAGATGTTTTGATTCCCAAAAACAACACAGGTAAGTCTCCATGTACCTGACACATATATCAGTTTTAATAAAACCATAACACATTTTTTGGGGGAAAAAAACAATGCCATATTAAATAAAAGGCAACTGAGGGATAGAAGCAAATTCCCCACCCCAGTAACTAATTATTTTAGCCCTCTGGTTTATAGTCTAATGCTGATGTCGCTGAATTGCTTTAAAGGGTTTTAAAGTAGCGAGCTGATTCTTTTGCCACGGATTAGGGAAATGCTTTCTTGGCCAAATACCGACTTTCCCGGGATCCTGAGCTGAAATCCCTGTTAGCACGCATGGTTTTAAAGTGACTTGATACAGACGCTCTGAACCTGAGGAAGGAGATCTGAAAGGCACCTTTCTAAAAAACAATTGATTTGCTTCATTTCATTGAAATGGCTGCTGCTTTGATGGTTCCTATTTACAATGGCTTGTCCTGCTCTCCAATGGAGTTGATATGTTGGGCTCCTTTACACTATAAACTTGATCAGAACTTCCTCAGCAATAAACAGACTGGATTTCAGGGGTGGGCCCCTCCTCCTGGGGCCTCTGGAGCCCATTTGCTTACCAATTTGTAGCTAAAGACATCAGAATGGTGTTCTTCATGCTCAACTGCTCCAGGCAGTTGGAAATAGTCCTTGGAAGCTCAATATGCAAACTGATTTGGGAACCTGAAAGACTCCGAGGAGAAAATTTGACCTTCCTTAGGAAAAGGCCAGTGCTCAGCTAAAATCATTTTTAAGCACGAAATTTTTGTAGCATTCATGAAACACATGAAGAACGTCTGTTTTCCTTGTAAGCCACTTCCGAAAACAACTTAGAAAACTAACAAGCTGGTATTCTAGTTATTATTTTTCTAAATGCCAAAGATGTGTCAAATTTCACAGTGACTTACGTTGAATCATCATGGAAACATGTTCCCATTTAAGAGCAAGACACACACCTCCCTCCTTATTAACACCTGCAACACCGAGGATGACATTTAGCAGCTACTGAGGCCCTGGGGTTGGCTGGTACTTCCCTTTTGACTCCCCTATTTTGTAGGTAGTCTGGGTGAGCATATTTCCTTTCCTTTCTTCTGAACAGCCGGTGCAGTTTAATCATGATCTTGTGAAAATCAAGCCGTTACATTCGTGCAAGATGCTGATTCACACTGCCCACCACCCTTCTCAGTTTTCAGCTTCAGAAGGTTTCATTGAACAGGTGTGTCCTGGGACACTGAGCAGAAGAATCTCACCCAGGTTGCTTTCCTATCAGTTGGCAAAGCAGTTTTGCCATAGCAGCACTTGGTTGGGTCTGATATAGTGACTTCAGGGTTAACACCAGCAAAAATTTCTACCAAAACCCTCAAAGATACAAGAAGTCCCTTAGGGTCAGTCCTCAGTACCCAGAAATAAAAAATTATCCGATGCAGGCCCGTAGAAAATGCCTGACAACTAGTATCATTTCAACCCTCCACAGTCCTGCCTGCAAAGAGAGGTCCATACATTTCCCAGGGAAAATTTCAGCCAAAAATGAAAGGGTCTTTTTCTACCATAGTGAACTCCCACCCAATTTCTCACTAGATTTCAATACAATTCCTCCATGGTTCCCAGCCCTCTTTTTAGTGCATGTCTTCTGCATTTAACCCATTTCATTTCTTGAGGAAAAACAACGGAATCATAGATTTTCCTTAAAAATGATGGAATCTGTGGTAGTAGCATGGTTGATAATAAGTATCATTTGTGCAGGAGAGAGAAGATGAGATGAAATAACTTCATGTCAGGATTTCTTAACTATTTTAAATTTGAATCAAAATAAGCTGCTTGGGCATAGTTTTAAATCACTTTTGAAAACAAACCTCAGCCTGTAAGACAGACCAGGAAGCTTTTGTGGGAAGCTATGCATCAGCAAGGGAATGTCACCAAGGGAAAGTTGTACCTATTAAAAAGCAAGATTCCATTTTAAATCAAATTCAACCTTAAACTGTAGGTTCACTTGATTATTTTAATATCTATTATGCATATACATATATGTATGTATACACATGTGTATGTGTATATGGAATACCATATACTATATTCCCATGCTCCAGTTATCTAAATTGTCAGCAACTGATAAAAAGTTTAATCTCCTTTTTCCAAATATTTCCGTATTTAGTTATAAGAATAAAATATGCAGTGACCTTTTCTTCATCATTTTTTCTTTAGATGCATAGTTGCCAGTTAAATGAGAGAATGTCTACATAGATAAAAAATGAGAGGATAATGGATTAAAACTGAAGTATCTGTATTGATTCCATAATTTTACTTTTTCAGGTTATGTAGATTTGGAGAAATAACATCAACAGAGATTAAAAATTAACCTGATGACTACAAATGTTTATATACAGAAGGTGGGTCAAAAGTAGGCTTACAGTTGTGAGTGCATAAAACATTCTTGCGTTATTTATTAAATATTGCATTATTTTTTGTATGAACAATTCTAAACCTACTTTTACCCCACCCTGTGTGTACATGTGTATTTATCTAACTTACATAATGTAATCTCTCAATCAATTAATTGGCAGAAAAATCATGGAAGCCCTTTTGCATTCAACAATGGTTCCTAATCACAGCACAGATACAAAAAAAAAAAAAAAATGAATCCACTTCTGACATCTCGTTGGATTGCCAGGTTACTTACCTTTCCTGTGTCTGATTCAACTAGAAAACTAGGCCAAAAGCCTTCCTTCTCCTCAGATAAGGCCTCTAAAATTCTCCAATTAAAAATTACAGATCAAGTACAAAATAAAGTCAATTGTCACAGTCCTTTGAAGGAGAACGAAGGTGAAACAGAACATACACGGTGACAAATCAAAGGTGCCAATTTAAGGGGAGCCATTGCTGATGGCAGTGAAATCCCATCAGACCAGGGAAGAGTTAAAACGTGAGGACTCCCCAAAGCCTAGATGACTTTGGAAACACAGATCAAAAACAAAGAGACGGAAAGTATAATTAACTCCATTACTGCTCAGTCAAATGAAAACAGCCATGACATCCTTTCTTATTTATGACCCCAGAAAATGGCTCCATTCCAGGCCTGAATGTGGCTGTAGGACAGCGCAGGTTCCACAGCAGGAGAGACAGAAACAAGCCGCTGAAATTTATGTCACTGGACCATGTTATAGATAAAAGATTTATGCAGAAGCCCCATAAAAAATAAGTAGCTTTTCTATCTTCTTATAACAATCCTAGCTCTCTAGCAAGCAAAAGTCTCTACATTGAAAGCTGGAATCTTCTCTTGTGCATTTAGAATACTGAAAGGCCTATTTACTGAAATATATATATTTGTCTCAGACATTGGAAGTTACCAACGACAAAAATAATTCTTGAATAATCAAGCCGTCTATGAACATTGTTAACATATTTTTATTCCTGAGTTGTCCTTCTTAGTGACTGGAAGATTCATCAGTGTGGTAATACCATTGTACAGAATGGCAAAGGGAATATTTATGTCACATACAACGTATCTTTCTAGGAATTACTTCCAATTACTTCCCACCTCTGTTCTCACCTTTCTATTCAAATCTTGTCATCTTAATAATTTTGGTATTTCTAGTGCCTAGGACAGTGCCCAGCATTTACTCAATAAATTATTTATCCATAAAGAATTGCATGATGTATATATGTCCTATCACCCCAGTACAGATGGCAGGAATCCCCCCCTTATATTTATTTGTGTCTTATCATTAATGCCTAGGACAGGTACCTTATTGACAGTCTGTGCTCAATAACTATTAGTTAATTGACTTCCCAAGTTAACTAAATAATTTTGCAATGGTAGATTTTTTTTCACTTGCTGGTGGGAGTATGAACTGGTAAGCCATTCGAACAGCAATTTATTTTTTTAGACTTTTGGTTGAGAATATTTAGCAACCTAGCTTATAAGAGCAAAAAGAATAGAATGGATAAGTAGTAGTGTATTCCCATAAGGTAAAGTCATAAAATAGTGAAAAAGTATCAACCATCCTTACCTGGCTCGTTGCAAATGATTCTCCCAAATAAAATAGGAAGGAAGCAAAACCAAAGTGCACATCATTTATATGTAAAGCTTTAAGCCATGAGAGCAGTATTATCTATTGTGCTATATACACTACACATTGTATTGATTAATTTTAAATGTCTGGAAATTGAAAGCAATACCTTCAGCACATTAATTGCCTTGGGGAAAGGAGAGAATTATAGTCACGGAGAAGAACACAGAAACATAGAACACATCATAATATCCAGTGTAGAGTGTAGAGTATAAAGCAGTGGAACCTAACATGTAGTGAGCATGTAATATATACCAGGGGTTATCTCATTTAAGCTTCACAATAATCCCCTCACTGATGAAGGCTCACCCTAGATGAGGAAGAGAAGGTGTTAGGAGGTGACCTGTCAAAGTCACACAGCTCTCCAGAGCCCGACCTGAGACTTGCACCTACACAACCTGAAGTCACCCGCCTAGCCTGCCTCCCACTGGAACATGATGGTGCACGGAGTGTAAATTAGCACGAATTTTCACATGGCACCTTGACAACATGTGTCTAAACTTCTAGTGTATATGTCTTCTGACTCAAAAATAACATTTCTATATATTTATGGTAAAAAAAAAAAAATACACCCCAAGGTGTATGTCAAAGGAAGTTGGTCTCAGCAATGTATATGAAAGCCAAAAGCAAATTAATAATCATCAATAGAGGATTGGTTTTGAAAATTATGACACAATCATACAACATAACACTCTCAATCGGTACTTATTTACATGGACAGTTTACATTATTAACATGGTTATATTGAAAGGCAAGCTGCAAAACAACATGCAGCTGTGAGCTTGTTTTTATAGAAGAAATGTCTGAACACACATAGAAGCATCTTGGAAGGCTGTCCCCTACAACGCTGCCAAGTGGTCAGCCCCAACTGCTGGGTGGCAGCAGTGTGTCTGCTGTTGATTTACATCATGAGTCTCCGTTCTTGGCCTTCATTCAAGTATAATACATACTCCTTTGTGTGCTTTCTTGTTTATTATTTGTGTCTTTCACCAATGTTGTGCTCACAGAGGGTGGGGACCGCGTCTGTACTTTTGGCCACTAGTAACCCAGGCGCAGGGGGACCGAATCCGGGCTGCAGAAATCCTGGCTGAACTAGTGCTCAGCGCGTCACTTCCAGTTGCCTTTCACTCTCTACTTTATGACTCATCCATTGCTTTACAAGGGGACTGGTGTGCATTCTGTTTTATTACGGGGGTGGCGGGGAGTAATGCTATTTTTTAACGTGGTAAAACCAATCAATTAATCCATCAATCAGGCAACGCAAAGGCAGTGCTGATGAAGTTACCCCCACCACCACCCCAAGTTTGCATCCACAAAACCTGAGAGGGTACCCTGCTGTCAGGTTCAGGCAGGAGCCCATGAAATTTCGCTCACATGTTCTTTTCTTTTCTTTTCTCTCTCACTTTCTTTAAGTTTTAAAAGCATACCTCTTTAAGTTTTCTAAATGAAAAGTTGCTTTCATTTAGAAATGTATTCCAACATTTATTTGCAGTGCTAAGAACCGGGCTAGCTGCCCTGGGAGGGTAGACAGTCATCCTGTTTACCACCCGAGGTGGGCCAGGAAGAATCAAAGCACAGAGGCTACAGAGGCTGTGGATATGTGGCTCATTTGTGTGTGTGTGTGTGTGTGTATTTCGTCTTTGGAATGCCATGAGGAGGCGGCAGTCATCACTCAAAGGGTTAAATAGCCTGTTTTCCCCCTCAAAGCGAACAGGCTGACCTAGCCCCAGCCTCCCACTGTCAAAAGAATAGTCACTCCATAAATATTTGTTGCAAAAAAAGAATGAAGACGTGAACATGTAAAACAATTTTTTTTCACCGGTCTTGCTGTGGCACTAAAAGCCATAAAAACCACAACTGAAAAATGTAAGATTTGATATTGAGGCTAGGGAAGGGAAAAAAATGTATTTATAAATTAATTTGTTTTCAGCAGAAGACCTTGTATGCCAGGTTCCAACACAGTGAATTTTTACAGTGAAGCTATAAACTCTAAAATGGGGATTATGAACGTGGACGATATAATTTATAATACTTGCATAGCTTTCAATTATTCAGGTGCTCAAAGCCCAACAAATGGAATAATGAACAGGGGTAATGAATTGAACCCTGAGAAGACGATCCTTGGCACCACCGAGGAATTCAGGGGCGAAAGTGGCCCCCGAAGATATAAACTGGCTTGAAGGGCACATGTTGGCTTTCGAGCCAAAACACTTAGGCACAGTAATGCGAGAAGGAATTGCTTTTAAGAAATACCTGTAAAGCTGCTAAAATAGTATATTTCAGATGACCAAACAGAGAATTAGAATCATAAATTGGCCTGTTACATTCTCGGAGAGAGCAGGTTCTCTATTTCATTATTTTTAACAGCACTGAGAAGGGGGGAGACAGGCCGTGGCTTTAGACTTGGTTTGGAACGTGCGTTGATATTCCGCTGATCCGAAAGCGCAGCGTTCTGAACAGTCTTTCACACGACGCCGCAGATCAGGAAGTTCAATCATGAAGGTGCCCCAGAGCTTGCTGCCCAGGCCTGGGGTGGATGAGGCATGTTTCCATGTCTGCCGGGGCAGGTGCTGCGGGGAGGGTGCTCACCACGCATCGCACCCCGTCTCGGCCTCTGGTGTCGCGGCACACCTGCGTCCTGTGCAGCTCACAGAAATCCGGGAGAGATTCAATGAGATAAAATTAGCCAAAGTAAATAAAAACGAAGCACTGTCCTCCCCCCAGCCTCCCCAGTCCCTGCCACCATCACACACACTTCCTCAGTCTGCGCTTCATCCGACGCCTACGTGAAGTAGAGTTATCAAAGCCACTTAAACGTAATCCATCTTCTAGAATATTGCCAACCGAAAGGCACGCTATATAGTAAGTGTGTGGTCCATGAGGTCAAGATAAATGGTTTTAAATCTCAGCTTTTCTGTTTTCTAGATGAGTTTTAGGCAGACGACTTAACCCTCTAAACCAGCTTCTCTGAATAATGGGGATGATGACAGTACCTACCTCAGACGATTATTGAAAGCATGAAGTGAGACAATACAGGCAACGCATTTAGTATAGTATAGTATTTAAGGGAGGAACCTCCCCTCTTTCTTAGTCACTCATAACACATTGCACATATTCACGATAGGCTCACATACTCTGAAGGAGTGAGTTCTAACAGAAAGCATTGCAAGCTACTATAGCCTATGAACTATGAACTCTTAGAAACCTTGCAAATGAGGTTTTATTTTTTGGTTTAAGGGTGACTTGGAACAACAAAAGAACAATAAAGCACAACATGACCTTGGATAAGTCAATTCACCTCTCTAGACCGGAGTTTCTTCACCTGGGCCATGAAGCGTTGGCCAGGATGGCTGGCATGGACCCCTCAGGTCTACCGGTCCACGATCCCGCGCCTTCCTGACCACGGTTTCCCTGTGCAGCGTCAGGTCGTCCCCGTCACCCCTTCTAATAGCCATTCAATCTTACTTCCAAAAGCCAGGTCCCGCTGGTGCCGGAGGGCACGGCTTGCTTCTGGCTGGCGGTGGAGAACTCAGTGGTGGGGAACAGATGAGGATCGATGCCCTGTTATAGCCACAGCCAGGGAGTAATTTCAGCCCTTGTGCAGGGGGACACGTTGCTCCTGGGCTGATTTGACAGGATAACCCTCTCCTCTAGTGAGTATTTGGCCTGGAAAAAAAATTACATACCTGTGGATGTGCCAGCCTCGGAGGCTGCCTTCCTGATCAGCAAAGGACAGAAACAGGGCTCGGGGAATCAGAGAGAACTAGGAAATCTTTCCTTTGCCCTTGATCTCTAGCTCCTGACTCAAACGGAGATTTATGGCCAGTGTCCCGGGTCTCTTCCACCCCCTGGAGGCCCCCGAGTGCACGGAGACTTCACCAGAACTAAAATAAAACTCCTTCCCCAAACAGAGCTGGCGTGACAGGCATGCCTCTCGAGGGGGAAGCACAAGGATGGAAAGAAAGTTGGTTTAGGGAAGAGCAGTGTGACTATTCTCCCCAAATAAATCTTATTAGGTAAGGAGGCAGCAGAAGAAACAGCCAGAGGCAAGAAAACAAGGGTGACCTCAGAGCAATAGTAAAGCAAAAACTTTGTTTTGCAGTGGAAAACATGTTTTCTGAAGGTTTTAGCACCACAGGTTCCTGTGGCCGGGGAGGGTGTAACCAACAGTTGCCTTCTTGGGCAGAGCTAGGACTCATTCGGAACCAGAGAGGAGGAAGAGTGCGCTTAGAAAATGACCGTCATTCCCGCACTTCCGGAAACCCCTTTACCATGGTTTTCCTAAACATGCCACGGCTCCCTATTGAAACACGACCAGTGTTAAGACACGGGCAGCAGGAGTAAACAAGCCCATGGGAAGGCTCGCCCTTTGGAGAGAGGGGAGCCATACCCAGTCAATTGCAAAATCGAACAATTCCACATTTTCCCACTGGCTCCCTTTGAAGATCCAACTTCCCTTGGAAAGTTTTGTGTGTAGCCTTGTTTTCAATTTCATAATAGGTTAGAAATCGCATGGCTAATGCCCTAAACAATTTTTACCCCGTTATCTTCCTCATTCATTCATTCACTTACTCTCTTATTCTCTCGATAAAAATCTAAGGAGACAATAGTAATTAATGTATCATTTACCTGACTTACTTTGACCAAGAGGACACCAACAAACACAAAGACAGAGCAGGGCGCTCGAAAAAGTGTGGACTTTGGGGTCAGCAAGAGCCAGGTTCGAGTCGGAGCTCTGCAACGTGTTAGCTGAGACCATGGAAAAATGATTTGTCTCCTGTGCCTTCACCGGAGAGGCAGGTTACCATGGCAGAACGAGATCCTGCTTTGAATCCTTGTTCTCTTACTTACCAGCTACAGGGAATTGTACAAATTACTCCAAATTCAGGTTCCTCATCAATCGAGTGGATGTAATATTATTTGCCCTAAACATTTTAATATTGTATAATATCATTAGCACTTGGTAAGCAGTAGGCACTCAAGAAACTGCAATATTTGTTGAAGGGTTAATTTATTCGATTTTTGGTTCTATTTTTCAAATAGAACAAAATGGTCATAAATAAACATATCAACTAAATGTTGATAAATATGTCAATTAAACTTGCAAAATGGCTAACTACAGTATTCATCATATTTGTCTATTACAGCTTGATTCAATATATCTTTCATATATTATGTGTTTTCATTGCATAAAAATAAGAACATTAAAAAATTAAAAATAACAATTTCCCACTTTCTACCAACTTAATAGTGATTAATACTTTGGTGACCTCGATACTCAGATATTTTTCTGAAACCCTGGGACCATAATCTAAATACTGTTGTGTAATTTCCCTTTTCTTCACTTAAGAACATACTGCGAACATCTTTATGTGTCTATAAATATATTCCCAAGACTGCTCTATTAATGACGGTAGTATGGATGTACTGCAATTCATTTAACTGCCCCAGTGTTCACATTAAAAAGTAGCTGCAATTTTGTTTCTTTGGAGCTCTGAGCCATATATACAAATCAAATCCATCACCCGACTCTAAGAGAAAAAAAAAAAAAAGATTTCATATTAAATTTAATCAACATCTCCAATTTAGAGGTGTCACACTGAAAACTAGAAATATGGACTTGGTCATTAAATATGCATTTGGCTTATATCTTACCAGTAACGAAGTCCCTGCTGGGAATGTTTGTTGACTCGAGATGTATATTAATATGATTGCACTGATGAGACTCCTGTTGTTCTGGAAAATGAATAAACCTTGCTTTTGCCCAGAGAGGCAACTGTGAGGAAATCAAGTTTATTTTTCCCTTCCTATGGACTTGGAGAAAAGCATGTTTTCCAACGCTGAGGTATAACGTGCCGACAAGGAGAGCTGGAGTTGTCACGCTGGAAGGGAGACATGCCGGTAGAGAGAAGCAACTTGTGGTCTAAGCAAGAGAAGGTTGAAGAGTACTGCTGGGGCTTCCGGTCAACCCCGGCCTGGAGGACGCACCCATGACCGGCAGAGCCAGCTTGATCATGAGCATGCTTTTATAGCAGACCCCCTCTCCCAGCCTGATGGAGTCACGAAGGCTCCCGGACAATTCCCCAGAGAGACACCCAGAAATCGGAGGCCAGTGCAGCTCAACCAAAGGCTCTCGGGAGTTGACATAGGTGAGACTCTGAGCCTCAACACTAAGGACACACCAGATACTTACTGAGGACCCACTGTGGGCCACGCAGTTAACTCAGTTGTCACAGCAACCCCGAGTGCTACAGACGCATATCATTTTCATTTTTCAGAAGAAGACACTGACACTCCACGGTTGGGTAGCTTGTCTTAGGTCTCAGAGGTAAGAATGACCTGGAAGTCCGGTGCCTGAATTCGTGCACGTAACCCCTCCTGTCTTGACTGTACAGAGCACCAGCCATCCTCTAAGATAAAGCCCCCATTTGGGTCCCTGCATTGAACACTATGTATTTCATCCTCACCCTTCTGCGGAAACATGGGAGTGTTTTTCAAAATGCCTGTATGTGTTGGACCAATGCTTCATCCATATTTGTTCTACCTTATCTCAGAATTGGTTCCAGTCGTTCCCCCAGGGAAGTCTGTGCTCCTGAAGAGCAGTATCTTTATTGGAAGGAAACATTAACAATCACAATGTGATGGCAAATCCTGTCCTGAGTGTGCCTGCATCCATTCGTTCATTCGTTCATTCGTTCATTCATTCATTCACAAACTCTCGGTATCTGTAGTCTAACAGGCTCCTTGCTCCACATATTCTGCTAACAAACAAGATGTTCTTTTGTTGTTTGGCAGCTTGTTGCTAACTATAGACCCTAAATACCCACCCTCCAAATGACTGCCATTTAAAAAGGTTGATGACACATAAGTTTTGCTAATGACATTTGATAAAGTACCAGGTGGCTTCTTCTGTATTCCTAGTCTTAATTGGATTCATAGTTTGTGTTATGGGGTTTCCCTTCTTTCTCCTAACAACCCAAATCCCAAAGAACAAGTTCCACATTTCCCTAACCCTGAAATAAAAGCAGTCATCTGTGGAAATGGAATGAGCAGGGGACCCCTCTGTGAAATCACCAAAGAGAACATTTTTACATCTATTTATAGACAGAAGAAAGCTACCATTAACATTCTAAGTACCGTTGCATCATTCATGACATTGAATATTATTCACTGAGCCCTTCCATCTCGGCGGGCTACGCGGAGCAGAGGCAGGCTCACTGACAATCTCCTGCAAAGTGAAGGTTTGGGAATTTCTCCTCCAGCGCATCAGTCACCTGTTCCGATGACCCCGCCATGCTTTTCGCCCAATAGCAATGAAAACATACGTTCAAAACAGAATTACAAAGGAGTGTTCGTAGCTTGATTAATAAGAGTAAACCCCTGAAGGTAACCTCCCCCTCCATCAACAGGCGAGTGGATGCACGCACACGAGGGGCAGGGCCCAGCAAAAACCAAGGACAGACGGTTAACATGCACAGAAATGTGAACAAACCTCAAAAACAATGCGATCCGTAGAAGTATGCCTACTGTGCAATCACATCTAGGGATGTTCTAACACAAGCAAAATTCTGCTTCGGCGACAATTCAAAAGAATGGGTCAGCCGTGGGAAGCCGACGGAAAGGGGCAGGGGGAAGATTGAGGAGTGACTGACTTGCTCTCTAACTTCACTGAGACGATGCTTCTATGTCCGTGAACCGAGACTTAAAAAGCCAAATAAACTCCACGCTCAACAAAAACTTGCAAGAGCGAAAATAGAACGCCCCCTTCCATTCGGACTGAAGTTACTCCATGTTCTTGTCGGCTAGCTTCCTGTCTCTTCAAACTCTTTCACAGATATTTTAGTGCCTCCTCCACTTCCTCCTCACGCACGCTAAAGCTGAGCAGAGAATGGTCTCTTGATGGTCGTTTTCACTGAACAGCTAATATTAACTGAAAATATGGATGGGGATTTGCGGCCCACTCACACTTTTCCATCATTTCTACTGTAGTTTTATTATTATGTTTGCAGGCAGTCGGTGGTGACAAATGGTTTTTCAAAGGGTAAACAATTAGTATGTAAGCTTCAGCACATTAAACAGGCTTTATCGTCTCTTCACTAATCTTGAACTTGGCAATTTCTGGGAATTTGGAATCAATGGGTTTTTCTGGTTACTTTTCCAATGACATTTAGCAGTTAGACTTAAAAACACAGAAGAAAGCATTATAAGTTTTACCCGAAATGATTATGGCCATCATTTGAATAAAATACAGATTTTGCAAGCTGTAAAGCATATCATTACAACACACTGGCCTAAGGAAGGTTTGGTCCACAAAGTACAGAGCTCTAACCAAGTCATTAAATCTATCTAAAAGGGCCTCATTTGAGAAGCAATAAAATTTTTAATCATTTTATTATTAAAAGAGTGTTTAATATGTAGCTAATTAAATGCCAAAGGCAGGTTATCTGAGTTTAACCTTCAAAAAGAAAATGATGGATCAAAGTCTGCCTCTGGCATCATGGAATAGAAATGTCATCCTCATAATCACTGTGTGACAACTGGCTGGTGGCCTTTTCGGGAGCTACAGTTAAATTACCTGATTAAATTAATAGCCATTTAGGTGTTTTAGGAACTGCGCAGACCTATACTACATGAAAATTAGGCCCATTACATCTTCTGAGGGGGCTAGATAGACCCTCAAATAAAACACGATGCCATCGCCCACACGCCTTCGATTGAGCAATTAAAAGCTCTTTTTAAGAAGCCACCAGCTCCCCGTCGTGTACAGACAACTGGATTTACACCGATGGCCGGAGGGAAGGGGTGAATGTGTGTGTGTGTGTGGGTGCACGTGTGCACACGAGCACTTGCTTATTTTTCCGTATTCCAGGACACATTTTCCACGTGTTTGGTTTTTTTAAAGAAAAGAGTGAAACTTGAACATATCACCTCGGTGTGCAGCTAGCTAACGTGATTTGTGATTGTACTTCTCTAAGACAATGAACAGTGGATGTATGTAAGATGCTAAGTTAGAAAAAGTACAAAATCATGGAACTGGGAATTTACTCAACCCCAGTGAGGCAACCTAGGAAACAGCTTTCAAGCCATTGTTTCCCCTATTTGGAAAGAATCCATGCATTCCTTCCTAAGTAAATTCATTCTTTCATATAAAATCCAGTCATGGAATAATTAAATCTACCCAAAAATGCTAGCAGTATATAATAACTGTTCCTTCCATATTCCTCCAGCTGCAAATGAATGTAGTGGATGTAGGTTTTAAGGATAGACGATTTGATAATTGTACCTAGACTATAGACTATTAAATACACAGTAGGTATTTAATAAATGGGAACTGGATTAAAGGCAAGCCTTAAAATCTTTTCTCAGTTTTTAGCAAGAGCATTCATTTAAAAGTTGTGTTGAAATATCAACATCCTTTATTTTGATAGCATGCTAGAAAAGTAAGTATTCGACAAGAAATTTTTAGGCCAGTTCCCTCATTCCAGTTGCAACTAGGTAGTAAATGAACTACCGCCACATGGAGGCTTCTTTTATTTATAATTCAGCTTAACTTCATTTCATACTTAACAAGGATACAGTGTCTTATTCATGGACTTCAAGGGGTTCAAACAGGTATCAATTCTATAATAGTCCATCTCAACATCCTTCCTGTGGCTATAAAAACTTAAATCTACTGTAAGATCTAGTACTATTTTCCGTGACATATTCGTAACGGTTTTTAACTTTAAACCAGGGCAGCTTGATAAGAACATGTGAACAGGTTCCCTTATGGGAATCAGCAACACTTATTTCGTGACTTGGTCAAACGCATGCATGTCTGTCTTTATTCACTGAATCAATGTTAGGGTCCAACGGGGTGTCTGCATTTCACTGCACTCTTTGTAGAAATGCAAAGATTTATCAAACAGCCACTGTCTTACCTCCAGTGCAAATAAATAACACTGGGTGTGGAAGAGTAACGGTAAAAGGCTGTACGGGAGCAATGCTAGAAACGTGCCAAGTGCAACAGCTACAGTGAGGTAGAAATTACGAACTGTCTTGTGGATGGTTGAGGCAAGTTGGGAAAAGTTATAAAAGAGAAGATGTTCAGAGTTGTCAAATATGAGGAAATGAAAAAGGAAACTTGTACATGAGGCTCTCAGATCCAAAATAAATACCATGAAAGATGTGTGAGAAACTAGATTTAACTCGACAGAATCTTCTTAGAAAATGTCAGAATCTGACTTAATGGATTGAATTTCTTAAGTTGCTTTATTGGTAGGTCAAAAACATTTCGATTGTAATGCATTCTGCACTCCATGTGATTTTTTTCAAAGTTACCATGGGAAATCATTCTTACAGAGAAACACCATGGGGTAATTCCATAATGAAGAAGACAAGGGAAATAAAAATGTCAGACTTTGACAAGTCCATGATTTACAATTTGAAAATTGAAAGGGAATTCTGAGATGTTCTAACCTACCCTCCCAAATATTGTTACATCAAGTCAAGTTAATAGAGGCGGGACTTGAACTCAGAACTCCACACCTGACTTCTCCCCACCCCCATCTTTTCTGCTTCCCACGTATGTTTTCCAGACCCAGTGACATCACTAAAATGCGTCCTGCCTGTGTGCCTCCCACACACAACAGCTGCTGAAATCAGTAAGAATTCGGTGTCTACAGCAACCTCAGAAGTTGCTTATAGGTCTTACTACCTTGGAAGAAATACACTTGACTTGGGCTCCTTTGCTCTACTTTTAGAGAAAAAAATGAGTATGCAATATGTGTTCTTTCTTCAAGTTTTCTCCCAGGTGTTTCCCCTTTAATTTCTCAGGCAAAGTTGGCTGCCATCCGAATGGGGATGTTAGACCCTGTGGCCTTTTTCACCCCCATGTGATGCAGAGTCAGTTTTCCACCATTTAGAATTTAGTGCATCTTTGGTGAAGCCCGACAGGTACATGGAGGGTCGGTGGAGGGAGGCTGCAAGAAGGTAAGAGGCCTAGGAGATCAGCGGTATAGTTTACAATTTCACTCCCATAAGAGTATGGGAAGCAGGTAAGGTCAAGTGCACTCTCACGAGGGCACTAGCCAGGCCTTAAAGCTACAGGACTTCATTTCACTGTCCCACGACCTGCACCCCACTCTACCACGATGAAGCAGGAAAACAACCACACCACTCTGCAGCTTCTCCTCCCCAAACCCGGGAGGCCAAGTGCAAATGACAGAGCTAGCACGGCCTGATGGCCAGGACTTTTCTGGAGAATCACAGTGACAAGTTTCAATATTCAGAACTTGTGATCGGACTCTGGTTCTGGGGCTTTGTAGCCACTGTCCCAATACACCAAGCTGTTGGGCGTGGGCGTGGAATCCAAATTCTGCTCTGCCAATGTGAGCTGGACAACCCGAACTGCTAGCTTCTGGGACCTTGAAATGGGCCTCGGAACAAGAGTCAACTGCTTGGGGTTATTCAGAAAAATTTAAAAACTGAATCCATGCAAAATGCATAGTACAGGGTATGGCGTACAGCGAGCACACAGTAGATACTCGCTTAGACTTTTGATTGGGCTTAGTATTTTTTAAAAATATTTTATTTATTTATTTTTAGAGAGCAGGGGAAGGAGGGAGAAAGAGAGGGAGAGAAACATCGATTGGTTGCCTCTCATATGGCGCTCAACCCAGGCATATGCCCTGACCAGGAATCGAACCGATGACCTTCTGGTTCACAGTCCGGTGCTCAATCCACTGAACCACACCAGCCAGGGCAGCTGTAGTATTTATGATTACAATAGATACCTCACCAGTGTATCAGGCCAATTTCTTTAGGTCAAACTATATATATATCTATATCTACCTATATCTATCTATCTATCTATATAGATATATATATATATATTTTGGCCATCTGTCATTAGCTACTAAAGAGATCCTCCCTAATTTCTATAGGTTAGGCTGATCAACTTGGCAAGTCACAGCAACTAAAGACTCACCCCTTGACCATATCATCATAATTGTCTGAATAGCTGAGGAAAAAGTTCCAAGTGTGTTCTGAAAAGGAGAGTTTAACAAAATGCCCTGCCTGTGCACCACACAGTATGCATTCATTTCTATTTTTAAATTTTATTAAATTCATTGTGCTGAAGTCAGCTAATAAGATAATATAAGTTTCAAGTGCACAATTCTATAATGCATCATCTTTTGTAACCAATTCTTGCCCTACCCTTGACACACCTCACCTCCGAATAGTGTAAAAATCACAATGAAGATACAACTAAAGAAAAATAATCAACCTCCTGTGCAGTTTTGCCATTTATAAAACATGATGCCACTTACAGCTGCTTGCAAATAATATCTTACAATATTAGGAGTTCTGTTCGCATTAGAGAAACACTGCATGTGGATTCTGAAAACTGCCCTCCTGGTTCAGGATGGGTTTTGTATGGATGATCCCTTTCATTAGTGGACAGGGAAATAAAGGAGGTAGCACTCAGCATTCACCCTTTATCGCTCAGATTTGAAAAGAAAAATGATTCGTGGGGATGTTTTTGATCTACCGTGAAATGCAATATTCTGTTCAGGAGTTGGCATAAGTACTGTGGTGAGGGGCTGGTGAGGACAGAAAGGACCCTGCATATTTTTCGCTTGTTTCCTCTCTCATCAACTGGGAATGTGACAGTGTTGGCAGCAAGCCTTCTATCCAGTGTCTAAAAAGCAAGCTCTTCGGCATTTTTGAGTGATAATTCAATAGGATTAAATTATGCGCAGGTGACAGTTCAACCTCACTAACGAGGTACGTTTCAGTAAACTGTTGACAGAACTGTCTGGAAGGTTTCTTTAATTTACCAACATGTAACAACATGGGAAACGCATTAGTCAACTAGATGAAGATGAATACTCAGGTCTAGGGGTGTTCTACATTAATACCTGACAACCTGAAAGGGGTTTTTGTCACAGGCTCTATTTAGCCCAAGGCAGGCACAGAAAAAGCAGTACCTGTTAGCGTGATTGACTTCCCCGAAGCAATGAAAGGAATTATTGCAAAGAGGGCTGAGTGGAAACTGTGTCAGAGAAATTTCTTTTCCTCAGTTAACAGGAAAGTGTGTGCCTTGTAAAGCGGGTGATGGTTGCAGTCAAGTTAAAAGAACGTTTCACATCTTTTCTGATGAACATGTCACATCTTTTCAGATGGCTACACTGACACTTCCATTTTTCAAATGCTTTGAGTTTATCCTTACAGATGAAAAAACCTGTGTGTATTTCCAGCCAGGTGTTGATTGGGAATAATGTAAGGTTATCCTCATCCAACTAAATAATTTATTCTAAGACAAAAAGAGAGAGAGAGAAAGAGAGAGAGAGAGACAGAGACAGAGAGAGACAGAGACAGAGAGAGACAGAGAGAGAGAGAGGGAGGGAGAAAATGTAGGGAGCATGAAAGAGCAGTGAAAGAGAGACAAGGAAATCTGCTTATTAAGGCATCAAATGTGTATTGAAAAGCATTTTCAGCTAAGATTATACTGGCCAATAAGAGGAGGGCAATGCGGTCATTTGCATCCTTTGAAAGATATTCTGAACGAATAATGTTCCTCTAATGACTGGCACATTAACTTTACCTGAATGGATGAGCCTTGCAACCCATCAAAAGGATTGTCTAACTGTTACTCTGACCAACTCAACTGTCGTACAATAGCTCGATGGACATAGTTTTAAAATTAGAAAAAACAAAAACAACTGAATTTTGTCTAGGGTTGAATAAACTATCTAATCAACGACTTTGGAAAGTTCCAATAATACAAACGGTTGACAATAGCTACGTAGGAGCATTTATAATTTCATACCTCCCAGAGCCCCTGGATGTCGGAGCCATTGTTAGCCACTTAGAGAGCCCATGTGGCGTAGCGAATAGTCAGAGCTACATACCATTCCAACCCAGGTCTGCGTTATTCAAGCCCTTCTCCTCGCTGGCTGGACTGCTGACTGGCTGGATGCTGTTTCTCCATGGACTTCCGAAGGGTCTCCTATTTTACTAATTCTGGTTATCTAACCCAAGGATGGATGGCTTATTTGAAAAGATGAAAAGACATTGAATCAACGGGGAGCAAAACAAAATGCAGGTTAATAGGAAAGCCTACTATCCTATCAATGGGGAAGTCCAGTGCCAGACAGAGTACCAGAGCCGTAGTTTTCAAATGAGAAATGAATCCTCCAGGTGATCTTGAATATAACGATGTGTTATGAGATTGTAGTATTGTTGGAAATAGTAAAAGAAAAGACTACTTAGTAGGGCTGAATGAATAAATTATGACAAATGCTTGCAATACTATGCAATCATGAAAAGAAATTAAATAGATCAATGCATGCTAACAGAGATCGATGACCATATTGTTAAGTGGAAAATCAAGGTGCTCCTAGTATCTCTAACATGTTCCCAAACAGATAGAGATACAGAGCTATAAACTGGAGTATCCACCCTACACCTCACAGGCTCCTGAGGGCTGGATAAGACACAATGATCTACCCTCTAAAGTGTCCTTGCATACCGATGAGGCAGGTTCTGGTGTTGCTTTGGAGCCTGAGTCACAAAGGGACAGCTCAGCATGTACCTTTTTGACTTGTTTCCTCCACCGCATATTTCCCAAACAGCCACTGCATGTCCCCACTGCTCTGCCACTAGATGTAGAAATATCATTTTCCCGTTAGGCAGGGAGGGGGCCTGATATTTGTTTGGAGGAATATTGCGGTGATAATTCTTTGGAGGAGAAGGTCCGTGTGAGAGGGGCCTTGCTCAGGTTACGTTTCCTCGAAAAAGCTGAAGAGGAGAGCAAGACGAAGGCTGAGAACGGGGCGATCTCGGCTCAGTCGCTGGGACCTCCAACCACACACCGCTCCTTAAAACCCACAAACCGGTGAGGGGAAGCGGAGCTCAGGGGAAGCCAGGGAAAACAGCGAAGTACCGTATTTATAGGGTCTCTCAAGGCAGAAGAGACCAGGAGAATGAGAAACTGAGAGAGGGAAGCCCAGGGAAGGAGAAAGCAGGGCTGATCGGGAATAAAAGACGGAGTCTAGGGTGATCAATCTGCTCTAGGGCTGAGATCTGGGCCAGGTTCCCTTGAGAGGTCTGGGAGGCAGGGCCGCCGCTGACGTCAGTGTGAGCCACTGTCTCCCCAGACAGGTAGTTAGCCAT
The DNA here is from genome assembly GCA_004026585.1 of Noctilio leporinus. NCBI lineage: Eukaryota > Metazoa > Chordata > Mammalia > Chiroptera > Noctilionidae > Noctilio > Noctilio leporinus. The sequence continues at coordinate 704,231 of PVIW01000079.1, forward strand.
TGACAGCAATACTCGCAGGTGCTGGACTGAGTTGACAGACCACCCACTACGAGCAGGAATGCTCCCGGGTGAAGTGCCAATTGCTTTTCTTGGTGCTGGACCCTTCCAGCCCACAATGATCATCCTCATTGATCATCGCTGCTGCTGGTCCTCGGCTGGGCTTATGAACCACTCAGGGGTCCACTCCCTCCCCTGAGAAGCTTCCAAGTCCTTGCAATGCTGACATCCGATGGTGACAAATGGCTGCTAATCCGTGCACAGTAGTAGGTGTTTTGTTATGTGCCCAAAGCAGAAAACACCACGCTGCTCGCCTCAAAAAAACAAACAAACAAAAACTCTACAGCTTCTCTATATTTCTGAAAAGACATGAAATCAGTTCAATTTTAATCCCATAAACAGTAAGTCAAATATCAACTTTAAAACAATGATCTACAAAGAGCCTCCTCGAAGTCACTTAGCATTGATAAATTAGTAATGTATTATTAAATTATTCATATCTTTTTTTTCCCTCCCTTTGCAATGTAATGATATACTGTACACAGCACTGATAATTTACTTAGGCTGAGTCCATTCATTTAATTATGCTGCTAAACTTGGTAGGCCAATTGGTCATCATGAGAGTTTTCAGGCAAGCTAATCACAAATATATAGAACATGTCCCGTATTGTCCCCAGCGGCTAAGTGCTGAAATGCTATTTAGTGCTCGGAAGGTTAATGTGCTGCTTATGTAAATTGTCCAATTTAACATTCAGCGGCCGTATCATAAATTCTGGCTCCAGAATTTCATTAAACGTATGTTCAAACTAGTTGACCTTAAAGGTTAACAAGCCCAAGTTGAACAGGACAATTATTTAACTCGAGTCTTATCCAGAGACCTGGGCGGACTTGCTGTTGAATAGCTCCGCAGACTCTCACCATCAGAATTCTTCCAAGGTCTCCGCTACAACCGCAGGTCATGAATTTTCATAAGGGTGCCAGATAATAACTATTTATCTGAACTTGTTTTTCTTTCCTACAAACTTAAACTCTGATCTTAACATTCAATTAGCGGCGACTCCGCGGGGAAGGACGCGGTGACTTGGGGAGCCCGTGCTCGCTTTCCATGGGTGCAGGAGGCCTTAAAACAGTGCATCTGCATGTTCATTATTGGAAATGAATGGAAGAGTCGGACACTCACTACAGAGTGTGCACGGCCCCGGTGAAGTCACTGGCCCAACACTAAGTTGCAATGTCGCTTATGGTTTTGGGACATGGGACCAAACATTTGCGTATTTGTTTGTTTCTATTGTTGTCCTATTACAGTTGTCACAATTTTCCCCCCTTTGTCCCCCACCCAGCCCTCCTCCTGCTCCCACCATTAATCCCCACATGTTGTCCGTATCATGGGTCATTCACACAGGTTCTTTGACTAGACCCTTCTGCTCCTTTCCACCATTATTTCCTCCCCCCGCTCCCTGCCACTGTCACTGTTCCTCAATGCCCCCTAACCTACTAAGAAAATGCATTCTCCTTTGCCTTTCTATTATTATGGGTTTTAATGTAAGATAGAAGCCAGTTTATTCAAAGCATCCATCCCTTTCCTTGCCAGTCTGTGATCTCTCCTGGCTCAAATACAGGAAAGCTCAGGAGGGTGATGGCCTCCGACCTCACCTACGGCCAGGGTGATGCACAAAGCCAAGTCCCAACACTCGCTGTGGCAGGATCTGGCAATGGCTTTGAGGAGACATTAACCTGGTACTCGCACACCAGCAATCTCAACAGCTGACAGTCAGCCTGCACCAGGAAAGGCAGGGGAAATGTATGTTGCAGGTTCAGCTGTCCAGACGGCTGCTATTGGAAACACGTTAGCAAGAGAGAGCGCACAGGATTGTGTTAGTGAACCCACCTTTCTGTCAGGAGCTGCAATGGAGCAAAATATGTCAAAATTGTCTTTAGGTACGTTCATCGGGTACATAATAAGTCATTTCTAAAACGTGTGATATTTGCTAAAAGTAATGAAATGCAATGATAGAAAAGAAATAGATAAGTGGGTACATGATGGATATAGATAGGAGAGATAGATGATAGACAGTTACAGATTATAGCTAGAAAGAGAGATGGTAAATAGATAGATAGATATTAAATAATGCCTATCCCTAGCCCAATTCCTCATTCTGCACTCCTTATTCCCCTGGAGGTGACTACATTCTTAGGAGCTGTTTAAAGAAACAGCATAAGGAAGAAATATTTTCCAGCATGAAAAAACGTGACAGTGTTTTATACCCTCTTGTGTTGCTCTTCATCCAAACTTCATCGTTTGAATATTGGCTTCGAATCCTGCCTGAAAGGGGACATAAATAACGCGAAATGGCTAATGGACTAAAAACACTTATGATCAGGTTTTCATAACTAACATTATTGATAGCTTCTCTCACACGTGTGCTCCCGCACAGAGCAATATCCATTTCTAAAGTAAGATTTAGAGCCCTATTTGCAATAAAAGGCTAGCACATGCAAATAAAGAACTGGAAAGTGAGGCCAGCGGGTGGCACTTACCCTGGAGAGGAAGAAGAGAACAGCTTGGAAAACAGAGTTGACCACAGGGGGAAGGGCGGGGGCCGGGAGTACCTGCAGACTCACGTGGGGCTGTGCTTTTCACTGTGCCCTGGGCAGGTCTTAAGGGCCACTCCTTTCTACTTAAGGGAATCAGTACTTGAACTTTGACAGGTGAATAGATCTGTACGTCTGTCCATTAAAACAATAAGATGGTCATGCAGGAAATGTAACCATGCAAACAACAAGGCAAGATGAGAATATTTTTATGGGGATCTGGTGCTTGCCAGGTCAATGTTAATGTGCTCTTCCTGGTTTTATTTCCCCCCTTGACGTTCTCTACTTTAGCAAAGATGATTGAAGCACAGCTTCCACAATGCCTACACATTTATTTTGTGCTAAAAATTAGATATACATAACTCTCTCTTTCACAGGATTTTAGCTGCCGTCACAATGAAAAGATGTAAATGATGCATTTTATCTGCTTCTTGCCATTGGGATCAAGTTTGGGGAACATAATTTTCTTCTATTATTTTTTTTATTGATTGATTTTGAGAAAGAGAGAGATCAATTGATTTATTGTTCCACTCATTTATACATTCACTGGTTGCTTCTTCTATTTGCCCTGCCTGGGGATTGAACTCTCAATCTTGGTACATCTGGAAGATGCGCGAACCAACTGAGCTACTTGGCCAGGGAATTTTCTTCTATTTTATTTAGTTCCTATTATTCCAATGTTGGCAAAAATTTTTCTTCTTCAAAATCTGGACTTTATTATTTTATAAACCATTAAGTTCAGACTACTTAATACTGTCAATCATGGTATTAAATTCATTAAAAGGGCCACGTGACTTGTGGAATTGATATAGTTACTCGTGTTTACAGCTTCTGTTACAATGGGGCCGTCCTCCATTAATTATGTCAAAAATATAAAAGTTCTGGATCCTGGTAACTGTCCCATTTGGGCATTAATACTAGAGGTTGTCCTGAGGAAATCTCCTTGGGGGACAAACTCACTGGTATGAGACCACTGGGTGACCAGGCAGTCCGTTACAGAGTCTCACAGGCCATGTCAAGAATTATTAATCTCTACACTCTGAGTTCCATTTAAAAAAAAATAATCATCTTATATGCTGCGTACATACAGGGGGACCAACTAGAAGACAGTGGGGGACTTTGCAAAATGTCCACTGGAGGGATAATGAGGGTTCTGATCAAGACAGCGGCCGCAGGACAGGGAAGAGCTGAGAGATGCCAGAGGCGTCAGGGACCGGAAGGCAAGTAGCACGGACGTTCTTGCTTTGCGCCTCTCTCACGACCATCTTCGGGGTCTGTGTGACCCTGCTCGAGGCCTGGGGAGGAGCCAGCACAGTAAAGCTTCTCTTCCTACTGTCTGATTCCCATGCGCTGCCTTCCTGTTCAGATTCTGACTCTTTGTGTGTTATTTACGACTGATCCCTGTGGTTCCCAAGTCAGCACTTTTTAGGATTAAGGTTGACCTTGGGATCTGGGATCTGAAGGACACTGTTTGCATTTCCGCTTAAAGGGACACTCGGGCCACACCTGCCCCTTCTGTTGTTCCAGCAGGCTTGCTGGAAGCCCAACAAAGCAGCTCCCACCTTCCATTTTACAAGGAAAACCCAGGGAGGGATCCCAAGTTTAGAGGAAAAATATCACCGATGACTCTACCAACAGCCTGAGCAGCTGCTGAGGTCAAGAGAACAGGCTGGTTATTACACGGAAAAATCAACAGTTGTCAGGCTATATTTATTACTGTATTTAGTGGACTGCAGTAACAGTCTCATTATGACCACACTCACACAGTACAAGGCCTTTTCCATCAGTCAAAGAAGGACCAGAAGGTCAATGCTTCCCTGAAACTTCTGTGCCCTAATTAGAGAGACCCTCTACCGGGGGAGGCCGAACGTAATTGGGCCATTACCGAATCCCACCACAAAATAAAAACGATGCAGTTTCATTCTTGTTGGTTTTCCTGTGAGCAAGACCCGGATCATCAATGGATGTTGGAAGTGTAGCAAGAATATTACTGATGGGTTTTCTCTGTGTGAGATCCAGGCTTTTCGATGGTCTCTACCTACAGTCTGTAAACATATCCAGCACACATGTGAGTGAAGGCTCTTAGAACAAGTGCAAAAATGAAAGATCCAATTCTACACGGGTGCCTCACCACTCCCTGGGATGATTCATGTTATAAGTGAGGGTTAACTGAAAAACCAGTTTAGCTCAAGTCCACCTGCTGGCCTGGATTCCAAGCCTTGCATTTGTTCCACATCACGGTAGGTGGGGCTATAGACAGGCAGCAGTATCCTTTTCACGTGAGCAGATGGGCCGACGGGGGACAATCTAAGCTTCTCCTCCCTGTGCGTCCCTGTCTGTTAGCATAATTGCTAAGAAATGTGATGTCAAAGAAGTGAGGGACCACAGGTAGTTACAAAGCTAGGTAACTCATAGAATAATAAATATCTGCAGTGAGCAGACCACAGTCTTACAACATTTATTTTGTAAGAACTTGCAGGAAATCCAACCTCTAGCACTTTGTGGAAATCGATGCCCTTTCAGGGGACAGAGGAAGTTGCTCACTGGCAGGTGTCCTCCCTGGAGGCTCTCTGCTAGGACACTGCCTAAGGGGGTTGCCCGAGGAAGCAACTGGCCATCAGCGCTGTGGACCACTGTGAATTGTGGGAGTCAGATGCAAGAAAAGTCACCTGTGCTCCTGCAAGCTGCAGACTGAAGCCCCCTGTAACCAACCAGGAAGAAGGCTCCTTCTTATAGTGTCACTCTAGTGCCCTCTGCTGACAAAGCTGAGCTTCCCGCTGGTCCAGGTAAAGGGAAAATATTTAAAGGACCCACCATATTTTCACAGAGCAGCCAGGATGAATGTGGAGCTGAGAAGCCAGGAGCTGATATCTAGCACAGGTACGTTGTACTAGTCCTCATACAAGTAGAAAGGTGACTTCAGTTACTTCCATCCCACAGCAGGCCATTCTATTTGCACCCTGTCAATTATGTTCATTGCGAGAGCAGGGGTCTTTCTGATTTATGAATTCCAGGGGTTGGCAGAGGTTTCCATTGTCTGTTTTCAGGACCTGAATGCCACCATCCAGCACACTGGCTCAGTGGCTGAACAAAGCCTGGAGTGAACGACCTGCTTTGGTTTGAATGTGGCCCTGCTGTTTACCAACTGTGTGACCTCGAGTAGTTATTTCATCTTTCCTGTCTCAATTTCCTCATCTGTAAAATGGGAACCTAACTCATGGACTCTTTGTGGCACTTAATAGCACTTAACTCATTGTCCTATTGTGGCACCTACATAAGCTAATACAGGGATGTTCCACTTAGTAGCAGTAATCCCTTTATGAAAGATCAGATGTTCACAGAAACACCGAGAGCCTCTGGTATGTTGTTTTTAAAAAGAAAAGCTTCAATGAGCAACAAATCAATCTACCTTACCCCTCTCCAAGCGATTTGCTTAAATTGTAACTAAACAGAGGAAATCCCTGGACATAAACCATCATCATAAGATGTCAAATGCTGTAAACATCACTGCGGTTTACATGAACTTTTTCCAGCACACAGTTTTCTTTGAAAGTGCACCGATTTGGGGAGGGGTGTAAAACACTTTTTCCTCATATAAACAACTGAATGTGTCCACTTGCGGGGTGCCTACTCCCTTAGAGAGTTTGGGTATCAAAAAACCAAGCAACTACCGCTACAACTGGAGGCTCTGGGTTCGTTTTTAGACTTTGCCTGGCCGGTGGAACGGTTTCCGGCTTATCTCATCCTTTTAACTCATTAACCTTAGGAGTAGATTCGTTCATTCACTCACTCACTCATTCATTCATTCATTCATACCTTCCGTCCAAAAAATTGGGGGGGGAGGGATGCGCTCCGAATACGCGCGGTGCGCGGGGTGTGTGTGTGAACCGGTGAACGCGGTAAGGTCCCTGCTTTCACGGAGCCGGCGATGTAGGGGAACCCGGCCGATCGTGGCGGCAGCGGGCAGGGAGCGCGGTCGCGGTCGCGGTCGCAGGGGGGGAGCGGACCTCAGGGGGAAGCGGGCCGGGGAGGGGGGTCGGCGGCTGGGTGCGCGCCGCGCGGCCGGGCGCCAAGCCCTGGGCTCGCACCGGCACCCAGCGGGGAGACAGCGAGACCCCCCTCGGCCGGCAACCGGAAGCCAGACCTCTCTCCAACCCCAAACTGGTGAGGCCGCAGCCCGGAACGGCCCCGCCCCGGAACCTTAGGTCGCCGGAACTCGAGGCCCATGTCCCTTTGTTTACCCCGGAACGCCACCCAGGGGCGCTTCCGGTGCGGAAACATGGCCTCGGCCACTCCGGACTCACGTGGGAATCCGGGGAAAAAGCTGAAAAACTCCCTCAAGAAGAAGAAAAAGATGAAGATGGTAGCCCAAGCTGCCGCTGCGGAGCTGGAAGACGAGAACAGAGACCCGGACGGCATCGGAGGTAACGTACCGGCGCTGCGCGTTGGCTGCCGCGAGGAAAGGCCAGGCTGAGTTTGCGGGAAGCGCGGGATGGATTTGCTTTTTGCCGCCTGGGTCCCGGGTGCGGGGGCCACTGCCCCGGTCAGCAGGGCTGGGCCGGGTCTCTGGACGCTGGTGGCCTCCACTGTCGCTGCACCTGCGGTGCTTGGAAAAGCCCCGTCTTGCAAGAACGGAGACGGAGGGAGAACTGCGGTAGGGTGCGCGGGGGCCGGCCGTGGCCCGGGCCACCTCCGCCTCTGGCAGGGAGTTCAGTTTGTTGCGTCTCTAAGGTTCTCCAGGAAGGTGTGCATCTGACGATGAAGCAGGCGAGGCTGACAATGAAGATGAAGTCGAACCCTGTGCCAGTGAGGGTGAAGATGCTGCAGACGCCGGTGCGGGGACCAACACGGGCTGGGCAGACGCCATGGCTAGAATCCTGAACAAGAAAACGCCGAAGAGGAAGCCCACCATTCTGGTCAGGAACCGAGAGCTGGAGAAGGAAAAAGAAAAGTTAAAGCAGGAAAGACTAGAGAAGAGGAAGCAGGTGCGTCCTCCTGACTCTTGTGTAGATTAGGTTGAATGTCCTATCTGGTCCTTAGACCTTATCTGTGCCCAGTTGTTCCCTGGGGCGTGTATTCAGTTCACATTCCATCGGTTAACTTTTCTATTTTCAGGAGGGGGTGGAGAACCAAGGTTCCATTCAGAATCCTAGTCTAAATTATTCTGTGGAGGATGTTCACTTTTTAATCACACAAAGTAATAGAAATATAAACCCCAAAGACATTTATCCTTTTAAAGTAAAGTAGCTACACACGTGGCCATGACCCCTGTCATTTTACTCAGCTTAGTTGTTTTCTGTACTAACTTGACTAGATACTGAGCTAATAGTGATACTAGTCTACTTTTGGCTAAAACCTATTTTATCATAAAAATCTGTCACAATGTCATGGCTAAGGGTTGCTTGCAGTTCTGAGCACCAACTCTTTTACTGCTGTTTGGTAGAAGTACACCAACTAACATCTTTTATTAAAGCTCTGATGCTAGAAGTTAGAGTCTCCAGTTAAAGCCTGGAAGTTAGACTTCAGTTTGCTGTTGTGCATTACAAAGATAAAGAATAATAATGTTCTTACATCCTTTATACTTGCTGAAGTATTTTAATGTCTGAACTATTTGGTTACTGAAATAAGTATTATTATTTTTTTAAAGCTTTTTATTATTTACAGAGACGGGAAGGGGGAGAGGCAGAGAGGGAGAGAAACATCCATGTATGATTGCCTTTCACCTGCTTCCAGCAATGGACCTGGCTGGGGACCTGGCTTGCAACCTGGTTATGTTGCCCTGGCTGGGAATTGAACCAGCGACCTTTGGGTTCGCAAGCAGGTGCCTTCTCCACTGTGCCACCAGCCAGAGCAAGAGTATTATTTTTTAATGCAAGTAAATAATTTTCTACAGTTGTACTGACAGTATTAAAGTACTAATATCCAGGAGGCACTAGATAGGTAAAAAGGAAAGAAAACAGATAGGAATTGGCATCTATTTCCTACATCAGCCCCATCTCTGTTTTGAGATGAATGCCAGACTTGTATTTCATACTGCGTACTAGAAAAGGCTGTATGAAGATGGGACTTCTCAAGCATTGCTCTTAGAAAGAGAGCATAGCCTGTTATTAATCTATAATCTCATTGGACTTTTAAGATAAATCCCTGCTCCGAATCATACTGATAAATTTTGAACTGAAAATCTGAATCTTTTAATACCTAGCAAAACCCAGAAGAGGCCCTAAAAATATCAGACTCCTTCCTTAAATACCAAAGTCCCATTGTCCCAGGGAGAGAACCACATTGGAGGCCCAGAGAAGTGAGTGTCTGACTCTGCTCCAGGCCAGAGCTTTGCCACACGTGACATGGCCCACGTGACAAAGGGGAGCACAAGTGCTGCCCAGAAACATGGTGCAGCCGCACAGACTCCGTCAGTCTGTGCTCTGGTTAGAGGCTATGGGAATTGTCATAATTTCTTCCTGTTAGCCATTACCCGTTTACTGGATAACAAGTACTTATTTCTAATCATAAGTACAAAAATGTATTTCAGAGTTCAAAAATATTTTGGGATTATGCATGCCTATTCTCTTTTGGGTACTATAGATAATTCAGAATCAACGGCTTTAAACCTCAAAGTAAGATTAAAAAAAAATTTCTGGCATAATCTGATAGTGATATGCATAGCAGTTAAATGATGGGATTTGGGGAAGAACCTATTCCTTCAGAGAGGAAGCAGGCTAACCTTTATAGTAAGAACAATTTGGTTTTACTGTCAGACACGTTTGTTGTTAGAAACTGAGAGATGGGTGAATGGCGAGAAGGAGCAGATGAAAGGAGGCTTGCTCGCCGGTTCTGGTGACGGCCTCCGTGTTCTCCAGCTCCTGGTGGTCAGTGCCACCGCTGATTGGTGACTGGGAGAGGGGTCTGGAGAGGCAGTCCTATTACATCAGGTGCCTGGGACCTGGGACCAGGGATGCCGCTTGAAGACAGTTTTGAATTAGATTATTTTATCTCTGGGATCTTCTCACTTCTGGCCCCCCTTCTCCTGCCTCATGAAAAATAGCCAGTGTGCTGTGGTTTGTGACTGAAAGGCCATGGGGCCAAGGGAAATGGTCAGGTGTTCCATCAGAGTGGTGGATTTCAGTGGCTCTGGAAAGAAAAATAGTCACTGTATAAAATAGGGTGCATCTGAATATGATGCTATTCATTTAAAAGCTACTAAAAATTCTTAATAATTGTGACTGCTGATAAAGTGGGTTCCTGAAAATAAAGAGGAACAGTGTTTAAACTTGTGGTTAACCAAAGAGGGCAGTTTGGGGTCCTCTCATGCCACCTCTGACGGCCACTGAAAGTAGGTGAGGACAGTGACTCTCCATACCTCCCTGTCCTACTGGCCCGGGGATGGGCCGCCCGCCAGGCCCCTGCTGCCAGAGGGCCCAGCAGAAACCCACTCTTGCCTCTCAGGTGACACTCGGACCTAACCACAGGTCCCCTGACAGTGTGGGGCTTTAAAGTCCCTGTGGCAGATGAAGCAAGAATGACCTTTGTCCTTTCACAGAGTGTTATATCAAAGTGTGCTGCACTTTAAAAAAATGCCTAACATTCTTTCCCATAACAATGTTTATACCACAGCTTGATAAGAAGCGGGAATGGGAAATGATGTGCAGAGTCAAACCGGACGTGGTCAAAGACAAAGAATCAGAGCGGAACCTTCAGAGAATTGCAACAAGGTAAGGCAATGTAATTGCACAAATGTTGACTCAGAATGACCAAAGCAGAGAAAAATACTATATAACAGTCCATATAGATTCATTCTGGTAAATTCATAAACTGATATTCATTCATTGAAACGTATGTCCATTTCTCAGAAGTATCGTAACTGTTCAGCTGGTCCCATTTGCATGCCTACTGAATGCTTGCCGTTGTCCCAGCAGTAAAAATGCGTTGTTCTGTCCTCAGACCCGGTGTCCCAGTGTGACTTGTACTTAACGCTGTTCTGGCTGGTTTGTGGTACGCAGGGGTGTCGTGCAGTTGTTCAATGCTGTTCAGAAGCATCAGAAGAACGTTGATGAAAAGGTGAAGGAAGCTGGCGGCTCCCTCAGGAAGCGTGCAAAGTTGATATCCACTGTCTCCAAGAGAGATTTCATCAGCGTCCTGAGGGGGATGGACGGAAACGCAGACTCGGCGGAGAGGAACGCCAAGGCCGGACAGGTGGGACTTGCGCGCAGGGTCCGTGCATCGGGCCTTCAGCCTCCATGTGGGAGAGCCTGGGGTGAGTGCGCACTGGGCAGGTAGAGTTTTCAGATTCTGTTGCGGTCCTGCATGCCCACAGCCTGCTTTCATTTGGATTCTTGAGTGGCGTGGTGATTATTCAGCTTGGAAATTGCCGGTATGGATGTCACAGCCCTGCTGTTAGAGCGCAGTGGCCGGTAGGTTCAGGTGAGTGTCTCAGAGCCAGACCTGCCCGGAGCCCTTTGGATGGGCGTGTCAGTGTGAGGTGCTCGCCCACGGGGGCTGCGGTGGTGGGTAGCGTTCCGTGGGAGGGAGCGGAGCGTGGGGGTGCAGTGGAGGGCCACCTGGTGCGGGCCAGCCCAGCGGCGTCTGGTGGAGATGAACATGAACGTTGTCGGGACCTCCGGCGTGACAGCCGTGCCTCCAGCCCCGCTTCCCTTTTCACTCCACAGGTGAAGGGATCCAAAATGGGCTTTAATCTCAAAAGGTCTGTTTTGTGCGTGTGTGTGTTTATTTAATAAGTCAAGGAAAGTACTTCCGCCAGGAAATGAGAGTTTGGTCGCAGAGGGTTTTTGTGGGTGTGTTTGGGGAGAAGGGTTGAAAGCCTGCCAAGAAGAGCATTGAGGAGGTTGAGGCTAGCCGAGGGTTGGCGCGTCTCTCAAGGCCTTGCTGCAGCTGCTGTCCTACCTAACCCTGCGTGTAGTGCCATCGGGTGCTCGCCCTGGAACCCTGTGCCTTTCTAGAGAAGATGCCCGCGGGGCTGTCTGCACGCAGGGAGGGCCCACTGCCCACCTTCTGGAGCCAGTGGCTGGTGTCGCCGTCTGCGGCTCGGTGTTCAGCCTGAGACTGGCTGGCTTCTGGCAGGGAAGTGCTGACTGTGTGTCACATGCACCCTTGCGTGACAGGCTGTGCTCCGCTCCCAGCAGATGGAATTTGCCGGGGCACCATGATCAGCTTCTGTTTTTATAGTGAAACCACAGTAACAACTTTGCCCTACAGGGAAATGCTAGCTGGTTTCTATTGGACAGGAAATCCTTCGTGATTGCAGAGCACCAAATTCCCATGAAAATCTCCAGGTTAAACAAGTCACGGGAAGAGACTGGGCATTTATTTATCTTCCCGCGTTTGTGATAGGAGCACTTCAAGTGTCAAACACAGACACAAGTTGGGGTGCTCGGTTCCCACACGTTCCTCAGGAGTGGCGGCCATGCCATGTCTTCAGAGCTGGGCTTCTGGAGGTGGGAGTGCTTTTCAGACCCCCGGATTCTTGGGTATGTTAGAGATTCAGAGCTGGACTCAGACTGCTTGCACTTTTAAAGTACACACTCCTGGTTCTTGGGCGCACTGAATTCCTGTTCTCAAAGTAGGAAACTAGGAGCGGGGGCGCCCCACACTGGCCCCTCGGTGGCCCCAGGGGCTGAGCAAGGTGCTGTCCTCAACTGCCCCGCATGGCAGGCAGCGCAGTTACTCTCACATGAAGCTGCTCTCACAGGAATGTGTGGCATCCAGACTTTGTAAACAGTGCAGCTTAATGTTTGTTTACTGCAAGTGCCTAAATAGATTAGAGTTCAGACCAGAGAGCGACTTCAAGTTTGAACGAGAACGAGTGGCTGCTGATGGGAACACTTGAGCACCAACCAGCATCTCAGGGCGGCCCCTGGGCTGGAGGCCGCGGCAGGCACAGGCCCTGCGATGCCTCTGGGGACGCAGGTGGTGAGGCCGACTTGCGGGAATACGGTCGAAGCGAAGAGCCTGAACCAGTTAGAGGAACCGTAGAAATCTTAGTGACTTTTAAAATACAAATTCGTACGATGGTGCCATGCACCTTCTGGCCGTTTGAAGAATTGTTCTCTTTGTGTGAAGGGGCTGCCCGTTGAGGATTCCCATCACCCAGAACCCCGATCCCGTGTCCCCGCCTGCCGCCTCGGGCTTGGGTGCTGCATTAGGGTTACAGAGGCCGTCTCCTGGGAAGCAGGGCTGGGGCCGAGCCCTGGACGCCCTGCCCGCCCGAGTGTGGTGTGCGGCGGCGGCGGGTCCTACACCTCCCCTCCCCTTCACCTCTCTTGGGGAAGTTCCCCTTCACATTTCAGAGCTTGGAAACTCGTTTCAGAACACTCCCTGTTCTAGCGGATGTGTTTATTTTTCAAGGAATTAAAATCTACCAGTTACTGACATGACCCCCTTTTCTTTAAGTACTTTCTTCCTTGCTGGGGTCACGGGGTCCCAGACCTGGAACCAGCCACTCCTCCCAGGAGCTCGGTGAGGCCTTTGGTTTGTTTGTTCATCTTTTGTTGATGTCGGTAGCCGGGCTGATACTAGTCAGTCTCTAGTAGCTACAACTTCGTTTTTGTTTATGTAGCACTCCATGGTTTCATGAAGAACTTCTACCTGTGCTTTCTCATGGAAGCTTTCTAACAAGTCGGTGACACGGCCCTGCCAATTTGTTTATAAATCAGAAACCTCGTTGCAGTGCGGTCCTGCAGCGGACGGAAGTGCGGCTGTGCTGGAGGGTGTGGGGAGCTCAGACTCCCAAGAGTGCTGCTGTGGAAAGGGCGCCTCGGTGTCACACTCGTCTTTCCCGCTGGGTCAGCCAACCCGGACTTGCGGGCAGTTCTCAGAAGGGCAGCGACGCAGAGCACCAGAGCTCCTGAGTGGTTTCTGAGGTTTCCTTCTGCAGAGCTCGAGGTAGAGACTGCAAGTTGGGATACACGTCACCAAAGAGGGCCGTTTTGAGCGAGGACCCAAGTGTTGAGCTCATGATGAAAACGAAGGGCCGCCAATGACTTTGAAACGAAAAGTAGCACAGTGAATGACAGCACGCCGCCTGGGAGAAGCACGTATTTCGGACGTTAGGCCTCACTTCCTGGGACACCAGAACGCTGTGCATTTCACGTGGGCCATTGTCAGAGGCGACCCATCTCAGCACCTTAATCTGTCTTCCTGGGACGGTGGGGGAGCTCAGGGGAGAAGGAGGTGAGCTTTCGTGACCGTTGCAAGGCTGGAGTGATGCATGGGGATGAGAGCTCAGCCCTTGTGCCCAGGGGTCTGCGAGTTGCCCCTGAGGTGCCGTGTTCAGGGAGGGAAGGCTCGTGATCAGTGGTAAAGAAAGAGTGGGGAGGCCGCTGCAGCTCTTGTCCGGCCAGTCTTTTCCCCGTGCACACCATTCGCCTTATAGAAAGGTAGGCTTCCTACGATGGTTTTTAGGGTACAGAACCCTGCATCTTCAAGGTTACCCGCGTTGAATCAAGTGCCCGTAAAGATCCAGTCCTGTCTGCTTCCTGGGTTTTGTAGGACGTGCAGCACGGACATCGGCTTTGCTGGGTTCGGGATGTTCTACCGAATGATTTTCTACTTTGCCCGGATCGTGTACGTTACCCATCTGAATCTGGAAACTAGACGCAAATCTGGGAACTACACGTAGTCAACATCCTAGTAAACCAGTTAAAATGGACGGAAACCCGTTGATGAAGGAAAGGACAAAGTGATCAGACTTAGGAGTTGCTTATTAAGGGTTCTCTAGGAATCAGAGAAGAGTTGAATTTGTCTTGATACGGGGTTTTCCATGTTACGTTGTAGGTTCCACAGTGGAAAATTCAAGCCCTTTGTGATTATTGGGAAGTTAAAATGCCCTGCATGGTTAGGAAAACATTGATGTTCTTATTCAACTTTAATGATTTGGGGCCGTATTTCACTTCTGTTGATTTGCACCAGGCCCCATGTTTTAGGTAATGGCATTTCCCACATGTCCTTCATTTCGCAGGCAGAATTTTCAGATGGGCTTTCATCACTTATAGAGGAGATTACTAACGCACTAGTAGCTTACCAAAAGTTTGCAGCAACAAAGGTATTATGATGCCTTAGCCAGAGTTCAGAACCTTTTTTAAATTTTGGTGAAATTAAAGTGAAAACTGAACATTATTCTAGGGGAAAGCAAAGAAATCAAGTGTCACTGATTGCTACTGTAGACGGAATTAAGTGGTTTATTTTTTTAGATTTGACTTTAATTTTCCCCTTCAGAATTGAAATGAGGCTACACTCTTCATTATTTGGTGTTAGATTAATGACTAATTCCAAGCCTCTGTTCACTTTTCTTTCCAGTAGCGCCGGTGTAGGTTTGAACCTTTACGTGGAAGCTGAATCACATTTAAAAAATATATATTTTGTTTATTATTTTTAGAGAGAGGGGAAGGGAGAGAGGCAGAGAGGGAGAGAGACATCAACGTATGGTTGCCTTTCACCTGCCACAGACCTGGTTGGAGACCTGGCTTGCAACCTGGTTATGCGCCCTGGCTGGGAATTGAACCAACAACCTCTGGGTTCGCAGGCCAGTGCCTTATCCATGGTGCCACCAGCCAGGGGAACTGAATCACATTTTAAGGGTTGTCTTCATCTTCCACATTGATGCTCCTGGCTGGTCTGGATGAAACGGTTACATAAAACGAGACCAGGCAGGAGGGGGACGAGAGTGCTTCCTCGGCTCACGTGGTGCACGAATCTTGCATTTCCGCAGCTGGGCTTGTGGGCTGTGGTCGGCCCTGGCAGGCACCTTAGGGGTTGCTTTAGGTGCCTAGGTTGGTGCCGTCCTGCAGCCACTTGCACAGCTGCTCCGCCTTGGCCATTTCCGTCTGTGCTTAGTCAGGCGCCCTCCACGTGATGGAGTGAGAAGTCCACGCCCGCTGCGTGTGGTACCGTGAACTGGGCCTTACGTTGTGGTCACGCGGCTGGTTCCAGGCTGCAGCGTGCACTTGCCACCTTGGGGTGGCCGATGAAACCCGTTGCTGGCTCTGCCCCAGGAGTCTCTGGGCAGCAGGTTGGGAACGGGGCCGTGAGGGCGGGTTTTAGGAGGTGGTGGATGCTGATGCCTGACTGGGACCCCGCTCTGAGGCAGCAGCACGGACTGCCCATCGCCTCCGAGACAAACTTCCTCCGAAGCCCCGGAAAGCTTTTCTTCGTTACTAGTCATCACAGGGACGGTTAAGAGAAGCTTTGAGTTTGTCCTGTTACTGCTCTTCGTGCCGGAAATACACGTTTACGTAATTGTCCCTCGGGACAAGCATGCGAGGCCGTAAATCCTGAGCCTTCCCTTGGGCCCCCGGGGCTCCTTCCTGTCTTTCTGGGCTGCAGCAGCCCCGTCCACGGCTCCACTTACGCGGCTTAGTTGCTCCCGGCCAACACCAGCCGGAGAATTCCACCTGCCTCCTTCCCTCGCCTGAGCTGGATCAGCCCCCGTCCCACGAGAAGGAGGGAGGGGACAGGACAGTGAGGGGAACAGAGACGCATTCACATCACTTTTATTCCAGCGTATTGTCAGGCTTGTTCTCTGTTATTAGTAGTAGTTGTTAATCTTGCTGTGCCAGGTTTATAAAGGAAACTTCGTCCTAGATACGTATATGAAAAAACACAGGAAAAGACGTAGTTTGTCTCCAGTTTCAGGCGTCCCCCTGGGGCCTCAGACCCTGTGCTCAATCAGGGAAAAGGATATTGCCCTTGTTGGAGGGTTGGTTCTTGCCCCCCTTTTCCTGGTGTCACTCAGAGCTGTGCCGTAGCCCACTCTGCACTGAGGCCGGTGCCTCGGGGTCTGCCGCTCCCGTGGCCCATGTGGACAGCAGGCTGCGTGCGGTCAGCCGAACATGGAGGCTGCCCCTGAGGTGCCAGCATCAAGGCCAGGACAAGTCTTAACTTGCCAGGAGCTCATACCAGGAAGTGTGTACTTGTCGGAATCGAAGGGAGCTTTGGAGGACACACTTGGCAGGGGAGGTGTTCTGGTTGCTTCGGAGTGGGGCCTGTCCCGTGGGGCGGTGCTTCCTCTCGTGCAGGGTGAGGAGGCTGGCAAAGGAACCTTGGTGGGCCGGGCAGGGGCCCTTGTCCCGGCAGCAGGCGTGGCAGGGTTGGGGGGGGCTGGGGCCCTGGGGCTGAACTGACCTGCCGCCTCCTGCGGCCCCCGCATGGCCTGGGCTGTTTTACTGGCCGACTGCGACTGGAGCAAGTAGGAGAGCATCGGAGCTTCCGGAAGACGGGGACCGTTCTCGGTGCAGTACATGCGGTATTTGTGGTCCAGGACAGAAGCCACCGGGCCTGTGGCTCTGATGTGCTGTAGTTCCGTCCTGGCACCGCAAGGTGGTACTGTTGTACCGCAAAACGCGCGGCTGTGGCCAGGCTCCGTCCGCTTCTCCGTAAAGCCTGAGTGCTCGAGATGAACTGACTGCCTGTGTTTATAATCTCTGCGTGTGACTGGCCTTTTGATTACATGATTAGGTCCGGCAGCGAGGTCATAACCTACACGGAGAACAGTTCCCGTTTGGACCGGCGGCTGAATGAGATCGCATCTGTGAAACCTAGCACAGGGCCATTAACTTCCTTGTCTCCCCTTTCTTTTGCGTTAAGAGGCTTCACTAAGTTCCTCTTTGTCCTAAAATAATTTGCCAGTGTTTTACTAAGGTACCAGTTAACTGGGCCGTTTTGTCACAAGATTTCCAAAGCCGACACCAAACCTAGGCCTGACTGTGTTTTCTGCACTGCAGGCATCATTTTGCTCCCATGAGTCTTGCGTGAGGGTGAAACGTTTTGTTAACGTGCAGCCCTGTTACCTCCTGTGCAGCGGTGGCCGTCGAGGGCAGGCGGAGCCCATCCGTGCCTGGTCTGGGTGACGCCTGCGGGGAAGCCAGGCCTGGCAGGTCTGTGGTGTGGCTTGGATTTGTAGTGTCCCTGTGATGAAACGGGCTGTTGACCGTGTTGGTTCTGTACTTGTCCTCAGACCGAAGAGAAGGAAGGGGCCCCAGGCTGGACCATCCTGCGGGATGACTTCATGATGGGCGCGTCCATGAAAGACTGGGACAGAGAGAGCAACGGGCAGACGGCAGAACCCCCGGCCGGGCAGTGACACGGGCCGTGAGGCTGGGCCTGCAGGCGGCACGGTGACCGTCGCTTCGTAAGGGCCCCGCGTGTAAGAAAGCCGAAGGACGGACCTCCTGTTACCAGCTCAAGGTGTCCATTCTCACGGAACTTGGCTCACATTGTGTTTTCAACTTTGTATAATTTTAAGCATTGTGTCTGTTTGTCCAGGGAGATGCATAGATGCGCTCTTGGCCGCAGATGGTTTTAGGTTTACTTTTGGCCAGTGATGCTCCTTGTTTTGTTTCATTATTGCCAGTGTTTCTAGATATTCCACATTCTTTATAGATAAAATGAACTTGAAGTTAATAGTTTCCAACTTGCATACCTATGTATTTATAGCTTTGTGGGGAAGGTTTGATGTTGGTTTTGCTGAGCTTTTGAGAAAATCTATGTACTAAAATTTTAAGTTAGTAGTATTTCTGATTTGGGCTGATTGATTTTCTAAGGTATTTTGGCAAATGCGATGTAAGAAATTATCAAATCCTTACTTATATGTTATTTTCTACATGCTAAGTAATGTGCATAAATAATGACATAAGATTTAGGCATTGGGATATTTCTGCCTGGGAGATTCAGTGAGGTGGAATTCTCACATCTCACTTACACAACGAGACAGAAGTCCAAGGAAGAACATTCAACAGGTTTTGGTCCTTCTTCTCTTCGTGAATACTGAAATTCTCTTTGATTCTCTTTGTGGTCTGGCTGACCAGGGAAATAGTCGAGTTAGCTAATGGTAGCCTGCGTCAGGACACGGCATGGGACTTGAGACTTGGTTCTTCACTGTTGCTGTCAAGGTTACTAAATTCAGTGAGTTTTAGCATCTCACTGTTAAATAAAAAGGGAAGACAAAGTAAGACTCTAGTGACATTCCAGAATTTCTATGGAACTGGCCCAAGATCTAAGTTTGTGTGGAAATTATTTAATAAATGTGACCTATTCCCTTTTTTTAAAAATTTTACTTCAAAATAAAATTGAGTTGCCACTATAAAAGCATATATCATATTAGAGGCTACAAAGCATATATAAATTACATAAAGTAAATTACGTCATAAAGATGGGATGTTTTATACGTACTCGTATTTCTGCATCTTGGCTGGAAAATATTTAAGTTAAATACAGTACTACCATACATGAATATGAATCTAAGGGTGAGCATATTATTTTAGAATGTGTGTATCTTTAGGTGACTGGTTTTCATAATTTAACTCTTACCTCTACCCTAAATATCTAAATTCCTCTGATATCAATTAGGTAGATAATCCTGGTTGTTTCTGTATTGTTACTGAGTTCTTTGCGGAGGGAAATAGAAGGCGCTGCATTTCTAACCCCTCCCAGTTTATCTTAATATAATGATAATTGGATTTAATTTTGGCACCTATTTAAAGTAATATAGTAATAAAGGTTATTTTTATTTACAAAGAACTATCCAAAGCAGTAACCAGGTAGTTGGTAACTAGATGCTATCTTGTTCCCTTTTCTCCATATTTCGATGGCTGGGAAGAATGTCTCCCTATTTAGTGTTGTTTGATATTGGTTATTGTTGTTCACCATTGAAATTTCAAAGTCAGAGGTAATACCTGTTTTCGATGGAAAATAACAGAATCCTCTTAGTAGTTTAGTACTTTAACTTGGAGTTGGAATTCTAGATTTATTTCCAGGTTGCCTAGCGTTCCTCTTGATCAACTGCTATTCTACTCCTTGAAGCCTGTACATGGAAACCCTTTGAATGGACCAGTTCAAAGGCTCACCTTAGCAGTCAGAGCCTGGAATGACTTGGTGGGGGGTTCTGGAGGGTTATTTGAGGATAAGTCCAAGTTCTTCAAAAGTTTTTGAAGTTCTTCAAAAGTTCTTCAAAAGCAAGTAGGTGAAAAGGAACTGTTCTAATACTGAAAAACCTCTTAGGTCTTTTTAATCACTGCTTTGCTCAGTGAACAGATGGAATCACCGAGTGGCTCCAACTAGAGTAACCTGCACCCGTGCTGGGTGTTGGACCAGGGTGGGCTCCACAGGCTTCAGACCTCAGTCCGTAGGGCCCTTGTTACGCACACCAGAGCCCGTACGGTCTAAAGTCAAGGTGCGGGGAGAAGGAGACCCTGGAGACATAAACGGTGTTGCCGTAAAGGAATCCACCGTCTAGGAAAACACCGGCGAAGGACTCTGAAGAGCATAAATGTCTCCACAGAAGAGAGAGGAGAGAACAAATAAATAAATTGATACTTTTGCATCTTTTGGATAACTTTCTTCTCCACGTGTATGTTATTTTTGTTATTTTTATTAATATACGTGTTCATTTTTCAGTGAAATGCCGGTTTTTCTTTCCATTTTTTCAATGACAACACAGCATGATTATTGTTCGTGCCACGTGAATTTCACTTTGAAAACAAAACATGAAAAATCTGTAGATCTGTCTTACATTTGTAATTTCTTAAGGGTGTGTGTGTGTGTGTTTGTGTTTTCTTCGTCCAGGCCGCTGTACCAGAATACCAGAGGCTGGATAGCAAAACACCACCATTGACTGTGTGGTTCCGGAGGCTGGGAAGCTAGAGACCACCTGCCTGCAGGTCTGGTGCCTGGTGAGCATCTCCTGTGTGCAGGCAGCTGACCTCTCGCTGAGTCTCCCCTTGGGGGAGAGAGCAAGCTCACCTCTCTCAGTGCCTCTTACAAGGACGCTAATCCCATTCCCCAGATACCATCACGCTGTGGGTTTGGGCTTCCGTGAACGCATTTGAGGGGGAGGCAAAAACGGTGTATAAAACAGCAAGTTCTTTTTTTTTTTTTTTTTTAAAGATTTTATTTTTACGGAGAGGGGCCGGGAGAGAGACATCAGTGTATGGTTGCCTTTCACCTCCAGCTACGAACCTGGCTTGCAACCTGGATATGTGCCCTGGCTGGGAATTGAACCAGCGACCTTTGGGTTCACAGGCCGGCACCCTATCCACTGTGCCACCAGCCAGGGCCTAAGTTGTTCATTTTTAACTTAGATGTAGAATAACTTCAGTTAGCATTGTTCCTTAAATTTCGTAATGGAATTTCTTCATAAAATTCAGTGAAGCGTTTAGCTTTAATTGACCACCCATTCTAGGAACTTCTAGGAAGTTTGAGTGATGATAATTACAGTAAAATAAGGGACATCTGTACATCTATAAAGACCAAAAAGTTGAATCCCCTCCTTTTTGAACTTAAAATTCCTGCAGTTCTTCCTGTGCAATTTGAATCGTGTGGTAATTTGGATTAACAGTGATCACTTGACACCAATCAGTTACCTCTGATGACTTAAAAAAATATTTTTATTATAATGAAACTGAAGTTGTATTTGAATAGGGACCCTAGGAAAATGGAGCTTGTCTAGGGCTGTGAACAGATTCACTTGTTGGTGTTGACAAGATAACTTCATTTTTACTTGGGAACACGTGGCAGATGGGCAGCCTGATTCACCTGCCCTTTTCTGAAACTCAGCTGTTGGGACCCCTGTGACTCACTCCTCCCGGCACCTAGCGGTGGGAAGGGCCGGAGCCTGGAGCCTGGCAGGTACTGTGGGCACGGAGGCGGCCGTGGAGTGGCAGGAAGAACAGGCTCTGGAAGTGGGAGAGAACTACCATGCCCGCAGAGAGCCATCGTGCCTTCCCCGAGAAACGGGAGAGGGAGCCTTGGCGGCGGGAGAGGCATCTTCCCGCCCTGCAGCAGCCGTGGGCTCGCCAGGTGAACCTCCGAAACGCGATTCTGTTGGAGTGGCAGGATCAACGCACAGACTGGAAGGGGGCCGGGTGTCGGAGGAGGTGCCGTTGGAGCTGTGGCTAATTTAGTAAAACACCGAGAGCAGTGGTCAGCTGTCACGTCACTCCCCTGCTTCAAACTCACCTCGGGAGCCCACCTGGTCAGGAGCTTTCCTGATACGCGTCTTCGTGGTCCAGTTGGTTCCAGCAAGCACTAGGGTCCTGCACATGGAGGTTGCAGATCTGGGGGGGCCGGGGAGACAGAGCACAATGAGCATTATTATTATTAGCACAGCCAGTTTAAACTGATGAGGTGTTAACCACATTTGTATAAATAACAGTTTCTCTAACCCCTGAGTCATTATCCTGCATTTCTAATGCAGTCGGTTCATAAACATCAAAAGCTAGGACACCGAAGCAGTTTGGGGTCAGAACCAGCCCGGGCTCTGGGCGGGAGACAGTGAGGGCTGTGTCCCCAGTGCGTGGGTGGCCCCTGGGTGGCCTCACAGCTGTTGATTCACCCTCCGGCCACTAGACAGTTGCCTCTGCGCCTGCAGACCCAGACCTCAGTCTTAGGTAGGAGTGTGTCCCCTCCCACGGGGCGGACAGTGGGTTCCCATCCGCGCGCAGCAGCTGCCCTGAAACGCTGAGCAGCACCAAGCATAACATCTGTCTCCGTGCAGTAACGCGGCCCTCTTACGTGTGCTGCAAATAGAAGAGCTCTGAGTCCAGGGTTCCAGGTGATCCTGTCCTCTACAAACGGGAGGGACACCGGGGAGCACGGATTGCACAGCACGGCCGCCCTGATTTGGTCCCTCTGCCAATAAGTGAAATGGCAGTGACATCAACCGTTTTCAGAAATAGTCTTTATTGTTAGGTAACAAGGCATCATTTTGCAGTCACGACCGAGTCTAGAGTTCAGTTTGAACTCTCCTTAGCTACGTGTCCTTGAGTTTCTTAAAACATTTTGAGACTCGCATGGAAATCAATTTTAATAACTACCCTGCTTTGAACATTGAACATACAAAAAAAAAAATACTGAGTCTTTCCCGCCTCTGTGTCACCTGTTTCTTTCTGTCTCCCTGTTAAAACTTATTTTTAAATAAGCACATTTTCTTGATTTATTAAAAACATTTTTCCTGTTTGCTCTCGACCATCTTATTTCAGCAGTCCCATCAGTCACCCAAGTAAAATTTGCAAGAGAAAATGCCCTAATAGCCAACATTTATACAGTAATTATTACGTGCCAGATACTGTGAAAGGTTTTTATTCCTTAGTGCAAATGGTGAAGTAGGTGCTGTCATTGTCCCCAATATACAGTGAGGAAACCAGTGAAATGACCTGCCCAAGGTCGCGAGAGCTTCTAGGCAAAGCAGTGATTCCTCGCTTTTCAGATGATAGGCAAACCTTACAGAAGATGGGGTTCTAGGAATGAACTCGGCTCTGGAAAAAGACCTGGAAGGGCACGTTGCATTTCTCTCTCACCAACTAATGACGTGAACAGGGAGTGGTAGCCGCCACGTGTTGTCCTTTTAAAGGGCTGTTCCTTCTGTAACCTAATCTAGTTCACTAAAGCCTAGCGTGCTGACATCTTTTGCTACTAAGAATTTAAATTTTCTAAATACGCTTTATAAAGAAAGACTAGATTTTAGCTTCCAATGCTATTGGCTACAAGATGGCAGGGAACTGCATCTTTTTCATTGAGGGGGTCCCGTTGTTACGAACCTGGGATCTTTTCTAAAAGTACATGTTCTCCTATCTTCGTAGGAAAATGTAGTTTCCATTTTTCGGGCAGGAGTTTGTATTATGTCGTGCGGTTCCTTCAGCAAATCAGTGAAATATAGGGTATTCTTAAGGTGGAACTGGAAACGGTTAATTACAGTTTTAAGGAAGAATTTACAACAAAATGACATTGTAGGATCGTCTTAAAACACCAGAGAAAATTTCCCCAAACAAGTTGTAAGACGTACCCCTGCTGTCCCCTAGGTGGCAGGCTTTAAGCTGTCATTGAATTAACTGTGACAGTTGGCTTCTTTTGAGCCATCTGTACAATCATGGCATTGAGTGGATTTCGTCGGTTCAACCACCCAGATAGGCCTGCTGATCCTGCAAGTAGTCTGTTGTTTAAGGACCTTCATTAACATCGCAAACCTTTTTAACAAACAAAAAACATGTTATCTCCAACACCATTTTTGTGAACTGCAGAAGTCTCTGGCTCATGGCACACACCCGTCTTTAGATTTGTGTCCTTGGTTTGTGGTAAATAGCTTGCCTTTGGATGGGACCTGGAAAGATAACTGATTTTGAGCTTAAGAGGACACGTAGTTGTAACTGAAATCTTAAAAAAAAAAATAGGGATCTTGATCATAAAAAACTTCAAGGGAATAGGAAACAGCCCTCTCCATCATGTGAAGTTGAACGTCAGGCGTTCCCTGATGTCCTGCAGCCTTTAATGATTATTAACTAGGAAGACCAAGGTGTGAAAAGTCAAGAGTGGGAGACCCCCAAACACCAACGGCAGACAGGAGACCTCCTGTCCTGTTTTTCTGTTCACCAAAATGGGAAGGGGACATTATTCATTGCCACTGTTTGGATTCTTCACTTCGTGTTAATTTTCCAAAATTTAAAAATGAATTCGGCTGAATGCAGGATACGTGAAATGCTTCTAACCCTTCGTCATTCTTACCTTTATCCTCTTTCTTTCCCTGTGGGACTTGGGTTTTCAGGGAGCTCAAAAAGAATCTGGACCAGGCACCTCTGAGGGGCTTCAGTTTTGGGGTGGTGCATGTTTACACAAATCCTAGAATTGTACAATGAGCATTTTCAAATTAGAGCTCTGGTGGTGATTATTTGAATGTGTAGCTTAGGCAAAAAAAAAAAGGCTTGGAAATAGGCCAACTTTATCACTATTATAATCAAGAAAATGTGAAAGTCTGATGTATTCCACAGACTCAGATTTTAACGTGGCTTCATTTTAAAATGTGTGACTGAGGGACAGTCCTGGTTTCCCCCTGTTGACCCCTGCAGTGTGGGATCAGTTCCCTGTCACCCTAGTTACAAGGACAAAGCCATTAGTCCCTCGTACAAATCAGAGCAACCCATCTAGCTTTGCTTTTTGAAGTAATTATTCAAGTTTACTTACATGCATCTTTTAAAACTACTTATGTACTCGTTTTATGTTCTAACAAAAATACCTCCAAGTTTTTTCTTTATGTGCAGTTACTATTGCCTATGGATTTTTATCTGGTTTTAATTTTTTAGTTGCAGGATAATGGAGGCAGCAGGAAGGCAAGGTTGTTTGAAACATTGGTTGGTAACTTTGCCCATGAAAATCTGCACATTGGGATTTGACGCACCCTATGCAGTCCACTGAAATGATGACAGATACATCTATTTAAAGACTCCGTATCGCAACAAAATAAAAATGCCCTTTTATGCCATCACACCACGTATTTTAATGTCACACTATTTTAACTATGAGAACATAATGATGATTTTTCTCCAGCATTTGCCTTTTCTGTCCCTCCCTCCATTGTATTTTACTGTTTACTCTGAGCACACACACCTCTCTCCCCCTCCCCACCCGACGGCCTGATTCCAGCTCTCGCTCTGAGAAATGTGTCCATGGACGGTGGGTGGCCAGCCAAGTCAATCTATAAGATGGAGCGTCCAACGGCCCTCAAAAACGGGGGGAAATTCTGCTTCAGGCTTCTTCTTATGGGCATGAGCATTTTATTCAGCACGTAGCCAGAGTCGACTGTCTTGACAACTGTCCCCATAAGTGATCATTTATTTCTGTCAGTCACCACTACATGCTGTTTATTTACATCAGCCACTAGAGCTACAGGGACAAGAAAGCAGAGGCTGGGGGATGACAAAGCCCAGGCCACTGAAAACGCCCCCCAGGGAAGGACCTGGAGAGGCTGAGGGCCCAGCAGCTGCAGCCAGTACTCCATCAGCCAACCCCAGCCCCACAGGTTGCCACCGCGTTGCATTAAACCCTCAAAAACAGGAGGCCTCTGTGTGGTCCTGTCCCTGTCTCTGGAGTCCCTCTCTTTATTTCTCAGCGCCTCCCTGCCCATTGTCCCCGCCTTCCTCATCACATCTCTCTCATAATGGAAATAACCAACTCCTTTTCTTCGTTGTTGACAGCAGAAACGTGTTTATAGAAATGCACACGGAACCCCGAGAGAAAAATCATATAGACCGTTGTTCTCCAGCTGTGGCAAAGTTCACATCATAAGTATATTTTCACCTGAAAGGGTTTTGTTGTATCTGTCAAGCAGTATGTTGAGAGCAGTATGCGATCAGTTACGCCAGGTCCGGAGACTTTGTCCTACCCACCTGGTGTTTAAGGCCGGGAACCCAGTGGGGAAAGTTTTCTGCATTGTTCTCCATGAATCACCCCATTTGGGAAGAACCTGTTGGACCTTCAGCTCTGGCTTATGATCCATCGGACTAGAACCCCAGGATAATGAGCAGTTGGTTTCATAGCAAACACTCATTTAGCCTCTTGTAGGAATTCCACATGACTTAAGTGAATAGACCCACTAAGGAGCCAAGAAGAGCCAGCGGTCAAAACAGCTGCACCTCTACTGTGCTCTGGGAAACAGAATTCCATTTCAGGGTATTAAATAGCAGGAGACCTTAATCTTCAGCTGGGACATGACTATGATAGTGAGAATTCTATTCATCAGAAGTGGGGTTTCTTTTTGTCCTCTTTTCCTACAATTTCTGGGGGCAAGATACCATATTGGTTTTTTTTTTTCCAAAAACAATGTTTAAGAGAACTTGACCTTGTACTTAGAGAAACTGCCAGGAGGTATGATCGTGAAGCAAATTCTTGTTGGTCACTTCCTTGGCTTTTTCATTGTATTTACACCTGAGAAAGTGGAGGCCACGTGTTTTATGACACGTCCCTGACAGATGAAGAAGTGAGAGCTTAGGAGATTGGTTAGGAGCATTTAATGAGCACATAGTAGGTGCCAGGCTGTGTGAGAAGTGCCTTCTGTACTTTGTGTAGTTGATTCTTCACCATAATGTTATGTTGCTGGTACCACCATGACCCAATTTCACAAATGAAGAAATGAACTCAAAGGGGGTTAGTAACTTGGCTGGGATCCCAAACCAGAAAGTGACAGAAATTTAAACCCAAGGAAACCTGACTCCAGAGCCGGCCCTTTTAACCACCGTGCCGTCCCGCCTCCTTGAGGTAATCAGGAGGGTCTATATGGATTACCTACCCTTTCACCACGAAGACTGGACAAAGTCCCTATTACATACTGAGTTCTCATTAAACACAGTGAATGTTTACTTTTCGAATGTTGAGACGCAAAGATTCCACGAGAGTTATTTCATACAAGAGAAGATTCCTTTCCCGTTACAGGGAGGCAACCCTGACAGTCTGGCCTGTTACCTGGTCAGAGGCCTGAGAGGTGCAGTGCACTCACCCACACCAGAGGGTTTCACCGACCCCTGCCCCGTCCTGCCTTCCTGGGCTTTGGGGGAACCAAAAGTGGCCTCTCAGGAACGGACCAGGGGTCTAAGGGGTCGGAAAGTAAGCTGTGTGTGTTGAGCAGGTCGGGAGTCAGGGACAAAGGTGTGTGTTTCCTGTGGGGGGAGGGGAGGGCCTAGGCTGGTTTTCTGGAAGTGACGTGGATGGACTCAGGCTGCGCTGTTCACACTTGAACCTCAGTCCCCTGCCCTCAGCTGCGTTTGTGTCTGTACCGAGAAGGGGAGTCCCGGCTTGCGGGGAGGCTCAGCCAATGCCACGGGTGATGCCCCGGCTGTGAGAATAGTCTCTTGTGTCCCATTGTGTATTTTGCTAGATCGTTGCACGTCTCAAGCTGAACTCACAGGGTGACACCTTCCTGAAACTCTTAGCCCCTCTTGAGTGTGTTTTGCTTTGGCCGTTGGAGCGGTGGCCAGCCGTCTCCTTGCGTGTTGCTGCATCTGAAACTGGCCTCGGGGACAGGCCCCTGCCCACACTAATCGGTATGCTTTCAGAGTTCATTGGAAGTGGGTCTGAGCAGTTCCTTTCCTCAGGAGTTTCCCAGTGTGTATCAGGAAGGGGGGAAATGCACATTGAAGGGAATTTGGAGCATGCTGGGTTGAAAGGGGTTGAACAGTTTTCTGAGAAGTTCAGAGAACCTGTGATGTAACGAGGGGGACCGAGCATCTGTCACAGAGCGCCCGGTATGTCCCCAACTTACATCCCTGCAAAGTCCACGTTTGGGAGGCACGTCCTGGTCCCGGCGTGTCTTTCTTACAAGTCCGTAGTGGGTAAGAAGGTAGACAAGGAATCCTGACTGCACACCCCAGCTCTGCTACTTCCCGTGTCCTTGGGCTGACTACCTAACCTCTCTGCCATAGTCTCCTTGCCTGCAAATAGTGATGATGATGATGATAAGCATACCTCCTCTGGAGTCTTGTTGTGAAGATTCAGTGACCATATACATCTCCCTTCCCTACCTATCTCTCTAAGTGAAATACGTGGTAACTCGAACTCTGCAGCCTTCTGTTTACTAATAACCTAGGCCCCCTACACAGGAAAAGTATGCATTTCAAGAGTTAAGAGAAAATTCCTCCTGACCTTTCTGTCATAAAAGGAACACGTAGCTAGGGAATAAAGGGGCTCTCATTTTGGGGACAACTCCTGTTGCCAGTGTAAATCATCCATCTGGTCAGTACGGCACAGTCACAGTGAAGTGCCAGTGCCGAGTAACGAAAGGCGGACTGAAAGGCATAACCGGTGGCAGGAACCCTTCCTGACTTCATCTCATTTGGACCAGGTTGAAAGAGTGCATGTCAAGCTATGTGTCATGTACAACGGTAGACATCAAACACTTAGAATCCATGGCACGGAAAGAATGAAGCTGGTGGGGACTGTCTAGCCAGAGCCGGAGGTGGAGAGAAAGCTCTATCGAGAGAGAGAGAGGTGGCTCAGGCAGCAACTTCAGACCCATTCGCTTCCTGCGCAGGGTCAAAAGCAGAGAGGTCTGTTGGGGCCGATCACGGGGTGGGGTGGCGGGCTAGACTGCGACCAACTAGAGGATGCGTTAGGACGCAGGCACTAGACGAGTGTCAGGCACAAAATGGTCCCGCCACAAAGGCCGGAGGTGACAGTCAGCCGGGAAGGCTTGTGCCAGGGTCGGCCCGGCCGGAGTAAGCCGGCGCTGGTCTGCGTCCGCGTGTGCCTTTGGGTCGGGCCGACGGCGCGGGAGGGCGGCCGCCCCGCTCCGGGGCAAGTGATGCCGCGGGGGAGGGAGCCCCGCTCACTCGGAACCCGCGGCTTGATAGCGCGTCCTTCGGCAGCCGGGGCCAGAATGACTATATAAAGTAAATACCGTAAATCACCGGCGTCGGGCGCGCACTCCACCCCGCCCACACACACCCTGCAGGGTCGGGGCCAGCTCGCGGTCTGGGGGAGAGAGGACTCCGGACTGTAATCCCAGCACGTCACTTTGTTGAAGGCAAACACGTGGTGCAGGGGAACTTATAAATCTCTGCTCCCAGGCAAGCCCGTGATGTTATCTGCTGGCAGCAGGTTCGCCTCGCGGGGAGCTCCGGAAGCGCGGGGCGCGGGAGGGCGCGGGAGGGCGCGGGGGAGAGCGCGAGCGCCGGCGCCGGAGGCCGGGCAGCGAATGGAGGACTAGCGTAACGGTCTCGGGATCCGGCGGAGAGGGTGCTGGGCGCGGAAAGGAGAAAGGAGGAGGGTCGACTTCAGGGTGCCAAGTGCCGACCTCCCCTGAGCGAGGAAGTCCGAGGGCAGAGAAACCAGGAGAGCTGGGGGAAGGGTGGGCCTCCCAGGGAAGCCGTGCGCCACCCCTTTAGGATAAAAGTGCCCCGCCAGAGGTCCCGGGCGGTGGGAGCCACGGCGGCGGCCGCC
This sequence comes from Noctilio leporinus, assembly GCA_004026585.1. Lineage (NCBI taxonomy): Eukaryota > Metazoa > Chordata > Mammalia > Chiroptera > Noctilionidae > Noctilio > Noctilio leporinus. The sequence goes on from PVIW01000079.1 coordinate 733,526, forward strand.
CGTCGTCTGCTGCCGGGTTGGCGTTTGGAGCGAGAGGAGGAGGAGGAGGAGCAGGAGAAGGAGGGAGCTGGAGGCTGGACGCGTCTGCCGGCGGCGGCGGCGGCAGCAACGTGGAGTAACCGGGCGGGTCGGCGCGCTCCGGCGGGGGTGGAGGCCACCGCGCGCGGCTCCAGGAGAGGATCCTCGCCTCCGCGGCCGGCGCTGCGGCCGCCGCCGACCCGCGCGCGTCCCGAGCGCAGCCTCCTCCCCGCGGCGCGCCAGGCTCGCCCCCCGCGCGCGCCCACGAGCGCGCGCGCCCACACTCACACTCACACACACTCACACACGTGTGCGCTCCTCCGCTCCCGAGCTGCTGCTGCTGCTCCCCGCGCCGCGGCGGACCCCGGGGCCGAGCCGCTCCTGCCTTAAATCCCCAAGTTCCGCCGCGCGGCCCCCGCGCTGCGCTCCCGGCGCGCCTCCCGCCCGCCCGCGGCCAGCGGGACCTCTTCACCGCTTCCCTCCCGGCCCGAGGAGCCGAGCTCCGGCCCGCTGCTCCGCACCCGAAACTGACACTCCGAACTCCGTGTCCTCCTCGCAAATTCATTTCTGCCTCATAGCCACCCGTCTCTTGCCCCCGCAACCTCGTCGCTCCAAGACAACTTTTTTTTTTTTTTTTACTTTCCCAAGTGAGGGTTCCCCCTGCCCATCGTGCATTAATATTTCCACTTTGGGAACTACTGGCATTTTCTTTTTAAAGGAATTCGAGCAAGATACCTTTTTTCCACCCCCCACCCCCCTTGGACATTGACTCGGTAGTTGGCAAAAGTTTCTCATTAAAAAAAAGAAAAAAACAATCTAGCTGATCTGTACTTTGAGACTGGTTGGTTTCTTTTCTATTTTTTGTATACATTTTTTTTTCCCCGTAAGTTTTTTTCCACCGTTAAAAAAATGCACTACTGCGTGCTGAGCGCGTTGGGGCTCCTGCATCTGGTCACGGCGGCGCTCAGCCTGTCTACCTGCAGCACGCTGGACATGGAGCAGTTCATGCGCAAGAGGATCGAGGCGATCCGCGGGCAGATCCTGAGCAAGCTGAAACTCACCAGCCCCCCAGAAGAGTACCCCGAACCCGAGGACGTGCCCCCGGAGGTGATTTCCATCTACAACAGCACCAGGGACTTGCTGCAGGAGAAGGCTAGCCGCAGGGCGGCCGCCTGCGAGCGCGAGCGCAGCGACGAGGAGTATTACGCGAAGGAGGTTTACAAGATAGACCTGCCGCCCTACATGTCCTCGGAAAGTGAGTACTGTTTTCTGCTTCCGTTCCCCGAGGCTTAGCCCTGCCCGAGGCTCTCCAGACGGCCTCCACTCCGGGGACCCACCTTCCCCGCCCTGCCCCTGGCCCACCCACCTCCCCTCGGCCGGGGTGCTGGAGAACTTGAGGCTCGGGAATGTTGCCTCCCGACTGTACTTTCTCCATCCGCCCCCCCCCTCGCCTCCGGCCTTTTGAAGGCGCTTCTCTCGCCTCCTCGCCCCTGAAATTCTTTGCCCGGCCACCAGCGAGAGGTTAGCTGTCCTCTGTCGCCCAAGGGGCGCTCCCCGGGGCTGAGCTCAGCAGGGAAGTGGTGGTGGGTTTCTTTTCCTGGCCCTGGTGGAGATGGAGAGGGTCCAGCTGGTGCACGAAGGGTTAAAAAAAAGTGGCTCAAAGCTAGGCTCTCCGGAAGGCGCCCCTCTCCGGGCTGACCTATCAAATGGCTCCCCCAGGCTTCCCTGTTGTCTGGAGCTCCCCCCAAAATATCAGCACTGCCAAGACAAACCCGATTTGGAGAAACCCCTCAAAAAACCTACCTCCAAACCCCCGATCCTTGAACCTATTGCCACAGCTAGGTGTTTACGTTCCCCAAAGGCCAGCTCCTGTAACCACGGCCCCTTTTGATGTCACCTGGAGTGCTGGGAAGGGCAACTTTGCTTCTGACGATGCTGAAAGGGATTTGACTTCACGGTCCTTTCCAGAATCCACTCAAACCTGCCTTCCTAAGCTCGCGGTCTAGCGGGTCATTTTTCCTGTGCGTTTATTTTTCTCCCTCTTGAGCCCTGGCTCCTGCAGTTACTTGGGTGCATTCCTAAATCTCGGATAGAGTAGAACACGGCTGGTTAAAAAAAAATAATAATAAACCGGCTTCTCTGAGGGCAGCGACTTCAAAACAAGCTGGAAGACAGTAGCAGTGGGAGTGAAATGATTTATTGGGGATTTCCTTGGGGGGTCAAGGAGGGGGATGGTTACCTTAGAATTACTTCCAAGTTCTTAAAGAAAAAAAAAACAAGGAAAGAAAAGACGTATCCAGTAGTACCTGAGAGGGTTAAATACCAGGAAGAAGAAGAAAAAGAGAGAGAGAGAGGAAAAAAAAGCTTCCACATTTGCTTAGTCCAAACCCCAAGTTGTAAACTTTTCATTGGTTGCCGGTTTCTCCCCACCCCGTCCGTTGCCCTATATACTGCTGGCTGCTTCCACAGTCCCTGCCTTTCCTCACTAGATAATATGGCCATCTTGATCATTTGATCCTAGAGGTTCTAATTGTGGGGTGAAGCTTTTCTCTTCCAATATTTGTTTTCAGTTTGACAAGTCGCAGCTCTGTGACTTGATGGTCTTAGGGTGCCAGGGTCTGTAGCTCGGCCCTGGCCCCCTCGCCTGTGCTGGGCTTCTCCTCTTGCCTGAGGGCAGCGCACATGCAGGGGTTCCTGGCAGACACCAGCCACCACCCACGGTGGCGATCAATACACCCCACCCTGGCTATGCCCGGCAGGAAGCAAAGCTTGCTGGCTGGGCTCCAGCCAAGGAGATATTAGGCAAGAGAAGTTCATTGTCATCCATCCAAAACCTGACAGGGGGTTGAGTCAGTTGCTTTCTCCCGCACGTGCATGCTTTCTGCTGGGATCTGGGCCGACAAACAAGTGTGCTATGGAGAACCTGAACTCGTCATCCCTAGAGAGAGTTTACCTGCAAAAGCGCTAATGAGCGGCCAACACTTTCTAAGAGAGGAGGTCGTTAGATAGGTGTGGAGAGGTCGAGTTCTTCATGAGAAGTCGCTAAGACTTTGTTCTTTCAAGTGCGTTTCAGTGCAAAGAGCGGAGAGGACCTAACCCAGGTTCGTGGTCATTACCACACTGGCAAAGTCCTCAGAGTATTAGGGGTGCAGAAGATGGCATCTAAGATCAGCGGACAGATTCTCTTCCCCTCTCCACTCCCAGCCACCAAATAAATGAAAACTTCCAACAAGTCCAGTATAAAAAAAAAAAAAAATAGGTACTATCAGTTTTCATACAAAAGACAGGCTTCTTGAAGCCTGGCTTGCGCGTGGAAGTTTAGGAGCAGCAAACCATATTAATTGCAGACCTGATCACACGGTGCAAGAGCTGTGGACAATTTTATAGAAAGTAGGTTAACTGATTTTCCAGCACTTTCTAGTTATACTGGAACATAGTAAAGCCTTCCAAAAAAGAAAAAAAAAAAAAAAAAAGGAAGAAAAGAGAAAATCGCTCCACCATATTTTTAAAGAGAGCAAATTGAAAGTACAGCCCAGACTTTGATACCAACTGCTCCCCTTTAGGACTCGGGCAGCGGCCGCGGCGGGGGAGGGAATGTGCCTGTCCAGTCTTGCAGTGGATTCAGGGAGGGTCACGCCGCAGAGCCCAAGGCTTGGGAACGATCACGGGTTCAGTTTTTAGCCCCAGCTTAGTAGTGCTCGGGTTGTGACTGAGCTCAGATATTACAAATATGCTCTACTTCTACCCAGTGAGCTATATATCATCACAGATGGCCGATAGGCCTTTGTGGGACATTTTATGCAGTTCAGACGACATATTTTTAGCAATGTGGACATTTAAAAGTAAAAATATAAGAGATATTGTATATGCCTTCAGGCCTATTTTGTCTTAAATATTATCCTTGGCCCAGCGTGCTGTATAAATACAGTAAATATGAATAGAACTGGCCAGTTGCCAGTTTCCTAGGATGAATTTTAGTCAGGAAAGGTATTTATGGGATATAAATAATACTGTGTCAACATTTAAAGAAGGGGTCTGATTAGGTTTGAATTTATTCATATTGATCTTTTCACATGCTGTTAGTTTAAGGCTCAAAGTGGAGTTGGGCTTAGGTGTACCGATAGTTTACCTAGTGGGAATTTTGGTGGATTTCTTATTTTTTGGACAAGCCATTCGAAGTTTATGTCACATAGATTCAAAAGACACCGCACTTCTTGACATTTAGCAAGAGCAAACTTCCTTCACTAGACACGGTGTCCAATGATGGGCAGTTACAATCTGTAGAGACTTGGGAAGCGGAAGAAGGAAACCAGAAGTTTCATTTTCTATCTTTTCCTCCCCCTTTTTCATAGCAACAAATCGGGCATTTGCCGTGGTTCTGACTGTGGCGATTGCTCTCACACACACACACACACCCGCCCCACCCTCGGGATTCATTTGGCAACGTCCTGAGATATTTTTGGTCGGCCTGACTGGGAGTGGAGAGGTGTGATAGGCATTCGGAGAGCAGAGGCCAGAGTTGCTGTTAATCACCCCAGAACGCACAGGACAGCTGCCCCCGTCCCCACAGCAAAGAATCATCGAGCCCAAAGTGTTGGGTTGATAATGCCCATGTTGAGGAGTCCTGGTGAACCCACTATTTATTTGGGGTTCCTGGATTCTGCCATTTGATTTATTTCTTTTTCTTTCTTTTTTTTTAAGATTTTATTTTTAAAGAGACGGGAAGGGAGGGAGGCAGAGAGGGAGAGAGACATCAGTGTGTGGTTGCCTTTCACCTGCCTCCAGCTACAGACCTGGCTGGAGACCTGGCTTGCAACCTGGTTATTATGCCCTGGCTGGGAATCGAACCAGCGACCTTTGGGTTTGCAGGCCGGTGCCTTATCCACTGAGCCACACCAGCCAGAGCTGTAATAGTGCCATTTAAAAAATAATCACCTAAAAATAAAATACCCTTATCATCAAGAGGACATTAAAATGAGAGCATTGAATGGAAAGATAATCAGAAAGTTATGTTAATTAAATAGGGGTATGATTTGGACCATTTTGTATAGTATATGCTTTTTTTTTTTTAAGATTTTTTTTTTAATTTCATTATTTTTAGAAAGAGGGGAAGGGAGAGAGGCAGAGAGAGAGAGAAAGATCAATGTATGGTTGCGTTTCACCTGCCTCCAGCCACAGACCTGACTGGAGACCTGGTTTGCAACCTGGTTATGTGCCCTGCCTGGGGAATCGAACCTGTGACCTTTGGGTTCACAGGCCGGCACCTTATCCACTGTGCTACCAGCCAGGGCCTAGTATATGCTTTTTAAAATGATCTCAAAACACCTAAATTTGAGGCATCCAAGTTTCCCCATTCATTTAGCCCAGGGAAAGGCATGGCCCCACCCATCAGTAACTTGTCAGCAGCACTGTGATGCTAGTCAGAACAAAGAGACGTGAGAAATTGTCTTGCGTTTTCCTTGCAAAGAAAATAAGCAATCACGATAATGAAGAGTGGATTCTTCAAGCCAGGCAACCAGAGAAAGTAAATAATCGCGTTGGGTTGTTCTATTCTATTGAATTAGATAAACTAAAATGTACAGCCCGAAACATCACAGTGAGGTTTCCTTTGTCATCATTTCACATGACTGTTAAACATTTAATACCCAACAACATCCTGTTCTATTTCCCCCGTGATTTTCCAAGCGAAATGGTGAATCCTGGTAGCACTGTGCTGGGGGAAATGAGACTTAAGATTCTATTCATGGGTTGTCTTTCTGTGCAGAAATTGCTGGACGATGGGCCAGCTGCCCAGTGGAGGAAAATCTTAGTTTCTGGAACCTTGTAGTATTTTTGCTGAACGTTCAGAGATTTTATTTTTTAAGATTCTCTGTATGGGGATTTGTGAGAAAGAGAAACAAGAGGCAGAAAGGGAGAGAGAGATCAAAGACTAACCCTTGACTTGCACAACGACTGAGTTATTAATAAACAACAGGCCAACTTTAATTCTTGCACTCGTATTGCATCATGGCTTGTGCTAACTCCACTGTCTAATAGTGGTTTCATTTAGCTGAGGCTACATTCTGTCAGGATTTCCTCTCTTCTCTCACTTTTCAAGGACTAGGAAACACCCTCCGCAAATGTGCAGTGGGGCAGCCTTTGTTGTCAGGCGAGGCCGGCCAGCTTCCAGCCTCTCCTGAGGACTCCCCACCGGGAGGCTGGCTTTGTGGCCCAAGGGGCAGGTGGGGACCACTTGGCCTCTCAGAGGGACTCGCAGCCCTCGGTGCCTCCACAGCGGCCCCTGGGGGCGACTTCAGGAGCTGCACCTTTTGTTTTTTGTATAATGACTTTCCCCTGGTGCACCAGCCCTGACCTAACTCCGTTGTGGCATCTTTCGTATGAAGACAGGACAGAGGGACAGATCAGCATTCCTAGAGGACACGGGGATGGGAGAAAAGGGCTAATGACTCACCGCTGATTCACCGTGCGATCTGGGTGAGAACCGAGGAGGTCCCTGGACTCCTTGGCCTTCGCCCAGAAGTGACAACACACTGGAGGTGACATTTCTACAGGGTTAGCCGTGGAGCCTGGCCCTGGCAGAGACGTGCAGGCCAGCCTCGGAGCTGGGGCCTGGTGGGACCCCGCCCACCCCCCTTTGTAGGCCTAGCGGGAAGGTGTGCTGCAAAGAGGCTACTGGGAGAGGCTGGAAACAGCCACTCTGTCTGCCTGGATTGTAGCATTTTCGGGGCCGAAGGATCCTGGAGCGGGGACTTGGACTTGCAAGGAGATGTGCCCGCTTTCCTGTGGGAGCCCTTCTGCTGGAGGGAGGATTCCGCTTTTCAGAATCTGCTCAGTGAAAGGTGCTTCTGTCTGGAGAGAAACGTTTCTCTTGTCTTTTTGAAACCGATACACGGTGTGCTTTCCTTCCTCAATACTCTTCACACCAAGATCGTTGCTTTTAACCTCAGGATTCTATGTTTCCTGGGTATTTCAAATGGCATAGCATGCAGGGGATTCTTCGGTGGGTTTGTGTAGATGGCTAGGCTTGCGGCTGTCCCCTGTGTCGGGGGAGTTGGTGACGTTTGTACACTGCGAATATGGAGGTGACACCTGCTTCCTCAGGTCGTGAACAGATTGAGGGCGACAGGGATTAAGTACCCAGCTCCGTGAGCTCTGTTCCCGGCGCTTGGGTGGACTGACTGCTTTGCACAGCAGCCAGAATTCATTGCATCGCAAACACTGTGGATTTTAAGGTGCACCGTTATTTTATGCGCCGCTCAGAAGGAAACATCCCTGATAAGTCACTATGTGCTGTTCTTTTAAGTTACTGTTGTTATATTACAGTTGTCCCATTTCCCCCATTGCTCTCCCCTGCCCCCACCCACTCTGTTCTCTCTCCCACAGTCAGTCTCTGTCTCGTCCATGTCACTATGTGCTGTAGATTATGCGATAGGAAAAGAGATATCTTAGGCATATTAAAATGTGATTTAAAAAATGGATGTTTTAGGAAGCACCCGCACAGTCTTGAATGTCTTGGGACTGTCACCTCGTTCTTCTCCTTGTAGGTTTCACTCAATGGATCTATTTCCCTTGCTCACTCAGGCTGCTCCTTAGGGGACCTTTGCCGCATAAGAGGCTGGGAACAGAGACGGACAGGGCGGGTAAGCCATCGTGTCTAGCACTCTCTAGATAGCTAAGAAACCCTCGAGAACCTAGCCTTCTATGGTAAGACTTCAAACGTCTTAAACTATATGCGAGACTTCTCAGGGTCAGGCCCCTCCCCCTTGCTCAGCCCTACCTCTCACTAAACCTCTGCTTGAAAACCACTCCACCCACGTCACCCTCTTTGCCTTAACCCACTTGGCCCCGTCTGTGCGCCCCCAGGCCTTTGTCTATGCTGTTTCTTCCACTTGGAGACCCATCTCTGAACGCCTGCAAACATCCTTTGAGGTTTAGTGAGTTGCCGCCTCCCTAGGGATGCTTCTTTCTTTTCCTGGTCATCTTTCATTAGCTCCCCTGCACCCTCACCGTGCTGCTGTTCCTCTGTCGCAGCCTCTTTCCTGTCGTGGCAGGTGAGATGGAGCGGTGTTCTGACCTGCCCTTCCTCTTCGGGTTGTAAGCTGCCTCAGAACAGGACCTGGCTCGGACTCGCCTGCACTCTCACAAACTAGCGCACTGTCTTTGCTCAGCGAGTGCTGATGGAGTGAAGGAGCGTTTCCCTTTAGAGAGTCAGGTTGAACCACCAGGAGAAGGGTCGCCGAATCCCAAGCTTGAGGACCAGCAGGGGTGTGGAGATGAAGCCCGGTGACTAGATTTTATCGATGCTACTCGAAAGGCAGTGAGGCTGCACATGGCCACACCTGTCCTCTTTCCAGCCTTCCAGATAATAATGAAAACAATGGGATGATGACAATGATGAAAGCTAACCTGTATTGCATACCTACTGTGTGCCAGACACAGTTTTGAATATTTTACAAGCATGTACGTACTTAATCCTCACAAGCACCCCTAAAAGGTCCATGTTGTTATTTGCCCCGTGGCACGGGAGGCCAGGGAGGTTGCTACTCCTATCAGCAATGTCTTATTGAAAGGAAGGCTTTTAGTTCCCACGAATACCAGAGACCCTAAAAAAGTTTTCATTAACTTGATTGACGGAGGGTTCATCTTGTCTCTCTTGGAGTTAGTTTATTTGGGAAGGCAGGGTCGTGAGTAGTGTGGTGTGCTGGGCACGGAGTGTGGACAGACAGACCCAGTAAGCGAAAGAAGGAGAATAAAGAAAAGGGAGTCTCAGAGGCTGAAGAAGTGGTGTCAGGAACGCAGAGTCGGACCTCCTGGGTCCCGGCTCTGGCAGTGGTGGAAATGTGGTCCTGTCTGGGCCCGGAACCCGGCTCTGTCAGTGTAGGTTGTGACAGCGGCCTTGTCGCCCTGACGTTGCTTCCTGCTCCATGCGGATCTTGGCACTGCTATTTCTGGTATTAGGCTGGGTTGCCCCTGACCTCAGTTTCTTCATTTGTAGAGATGAAGAAGAGGGTTAGTTACCTGCTCTCTGGGCTTGGAAAGGGTTGACATTGACCTGCGCAAAGAAAGTACCCAATGCAGCTGCTTCTGGCACTTAGTAGGCCTGCTTTGCATAGCAGCTGTTAGTCATTGAGCCTTTAAGATGCACCATTAGTTTACACGCCCCTAAGATTAAGGAATCGTTGCCAATTAATTATAACGTGCCACCAATGAGAAGAGCGTTGGGCTTTCAGGGATTTTCAAATACGAAAAATATGTAACAGCCATGGAATCACATCCATGTTTGTGGAATGAGGGACTTGCAGTCCGTGTGCACGTGGCCCAGAGGGCTGCCCCAGAAGCACAGAGGAAATGAAATGATGCGGAGGCATGGTCGCTGTGTTCAGAAACTTTGCGAGTTAGGGAACTTGGAGAGCCGCCAGCTGGTGTCCCCCACCTGCGACCCAAAGCCGGAGGGGCGCGCCCGGGGTCCCTCCCAGCGAAGGCGTCCTGCTGTGGATGACCGGTAACCTCACTCTCAGTTTTGACTTTTTTCCTGACATCTCAAGATATTACCAGTTGTTCCAAAGGGTCTGCTGTTAGGGACAGTTACATTACTGTCACTGAGCTCTCTTCATGAGTCACATTGAGCTCCTACCTCTGTCTTTCTGGACCATAGAGAAGGGGGCAGTGCATGTGTTTCACCAAACTCTCACATGCATGGGGTGCGTACAGGCAACGTGCTCCTGGGCCCAGTGCAGCTGCCTCGGGCCCTGTGCCCCTCACTGGCGCTGGCGAGTCTCCGTTGAGGAGGAAGCCAGGGCACTGGGCTCTGGGCTGAGGCAGGCCAGGCAGCTGGTGGACGTGCGCAGGCCCTCATTTCATCTCGAAAGCAAGTACCAGTCACGGCAGCTTCTTAGCTGTCAGGTCATGCATTAAAAAAATAGATATTCGCAGCACAGTGGCTTTAGAGAGTTGAAGTCTGGAAGAGGAAGGTGGGTGAGCAGAGGGGGAGAGGATGGTTGGGGTCACAGCAATGGGGTGGACGTGACAACTTGATGTTGGAGGGGGCGACACCCCAGGGGGCCCTGGGCAGTTAGGGTTGACAGGGCCTGGTGCTCCCTGCGGGGGGTGGTGCCCAGCGGGAGCCCCTCCCTGGAGGGCGGCGACATTGCTGTCCCGGAGAAGCTGAGTGGACCAGAGTCAGCAGGTTAGATGTCCGGAAGGCCTCTGGCGCTGAGAGTATTCCGGGTGGGCCCGGGCCCCCTTCATTCTCTCAACACGCACGTGGATGTGTCCCTGCCTGCGAAGCCAGAGATATGGGCCTTCGGGGTTCCTTCAACCACAGGACTTGAGGGTCAAAAGGCAAATGGAGAAAGCTTCCTGGATATAAGGCCCGGGCCTGGAACTAGTTTAGGCTCCTTTCCTGCCTCCCCAGGCAGCTGTTTGCTCTCCCACTAGCTTGTCCCACGTGTCCCTGTTCGCAGGGAAGTGTCGCTGGGCCCTCCTGTTGCCCACCTGCAGGTCGCCGTGGGATGGGCTATTCCCGAAGCAGTGACATTATGTTTTTGAAGTCAGGGCGCAGCTGTTGGAGGATAAGAGTACCTTTTTTTGGACATGCTCACTTAGGAGTGCTGTAGCATCCTTCCCGTGTCATGAAAGGAAGGAAGAAATGCTGTGACTGAAGCGTCTCTAATCTCTAGCCGGCACCACCCCGACAAATGCCACATCTGTCTTAACGAGCTAGTTCACAAGTTAACTCCTCGTTCATAACCCGGGGCTGTCGTAAGCATCCTCGTTTGTCACTTCATTTTGTGAACAGAATGCAAAGTGTGTTTTTGAGGAAGGTGCGGAAGTGCCTGCAAACCCACTGGCCTATGCAAATTTCATAAGTACAGTGTTTATTCGTGCATTGTAAGAGCACTGAACTATCGTTGCCAAATCGCAAATGGCCATCTTCTGGGAAATAGAACTTCATTTTCGGTTTGGGGTTCGTTTCAGCATTGTTAACTTACTGTTAACTCGATGCTCCTCAGACTAAGTTCATTCTTTCTCTGTATACCACGTGGAACAATAGCTTTATCAGTTTCCCATTTCGGGGTTTTATTCTTCAGTCACTGGTTTTCCTGCCCATCATTGACTTCATCTCATTGTCACTTCTGCTCTGATATCTTTATTTTTTATATTTTTTTCCTTTTAAAATTTTAGTTATTTAAAAAAGAAAAAGATTTTATTCATCGTTTCCAAAGAGATAGGAAGGGAGAGGGGCAGAGAGGAAGAGAAACATCAGTGTATGGTTGCCTTTCATCTGCCCCAGCTAAGGACCTGGCTGGAGACCTGGCTTGCAACCTCAAAGGGTATGTGCCCTGGCTGGGAATCGAACCAGCGACCTTTGGGTTCACAGGCTGGCACCTTATCCACTGTGCTACCAGTCAGGGCAACATCTTAACGGCAATACCATTGAAGTATATTTCTTTATCATCAACTCTTAGAATTAAGTTGGCAGCTGAGGAGAGAAACAAAGTGGGCATTTCTTTGCAGAAGGTGGATGATTTGGTAAAGGCACTGTCCCTAGAGGCCTGGCAGGGCTCTCTGGGGGCAAGTGCTTCCACTAGCAAGCTTGTCACTTGGCGTCTGGGGCTTCAAAGGAGAAGGAAACGGGCTGGAGCCCGAGCTCCTGACTTTCACCAGGAAGTAGCTGAGCAGAAGCAAAGCGGAATGATGGCTGCTCTCAGGTTCTGAAGCAGCACTGGCACCTGTTAACAAATCACGCTGAGCCCTGACTGGTTGGCTCAGTTGGTTGGAGTGTTGTCCCATAGACCGATTGCTGGTTCAATCCCCAGTCAGGGCCAGCACAAGAAGGCAGCCAGTTGATGTTGCTGCCTTCTCTCTCGCTCCCAAAGCATTGGAAAATGTTGTTGGGTGAGGATTAAAAAACATGTTGATTTGAATAATGACTTAGTCCTCCATTTGTGCCTCCTCCTAGGATTAGGCCTTAGGTCGCAAAGTGTGTTACTGGAAGGCATGCCCAGCTCCGTGCACGGAGCCCTCAATGACCACCGTTTCACCTCCTGGCCTGGAGCTTTTCTCCCCCACGGAACGTGCGACCTGGTGCTAGTTTTTCTGGGTGGGAGACGTGCTTCAGAAGAATTCCACTGTCAGAAACTATCACCATCAGCGTGTGCATAGCATCATGCCTTGCTGCACTAATGCTTTGGCCCTAGTTCTCAGATTCAGGGGGACCTCTGGTCATGGGGATCAGCACTTTGTCCTTCCCAGTAACAGTTGGAGGGGATTCTCAGGTCAGACCTCACGGTAGCGTCAAGGTGACAGTGCCCACATGTGCAGTCACTGTAATCACCAGAGAGGTATTTGCGTGGAGGGTTACGGAGGGGTTGAGGCAGGAATTGGATTGGGCATGGCGTTTGGGAGCATTTATAATGATACTGACTTCTGCTTGAGGTACCTTGTCACCAAGAATGACTGTACCTACATCTTACAGATGCTTCCACACCACAGAACGTCTACTTATAACAAATATCTCTCCATCCACTTGGTGGAGTTGCTTCGAGGCCAGATGAGATCTGGTGGAAGCCAGCGGTTCTCAAAGTTTACCCAGCCGAAAATCACCTGTGCTGCGTACATCAAATGCAGACTCCCAGACCTTTGTCCCCCAATCCGTCCAGGTTCCTGTGCGGTCATTTTAAGGTGGTTCTGACACCTGCATCTTGACACTCAGGCCGGGTGATTCTTGTGATTCTTGGGCAGGTAGTGCAGAAAGACCCTTGGGAGACCCTGGGTATTTTCATTACGCTTTAGCTTAGTTTTGTCACCCCGGTACTTTCACAGTTCGCTTCATTGTCTTTTTCTATTTCTGTTAATTAGAGAGAAAGGCAGAGGGATGTACTCATTGGGTGATTCTTGTAAATTCCCTGACCAGAGTTCAAACCCACAGCCTTGGTGTACGGGGACGATGCTCTAACCGGCTGAGCCACCCAGGCAGGGCTTCGTTTTCAGTTCTCTTGTAAATGACTGTAATTCCAGGACTTTCCACCTTACGACTTCTGAGAGCCGCGCAGGCCCGCATCATGAATTTCTGAGTGCCCAAGTACTTCTAGAAGATGCTGTTTCTCTAAGACCATTAATGTCTCAGATCTTTCCTAGGGTTTGCCATTTTAAAAAGCCTTTTACATGCACCCAAAGCCCACAGCACCACTTCAGTCCCATAGATTGTTGGAAATTGATTTTTTAAAAATTAATTAATAATAATAAAAGGGAAGATTTCGAGAGGCCAGCTGTATAGCAGAGTGAAAGGAAACCAAAGGTGCTTGCTTCAAGCCCCCTTGTTGGAAGTTGCAAAGACAGGAGCGACTGTGCCTTGTTCCTGCTCAGACATCCTTTGACAGGGCCACCTGGGACCAGCTCCAGGGTCTGGGTTCCGTGGGGAAGATGGTCCCACAGCATCCATTGGCCTGAAGAAGGCGCTGCTGTTCCTCAGGAAAGGGAGGTCCGTCCCCCTAAGAAACGCATAGGGCTCTAGTTGGGAGAAGAAGTCCACGCCTTTCAGGTGGTGCTGCATTTTTTTATGGAACATGCCTTTCAGCATGTCTTTGTAGGAGTCAACTATGAGTGAGAAGACCTAGACCTGCTAATCTTGTGACAACCCTTCTGTGCCCAGTGTAGCTTCCTGCCCTTGCCCACCGGTTATCTGAGGAATTTTCTCCCTGGGAGGCTGGGGAAGGCTCTCAAAATAAACAGCATGGCTGCATATGGGTGGGAACTCGTGCACAGTCCACGGGCAGCAGCCTGCAGAGCCCACGTGAGAACAGCGTGTCGCAGAAACGCAGCTGTGGGCTCTGCCGAGCCGTGTGGGTCACCCAGCGTCCACATCCCTGTTAGATAGGGTTCCCGTGGGGAGGCGTGATGCACACAGGGGTGGAAACATGTCACTGAGGCCTTGTTAGCGGGCTGAATGTTGGCGACGGTAGGTTACAGGGGGCGGGAAAAGCCTTTCCGGTGCGTTTTAAATTCGAGAGCTAAGAGGAAGAAGATGCGAGGGGACTCCGTAGGCAGGGGAAGTTTTCAGGTCTGAACAGTGACAGGGCTGTTTCCAGAAGACACGCCCCAGGTGCAGGGCCGGTGCCTGGACGGACGTTCCATGCATGTCAGTAGGACAGAGGCCTAAGAGGCAGTCAAGGGTTGGTCTGTTCAACAGGCTAGGTAACTGATGTGCTACGTCCCTTGATTCCACTCTCTCTGCCAGTCTCTCTTAAAAATACCATCTCATTTCAATCTCCTGCTAACCCTTAAGAGTTGTATTATGTTCTCTTCATTTTATAGGACTAGGGGTCTGGGCACATCCGGGAACTTGTCCCAAGTTCATAGGAAATCCGTGACAGAACAGGGTTTGCCATCCACATTTCCTCATGCAAGAAAATCTGTAGTTATAGTGGACTCTATCCTCGACCCAGTAGCCTTGGGCCACCTAGCAGTGCCTTCTCTTCCACGTTTGGTGTCATTTTGAAGAATACGGTGGGCCTAGGCGAGCCGTAGCTGCAGTTCCTGTAAAGGAAGCCAAGTTCCAAACCTCGGGACCTAATAGTGGTGATGGAAGACACGTTTTACCCCGTCCGAGGAGCCCCCAGTGTGTCCCCCGGAGCCCGTGGCCCCAGACGGATAGGCACTTGGGTTTCTGACCCACTCGACCACGAGCGTCCACGTGCGGGTGAGCCGTGATGACAGGTGGTTGCGGGAAACCCCAGCCCTAGGCCCAGCAACTGCAAAACAGCCCTTGATTCCTAATAGGTACCCTGTCTTTTGTCAAAGGAGGTCAAGGCCTCTCTATTCATCGTTAACAGAAGCCAAGGCATTTGTTTGAACATTTCGGTGTGTAAATTGGACATTGTTATGTTAACACCAGGCCGTGTTAAAGGGGAAACTGACTGCTGGTGAAGGGGCACCCACAGCCTGGGACCAGAACCCAGAATCCGCCCGTAGATTTGTGGTGTCTAATCTGGCCCGGCGCAGCAGGGACCTCCTTACGTTCCCGGGGGGAAGTGATAAGAACCATCATTGAGTGCCTCTTCTACTTTGAGTCTTTGTATAGCTCTGTGCAAGGCCTCTCGCCAGTGAAACAGCTAATGACTGTGCTTTTTAAAACTCCTAGCTGTCTGCCCAGTTGTCACAACACCCTCTGGCTCAGTGGGCAGCTTGTGCTCCAGACAGTCCCAGGTGCTCTGTGGGTACCTTGGTGAGTACTCTTGTCTGCTTTATACCTCGTTTGGCGCAGTGCTATCTATCCACTGTCTGTAGTGTTTGTCTCCCGCGGGGCACCTGCCAGAGGCACGGACGGCGCAGCCGAGACCGGCCCTGCCACCCAACGGCCGCCAAGGTGCCCCTCGATGTGTGAGTGAGTCGTTTGTATGGGAAACACTCATGAACTGCTTTGAAATCGTGCGATGACTTGATTGCTGGATGGGACAGGATGGATTGTGGGGTGTATGTGCGATGTGCCCTCCGGGTTCCAGAGTGACTTGGAAAACTGGTCTTCTGACCCCCATGGAGGGCTGAGCCATATGGCCAGAAGGACAAAGGTCCTTTTTTTTTTTTCTTTCTTTTTCCTTTTTGTATTGTATTTGTATCTGTGTCCTTATTCCTGGCACGTAGTAGTTGCCCAATTAATGAGAAGGAGATAAGGGTATTTTTTCCCTCTCCTTGGAAGTTCTAAAGGGAGGTTTGCGGGAGAGCTATGATGATGCCATTGTTTGTGACCTTCATGTTGCCATTTCTGGGGTGCATGAGGAAATGGGTGGTCGTGGGGTCAGGACTCCGGCTGACCGGACCTGGGCACATCCCACCACTTAGCCCTGATCCTCAGAGCTGGTGCCACGTGCCAGGCTTGGGGCCACCGAAGCCAGAGGTCTCCCTCTGCTTTGGCGCGTTAATCAATTCTGGCGGCTTTTACCGAGCGCCCACTGTGTGCTGGGCAGAGACCACCACCAAGACTGGGATTTCGATATTCCTGACACTGAAGAACTCAGTGGCCCGAGCCCAGGAAGAGGGGAAGTGGGCCTCTAATCCTGAAAAGGTTTGGATTATGTCGAATCTAAATGTGGGCAAAGGTCCCAGATGGGACAAAAGAAATGTTTTTTATTACCCTGAGAGTTATCTGATTCGCTGGCACCACCTGCTCTGTAACTGATCGCGCATGACCTTGCTTCTTAGGAATCAAGGAATAAAATGTTGTTTTTTCACAGCAGCCTAAGCTTGGGTGTCCTCAAAAAGCACAGATTCTATTGAGATTATACATTTATTTTGGTCCGGGAAGCCTCGACGTGGCTAGCTAAAAGCTGCCGTGGGAATAAAAAGAACAAAAGGCTTCACCCATGCTTCCAAAGGTCTCTTTTGTGAGATATGTTTTATTTTCTACTCAGCCTCTAAATGTATATTGTATTTCACCGTCTTAACCAAGGAGTTAATTGTCCGATGTGTGTGCGTTGTTTTTTTCCCCCAGTAGCTTTTTGGAAAAGAGCAGGGGAGGGAATGAGAGACAGGAAGGACTTGTGGCACATCCTCTGTCCCTGTCACTTAACACGCGTCCTCCTGGCCCTTCCCACGTGGTCGGTCGGTCGGCGGGGGCCAGGAGGACGTCCCGTTTCTCAGGAAACTGTGGTTTGCAGAGGTAAACGCCTGGTCCCCGCTCACCCGGCCAGGGGGTAGCAGAGCCAAGATCCGAAAGCAGGCCCGGCCTCCATGCTGGGCACCACACCACACAGACCCTGGACATTTTCCGATTTTCCTTCCTTTTGCTTCCCCTTTGGAACCCTGTCCCTCCGTTTTACAATGTTCTTGCCTCCTTCGCATTAATTCTTGCCATCCGGCCCCCCGTGGCAAACATGGAGGGCCTGCCCTGGTCCTTTGCAGGGTTTGACCCCTCAGACGCTCCTCACTTGGGGTAACTTGCCGTCATTTTGGGGGCTGCAAGCATCCCTCCTTCTCCAGTGAGAAAACATTGGAAACCCACCCTGCTCCAGAAAGGCCGGGGGGCCGTGGAGGGGAGACAGGTGGAGGGTGCCTGTGGACTTCCCTCCGCCAGGGGCAGGGGGCCTTGCCGCCGCACCCCGATTCCAGGCCTGGGGGACCCTGCCGACCCCTCCCAGGCTGTCCACGCGAGACTGCTGAGCGATGGGCCTCTGCGTGGCTTTTTTTTTTGTCCCTGTTCTTAGAAATAGTAATTGAGTAAAAATGTAAGTGAGCCGGAGCCAGGCGGCACAGAGCCAGGGTCAGGGTGAATTTCTCCATGCGGAGTGGAGGCCTGCCGTGCCAAGCGGCTCCAGGGCCATCCCCATCACCTTGCCTGAACCTCGACTCCGTTCCAAGGAGACGCTGGGAGCGGCTGGAGGGGGCAGGGGCCTGCGGCTCCTCTAGCCTTTCTCACCCCCCCTGCCCGGTGTCCCCCCAACCCGTGTCGTGGGCCAGGCCGGGCCGCTCAGGTGGGACGGGGGCTCCGCAGGGCCCTCGGGAGGGGAAACGACCCTTCCTCTCCAAGGCCACGTGGCAGCTACGTCACTTTCATCTCTTTGAAATCATTATCCTCCCCCACCCCTGCCCCAAATACGGGTTCAGACGAAGCCAGTCTGCCTGGGAGTTTTCCTGATGTGATGTCAAAGCCCGGAGGATAGCCACGGGAAGAGGCCCTCCCCGAATGAATGGATCTGAAGTCGTGAAAGTGATTGCAGGTTGCGTTTGTGTTGTTTTTATTTATTTGTTTCAAGTGTTTACTGAGCAAGAGGCTTTAAGTGGCTAGGTGAGGATGTCAGGATGGTGCTTCCCCAAGCGTGAGACGTCAGGGGACGCAGACTCCCTGTCCTGTCGCAGGCCTGTGGGCTGGGGTGGGTGCAGCCTAGTGGCACTGCTGGGCAGTGGTGGCGGGAGGAGGAGATTTCCAAAACCAATGTCTAGTCTACATGACATGTATAATGTGTAAGTGGACGGATACTGTTTCATTCCCTGAGGTGGTGTTTGGTCAAAGCACAGCCGACCACTCCATGGCCTGAACCCTGTTTGGGACATTCCGGGGGGTAAGGATCTAGCCAACAATGGAATGTAAACTTGACTATCTTGGCCAAACTCAGCTTTGAGTAACTACAGCTTTCGCTTTCCAAATAGTGTTTTTCTCCGCTTAGAGCAGGTGAAAAATCTGACCCAGCTATTCAAGAGAAAAGTTAATGATAAATTACTTGGTATTTTTTTGGTGCAACTGTAAATCGCCTATTTTTTCTGATGCTATTTTGGAACTCTCCAGTATTTTGAATCCAACCATCCAACGCGGATGTTCTGTAACTACTCGAGTGTTTTAGGCCATCAAACTATTAGAGAAATATCCACTTCCACCTGGTCTGTATCACTAGGCAGCCCACGTGGCTACTGAAGTATGAAAGGAATGATGGATGGAGTCCATTCTGCGGCACAACAAGCCTTCAATGAAAAGATGTCTACATTAGCTACAAACATAGGTTTTTAAGATAACAGTCAAATGTAGACAGAGCTCTTGGGAAGACAAGGTGAAGAGAGGACATGCTCACAATAGATTAGTTCATTCACCAGTACTTACAGCGTGTCTACTATGTGTTAGGCACCAGTCTGGGCATTAGTGATACTAATCAATGCATAAAGCGGCCAGAAACTTTGCCCTGAGGGCGCCTCACATTCTGGAGGAAGAAGAGAGACACTCAGGTTAAGAATGGTAGACTTTGATAGCTGTTGGAGTGGTGAAGAGCAGAGCCGTGCTGGGGGATGGGAGCTGATTTATGTTGAGTGAGCTGGCATGGGGAGTCACCAGGAGGGTGGCCCTGAGCAGAGGCTCGAAGGAGGTCCGAGGACAGCCTGGGCTGTCTGGGGAAGAGGAGACATCTGGTGCCGTGGCTGACCTGCTTAAGGTCATCAGAAGCATCCTGGGAGATGAGTTACAGAAATCATCATGAACAGCTCATGCAGGGCCTTTTCCTTTGATGAAATGGGGAGGCAGGTGGTCCTAACCAAGGCGTTCCTGAGGCTGTTAAATTGAGAAGAGTTAGTGCCCAAGGAGAGCAAGGCAGCAGCAAAAAGCCCAGGTGTCTTGGTGACACCTGGAGTGGCCCTTTGCAGCTGCATTTCCAGGTGCCACTGTACTTGACCCAGCCTCTCCAACAGACCTCACTTGTTCTGAGTTCTTTCTTGAGCAAATAATTGGAATGCAATAATTCTTGAGCAAATAATTGGAGGCAACAGGAGTTTCTGTATGTTGGATACTGCTGAATTATTGGAAACCCATCCTCTTTCTTTCTGGAAAGAACCTATCTTTGTCCCCGTCTGTGTATGAAACAGCTGTGTGGGTCCCCGTCTTGTGCTGACAAGTGTGGAATGGCAGCTGCTGGAGTTTGTACTTGTAACAGCCAGGCACAGCTGTCTTCAACTCGGTGGCCAGGGACACCGGGCACCAAACTGATGGGTGACCCACGCGTCGGCCTCGGAGCATGACGCGCTACCTTTCCCTGTGTGATCTGGAGAGTTGGGTTTAGCACGGTCCCTGGATCTGTCCAGCGGTGCCGAGTGCCTTTGCTTAACTTTGAAATGAGGTCATCAGCCCAGGAATGTGCAAAACTATGCCGCTTATCAGTCAAAAAGCATTTCTGTTGGACCAGAGTTGGCTTTCTGATTTTTTAGTTTCGCACATCTGGGCTTTACCCTGGGAAGTTGATGTCATCCCTTCACCCCTCCGGACCAGAGAGATCCACTGAGGCTGCCACCCAGGGGCAGTGCTGGGTGCCCGCAGGCCCGGGCTGCAGCCGAGTGAGGGGGTCAGGGCGCCAAGACAGGTGAACAGAACCGAGAAGCCAGCACAGAGGTCAGAAGTACTGCTTACTTTGGTCTAGGGAGGTCAAGGAAGGTTTCTTGGGGGAGGTGACATTTGCTGCTTGAAAGGTGACCGTCGAAATTGCTGTCTGGCAGTCATCAGCCAGCTACGGAAGCTGCTTGCATTTCCTGGGAGAACGGTTGCCCTTTTGTGTTGTTCCATCCGCTGGGAGCTCGCACGACGACCCTCTGGATGGCCCATGAAATCGAGGAAGCACCCAGTGTAGCCTTTGTAGAACTCGACGTGCTCCTACCGGGACCCACTTGGGACTCCCGAGGCTGGAACATCGAGGACTAGTTACTCAGAGCCGATTCGGTCAGAAGATACAATTGACCGGCCGCATAAACCCACTTGACCGTGGTGTGCTGGGATACAGCGGGGCTGTGTGGATGCAGCGTTCTTCTACAAGGTCAAGGTCACTCTCTGGGATGCTTGTGTTTGTCGCAACGGCCTGTGGCAGAGGGGGACCTCTCATGGCTGCTGCGTGCGCCCAAGGTTGGCGGTGGCGTTGCTCTAGGACATCTTCGTCCTGACGCAGGACCCGGGCTAAGCCTGCAGGGCAGTGTGAGTCTATAGTGCTGAACTGTTTGCTGGGAGAAAATAGGAGCCCGACCTTCCAGTGTCTTACCTCGCCGTGTGAGTTTCATGCCAGCGTAAGGATTTAAACCTCATGCGCCATGTGCTTCCCTAGGATCCTCTTGAACCTGAGCCGGGTCTCCTGACCTTGACCTGTTAGGAGGTTGGACCCATGCTCTTTCCTGCTGTGCGCAGTGGGCCTGGGCCACCTCCCGTGTGACTCCCCACGCAGCCACAGCCATCCGTTCTTGCGGATGGCCCTGAGCATGCTGGGTGCTTGCGAAGTTCATAATCACGTCCACAGCCTATTCTTAGCAGCAGCAGATGCTGGGGTTTCCCATCCTGCTGTTGGGGTCCGGGTGGGGAAGAGGCGAACAAAGGAAGGTATTGTTGTGCTCACGGCGGGACATCTGTGGTGCTGGATGGCCCCGCTGTGCTGTGTCTCAGGAGCTCCCAGCCCCGTTCTGTTGAACGTGAACTTTGTCCGCCGACCGGAGTCTGAATTGGTTTTGGATCCTTCTGAAATCGCCATGGTCGGACCGTGGTTTTCTTTTTTTATTTTACAGTTATCGATTTGCATCTTTCTTTTCTTTATTTTTATTGTTGTTGTATTACATCCGGCCCCTTTTTCCTCCCCTCTGTCCCCTTCCCCACCCACCCACTGCCCCCCAAAAGTCAATCCCACTTGTTGTCCACGTCCATGGGTCTTCCTTGCTGGTTCCTTGACTAAACTGCTCCCCTTCTTTGCCTCCCCCGCCCCCCGCCCCCTTGCCCACTGCAGGTCTGTTCATTATATTCATGTATCTGGTTCTGTTTTGCTTGTTTGTTTCTTTTGTTCATTATTGTCCCATTTTCTAATGTTCTTTTTCCAATGTTCGTCTGGCTTGTGTGGCTGCTCTCAAGTGGCGCTGCCTTGCTTGTATTCACACCCACAGCAGGGCTGCTTCTTTATTTCCCTGGGTGGGTTGCCTGTTTTCCCAGCGCTGCTACTTACCCTGTTTAGGGTCCACAGCGAGGAGGTGGGGAGGGCAGCTCCCTGGGGACCTGCACCCACGGTGGCTCCAAGGGTGGATTGCTCGCCGTCATCACTGTTAGGGAGAGAGCAGCCAGTCTTTCAGAATCAAAACAGATGAAGTGGCAAGAACAGCTAACCTACTAGGTGCGCCAGTGCCTGGCCAATATGAGGGCCCGGGCCGCAGAGAGCAAAGCATGCTGGTACTTTCCTGGAAGCACACTGGTGGTCGGAGCGGTGGTCTCTGCTGAGTAGCCCAGGCCAGAGGCCTCGGTCCCACTGTGCGTTGGAACAGGCCCGTCCCCTCCCGAAAGCCTGGCTCCGGTGGGCTGGGGCGGGGCCCGCCTGGTTAGGTTTAAAAGCTCCCCAGGTGATCCTGCTGGGCAGCCAGCGTTGAGAACCTCTGTCCGGAGTTTACATCCCTTTTCCTAAAACCGATGATGTTTGTGTGTTTGCTGTTGTTCAGCTGTCCATGTGACAGTCTGGGTGAGTTTCTTCATGAAGCAAAGGCACCTCCGGGGGTGGGAGTGTCGGTGGAGGAGCAGGCGTGGATTCTGTCTGTAGAAGCAACATGAATAATAATGATAGTGGTAGCTCCGTGCTAATCTCCATGTTATCCCTCTAAGGTAAACACTATTATCGTTGTCAGTTGTATAGATAAGAAAGCCAAGACTCAGAGATAGTGTGTCGTTTTCCCAGAGTCACGCGGTGAGGAGGTGGCAGGCCTTGAACTTGGTCTGTCGGACTCTGAAGCCGACCCCACCAAGCCTTCCCCTAAGACTATAAACTTGGCTGTAAATAAGAACATTTTGGGTGAAGGAATGAGTCAGAAAAGGAGAAGCCACTGAGGGAGAACAAGGTCCCCAGGTTAGCCGTTGGCAGCCAGTGCACATGTCGACGTTTTAAAACCTGCAGCACCTGGCTGTTTAGTTCGGGTGCTGACCTCTTTTCCCTTAGATTGTCAAGTTAAAAAAATGACAATGGCCAACACAACAGTCACCCAGTGGGAATGACTCAAAATTGCACCGTTTTTTTGGTCAGGTTGGCAAAAGAATATAGTATCTGGTGTACGGCAGAATTATAGCAATTTGTCATTGGGTTCCGTGAGATGAAAAAGGTTGAAGATCACTAACCCAGATTACTGGGAAATTGCCTCTTTTTTAAAAAGAAGAAAGATGTTTGGATGTCCTTGTTTTTCTTCTTTAAATTCAGCATTTTTTCCTGTCAACCTATGGAAGTCCAAGGCAGGTGGCAGAACCCAAGGGCTGGGATGCTGGTGTTGAAGCTTCGCGGTGATTTCCAAACTTAGTTCAGCTCTGTTCTCTGTATTTCCCGTTTGAGCAGAAATGGTTTCTTCTTGGATGGGTGTATATAAAGTGCAGTGCGTTCTTACAATAATTCTCTTACCTGGGCTGGGTGGTCACAGGAGTGTGCAGTATGAAATCCTAATGAAACCTAAGAAAGTCCATCTTCAGTTCCCAGCGGTCCAATCTGTCCCCATACACACAAAGACATGATTCAGGCACCTGATAAATATTTGTTAAATGAAGGCGAGAATGAATTTTGCAAATAGGGACCATCACAGAAATAGTACTTTGTGTGTTGCTAAGGACATTTGGGGAAATGAGGGAGGTCTTCATCCATTGGCTGGTCCTACTTTCTCCGGCAGACCAGCTCCCAAATGCCTATCGGGGAAACTTCCTGTGCACTAAACATAGCAATCAAATAGTCTCAACAAAAAACAAAAACAACTTTATCATCATCAGCCTTACTGAAGGCTCCTGACTTTTTCTTCACTCTCAGTAGCATTTTTCATAAGATAACTTAGGACAAGTTCAGAGTCCCCAAGCCCAGCTTCGACCCCTTCTTGCCACGGGAAGACCGGGGTGGGGACACACCTGGATTAGACCGTTTGTTTCCTCTGTGAGGTCACGCTGACGTCACTGGACGTTGTAAAGGGACGTTGAGGCTTGGCCTCTTAGGTCTTTAGGCAGACAGTGCAGGTATTTTTAAGGCTTATTTCTGCTTGAAACTTTTTAGCACATGCAGGCTGCACCAGAATGACTTTTAAACTACTCTCTAGGTAGTGTAGGACGGGTTGGATTAGTACCGCAGCCTTTAAGCAATTTTTTTTTTTTTTTTTTATTGCTAAGTATCCAACAGGCTGAACAGAGGAAATTCAAGTCTAACCCTGGAGGGACTCCTGTTTAGTCATCTGTCTAGACAGACGAGTTCATATAATGGGCCTCTCTGTTTCTTTTGCTTTGTTAGAGCAGATGGTGGTCCCTTTCTTTCAACTTGGCGAAGATGTCAACATTTGGGTGTTTTTGATCCCAACCTACCACTGATAAGCCAAGAAAGTGACTCACACATGAGCCAAAGATGACTCTGAGTGTGACAATTAGTCTGCAATACAGAAGCAGGAAAATACAGGCTTTGCCCAACGCAGACCTAAGCAGAATCCTGACAGGGGAGCCGTGGCCAAGGCAGGCCGGCACCCTCTCAGAAGCTCAGTTTTCTCTCCTCTAAAATGGGAATGAATTTTTAAAAATCTACTTCCTGATGGCACTTTAAAAAAAAAAAAAGAAATTATCTGGTACACAAAAGTGTCTTGCGTATGACCGGGATGGAATAAACTCCTCCTCCGCTGGGAAGGGCTGAAGCAAGTAACGTCCGTGCTGATGACAGGCTCTTCCCATTTCACGGTCTAATTCACGACAGTCGCTCACATGGAAATACCACGAGGACCCTGTGCTTTCGTGGCTTCGGGTACTGTGGTCTGAGTCATGTCTCTTTCAAGGCCACTGTGATCGATAACCCCAGCAAGTGCGGGTAACCACAAGGACATCCCATCTCACCACCCCCACCCCGGGGGCAGCAGGCGACCCGCTCAGTTCGGAGCTCCTGCTCCTTGTAAGCGTCACATTCAGGGAGACGTAGGCTTCCTCCAATACAAGGAGCCCCAGCCCTGCCCTGTGCTGATTGTCTGTCCCCTGGCGGCAGGGCCTGTCCCACTCGTGACCCCTGGCAAGTCCTGCCCCGTAGCTTGGGTGGCTGTGGGCGGGGAGAAACTGCCCATGTCAAGGGTACGCAGCATCGATGCCTCCTGAGGGTGCAGTCGGAGGCCTCTAAGAGCCTTCGTCCCGAGTACAGACTCTTCCTCACTGCCACCCCTCTGGCTCCGGTGACACCAACCAAGAGCCCACCCATCCTCAGTTTCAATTCATTGTCTATGCAGCAGTGTTTTTCCTTTCTTCCTCTTACATGGCAGAGGCTTAGGGAACGGTGTGAGGGGGAGGAGGGGAACGGAGGGCCACACCACCGTAGCGAGAAGGCCACAGAACGGCCCTCCCCTGCTTGCCGCTAGGGCCCGTGGCGCCTTGAACGGCACCGTCCCCCTGGCCGGCGAGCCACATGGGTGTCTGACTGCCTGTAGCTGTCATCCCAGCGTCTGTGAAACGTGACCTTCCGTCACTCACGGGAAATCTGGCCTCCCTATGGCCCTAAATTGTAAAAGCAGACCAGGAGGGTATGTCCTCTTCTCTTTATTCTTGGGGCATTGTTGAACCTTTAGTCCCTCCTGAGGTTTAAAGGCAGCCCGAGATGAGGTGCAGCCCAATAAAAGGGTGTCCTTTTCTGTTCTTGTGATGGACTTTACGTTCCGTCCTGCCCTCTAAATCCTTGAGGCCAAGTCACTGGCTGCCGTGTAACCTACCGTATCATTTTCTCTACTTGCTTTTAGTTATTAGAGAAAGGTGGGCCTCCGTACTCCCACCGCATTTAACTTCTTTTACTTAGGGGACAAGTTTCACTTTGCCAAGGACCTCTGTCTACTCTTTGATTGGCACTTACTAACAATAACAATACCGGTAATAATTACTTCCAATGCACTGCTTCTTCACTCCAGGTATTTTCGGTGCACTAGAGGTACTGATTCATTGATCCTGGGAATAATAGATAGGCATTCTTCTTTCCTCTACTTCACATTTGGAAAAAAAAAGAAAGAAAGAAACAAAACTAAAGCTCAGAGAGAGATGACTGACTCAAGATCAAGGTCTGTGAGATGGTAGACACGGGGTACATGCCCACCACAGCCACCACCACGACACACTTGTGTTCATTGGAAGCTCGTGGCTACCACCAGCCATGTGACCCAAAACGCAACAGGACGGTGTCGTGGTTAAAGGACACGAACTTCAGCGTAAAATTGCCTAGGCCTGTTTATCTGAGGGGTGGGCAGTCCTCTCTGGAAGCGGAGCCCACCTGGCCCAGATGGTACAGTCCTTTCTGCATGGGGACCACGCAGGGTGTGCCCACGTGGGGCTCCTTGGGGCCTACCCTGGAAAAGAGCCATCGGCACGCCATGCTGGAGGGCTTAGAAAAACCCGGAATCCCTTTGATTAGCCAACAGCACAAATGTTTATAGAGCTGTAGGAGTTTTAATATCTTTATTTGAACTGCACAAAGCGGCCAAATGCATTTTGGCCCTGGGCTGCCGTGTGTACCTATCTGGGTGCCAAGGAGCCCCTGAGCGCCGCCCGAGATGCCAAGCATTCCCGACCTGTTACCTTGTACGTGTCATGTTTACCAGACTTGTGCTTCCTCGGGAGATGGAGAGCAGAGCCGTGCGGGGCGGGCCGCCGGCGGGGGCTCGGTGTCCAGAGGGCTCCCGGGCGGGCAGGTAGCCGGGAAAGTGAACAGAGATGGGCCTGGAACAGCCCTTTGGCTGGCAGCGGGGAATCTAAGGAAAAACCATAGCGCTCACGTGCTGGGGTGCACTCGGGGGGTCCTGTGCATTGCTGTTCTTGCTCTCCTGTTCTGTCCTCGCTGCTCTGCAAGGTCGGGGCCGGACGTCCCATTTCGTAGGCAAGTAAGTGCCGTTTTGAGAGGTAGGCCGATCGCCTGGGCTCCTGCTCCGAGGTCGGTCCTGGTTTTCCCTGCAGTAGAAGTAGCCTAGGGACAGGTGAGCGTGGCCCAGCCAGGGCCTCCGGCTGTCGGCGCTCACTCCCGCGGACCTCCCACCCCCGGCAGGGCAGGCGCCACTCACGTTTTACAAGCGGAGAAACTGAGGCCTAAAGAGGCTGAGAGGTTTTAGTCCGAGGCCAGTTTTGAAGGGGCCAGGTTAGGGCAATAGAGTCTGGGCTGCAGAGTCCCGGACCCTAAATGCCTTTGAGCCACAGCCCCGTGTCTCCATTAGACGCCAGTGCCAAGGTTACAAAATCAAACCAAACCCTACGCCCTGCTCCTCCACGAGAAGGGGCTTGAGGCGGAGTTGCAGACAATTGTACTTAGAGCCTTCTCGAAAATAGTGGGGATTTAGAATGAAACGCTAGATGATAAGGAAACAACATGTCAGCGAAGAGAACAATGAGAAAGGAAAGACAGCCGCCAACCAGGAAAGCCACGTGACAGGGACTGGGACTTGAGGGTTGCCGTGGGTGTTGCAGGACAGCTGGAGGAAGGGTGGGAACAGCGCTAGGAAGACCATGGGCCACCCACGTTCAGCAGGACCTGAACCCTGCTTTCTCCATGCGTAACCCCCCGGGGTCTCTGTAAGTGATCTTTAGAAGACACCAAAATGCAAGGCAGGAATGCCCATGTCTTTTTTTAGAGGTATCCCTGATTGTAATTACGGGTCTGCATCTAAAAAAGCACAAGGCCGTTTTGAAATGCCGTGGCAGGCCTGCTGACATGCCCTTCAGAGGCCCCTTCTCTTTCGATGGGAGAGCAGGTGGCATAGCGGGGAGGGGAGTGACAGGCCTTCAGTGTCACGCAAGTTCCTACTGGCTTCGCCAGCGAACAGGAATTCTCACCAGAAGTGTCTGTGCTTGTGCAAGCTGACCATCCGCTGAGCCACGGTGCTGGGGTGTTTCTTGCCGATGAGTTGTGACCCAGGCCGGAAGACTCGTGGGATTTGGGGACGCGTCCTGCCCCATGAGTCAGGCTTGGAGTTCAGAGCTGCCACCAAATGAACCACTGGCTTCTGACTCACTTTTTCCTGGAAGGCATTTTCTACCTAAAAAGGGAGAAGGTAAACACATACTGAAAACAAACACAACGAAATAGTTTGGAGCCTCCCCAAAATGGTGAAATGTCACCAGCGTACCTGTCTTTCACCCTTTCCTTCATTTCAACACCAGGGAGCCTGTCACGCATGTTCTGTATAGATGAGACATAGAGAAAGTTTACATAAATAACATGAAGTCATCCGCAGGTTTCCCCTTCTCTTCCAGGACATCTTGACTTGTTGTTGTTGTCAAAGAACAAAACGAAAGGAGTTAAGTACTGTAAGAGTTTTGAATGCATTGAGCGCGTGTCGTATTTTCCATGACTGGGTCCTGCCATTCGTTATTGTACAAGGTTAGGAGTGACCACGCTTTCCATGTAGGCGTGAAAGCGCCTGTGCATGTTGGGACAGAAAGAGAGTAGCTTGAGTTACCACTTCTATGAGGTGTCAGCATGAGATTATGCCCAGGGCAGCGCCGTGTCAATTATTTGTGAATGTGGGTGGGTACTTTTGAGGGCAAGAGTGCTAGAGTTTTCCTTTGACACCTGGTTTCTATGCAAATAACCCAGTGGGTCAACAAATCAAGTGGGGGCAAGAGTGGTTTTCTAAGACGAGTCCTAGGGAGCCAGGTCCAGGCGGGCCCAGGCTTCCTGATGCTAATGGCTGGTTGTAAGCTGGGGAGGAGGACAGATCCCAGGACCGTGCCGGGTTGGAAGGCAGACGACAGGCTAGGTCCTTTCCCCAGGGTCTCTGGTTTGGCTGCCCAGCTGACACGCATAACCCTTACTTTGCTCCTGGTTGGGAGGGTCTCCCCGGCGCCAGGCTCTGAGAGGCGGTGCAGCACCCCCCCTGCCGCCAGTGGCCCCTCAATAGCGTAAGCTTACGGTTATGGAGTCCTTGCTAGGTCCAAAGTCATGACCTCACTTCACCCTTTCTAGCCCTGCTTGGAGGCAGGGGCTAGTGTGAGCATTCGAAAGATGCCGGAAGGAGTCTGGGTCCCGGCTGTCCTGCTGTGCTGGTCCCCTCACAGCCAACCTGGCCACCGTCCAAGACCCACCCCGCTGGACCCTCCACCACCCTCTTCTCACTCACACTAGACTTGGGAGGAAAGGCGGCCTGACTGAGGCTGGGGAGACAGGACCGACTCCGTGTGGACGAGAAGAGCTGCAGCCATAGATGCGTATTAGACGCACAGGGTGGTCTCAGGGTCCTGAGACCCTTCTCGGAGACAGTGTAAGAGGCCGGACATGTCATGACGTTTGTGCTGCTGTGTCCCGGGCATCAGTGTTGTTTGTTTTTTGTTTTTGTTTTTGTTTTTGTAGAAATGGGTGCAGCCCTGAAGGGCCAAAGCACTCTTCTGTAACAAGGCCTTAGTGCTTTTTGGGACATTTGTCTCATCCTGTCTGCACTGCTGTCCTGAGAGAAGGGAATGCCCAGAAAACTGGAAACCACCTGCGTTTGGACCCCTGTCAGTAGCAAAGGCATCCGAAAGCTCCTGAACAAAACAGGGGGGATGTGAGGCAGGGCCTAAGCTCCCCTAAAGAGAAGAAACTTTTTTTTTTTTTTCCTGAAGAATTCTCTTTGCTAAAAATGACAGCGCCTCCCATCTTTGCTGGGGTAAAAAATAAATTGGAACTAGTCACCTTAACTCCCTGGACATCCAGGAGTCAGTTTTCTGTGCCAGTGCCCCTAAGAGCAGGTTAGATGGGTACATTTTATAACCGCAACCCACCAGAATCACAAGAGTGAAGCTCACCTCTAGAGCTTGCTCTCAGATAATTAAATTAAAGCAGCACACGCAAGCATTTTCAAGTACGGAAGCCATGATCAAGTTGTGCAGTGGAGAACCTTACTTTCAAGACTGTCTTTATTTCCTCCCGAAGACGGTGACCTGGTCTGGGACAGAAAGCTGCTGGGCACCCAAATGAACACGACTTCTTAAATCAAGCAAAGCCTGCAGGGCTCCACTCCAGAACACGTGGGGCCCGCCATTCATCCAGATTCCTATAATTCCTGTATGTTCCCATATCTTAATTGCCCGGAGCTGTGTTGCCAATACAAACAGGATGGGGGAAGAGTACACGCCCTTCACAAATACATCTACCAACCCTCAGAAAGCACCATCCTTTGAAACTCTAATAGTGTTGGTAGGGTACGGCCCAACCATGCACTGAAATGCTAATAAGGATATCGAATCACTCAAAATTCCTTCAGAGCAGTTCTTACTCCCTACACCTTTCTCGTCCAGCTGCAGGGCCAGCATTTGGCATAAAGAACAAACCAGACTTTCCGTCCGACCTTCCCAGGCCACCTGTTTGGAAGCAAACCCTCAGAACGCTGAGGAACGGGGGCTGGGTGTTTGGGATGAGGTGGGTTCTAGAGCCTTCCTCAGCCCCACCCCATTGGCCGTTTTCCGTGTTGAGTCACGACAGGACACAGCTGGGCTGCTCATTCACATTGAAGGAACGGTGCTACTGGGTGAATGACTTTGTTGTGACAGTCGTGTGGTTGTCCAGAGGCCCCTTCCGTGGGCTTGGCTGTCCCCACCGGAGACCAGCAGCGCAGTGGCAGGACCTGGAATAGAGATAGCCCCTCAGCAGGAACAAGTTCGGGTATGGAGTCAGGTCCGCCTTCCCTTAAACCAGTCTTAGGAACCACGCCCATGATTGTGAATCTGGGGGGTTGAATGAAACAAACACGGCGGGTCTTCCAGATTGCAACAGGGCCCTCTGCACTGCCGTTGTACAGATGCACACTCACGTTTACAATTTAGACTCCAGGTCCGTCTCGGTTGGGAGAGGGGAGACCAAAGACTCGTAATGTATTATGCGTTCCAAGCAGAAAGAATGTTATGAGTGCAAAGGTTAAAAAAAAGACTGACTGCTAGGCTGCATGAATGAAAGTGTAAGTTCCGCAGTAAGGAAGGGGCTAGTTCCACCCTGTTCTGTCCTGGAAATTGTGTTCAGATTTAAGGGTCCAGTTTTAAGATCGGAGCCAAGAGGACGCCCACAAAGGTAAAAGGCTTTTGTGAACAGAAATGCAAGGAAACAGGAATATTTGCTTAGAAAAGAAAAAAGATGGGGCTGGGGGGAGGGGCAGGAGAACTGGCTTTGGAATTTCTAAGTAGGGCCAAGTGGAGCTAGACCGGCTGGACAGACTGGTAGGGAAGCGTGTCCAAGCCTAAGATAGAGGAGACAGCATAGCAGGCCACCCCCCTGAGTTCTGGGCAAGGTGGTCTTGTCCTGCAAACAAAACCGTAATAGGAGAAATCAGATACTATTAACATTGGGAGAGCACCGGCCAGTCGGTCCCTTCATAGGCTTTCATTCCTCAGTGCAGTGAAGAATATTGTGCAGGGAGACTGAATATTGGCTGTATTTGCTTTGTTCCTTTCAAACTAGGTAATCCAGACCATCAGTTCCTCTTGGTATGTGCTCACTCCCAAGTCCTGAATTTAAGACAGTAGGAATAGCTCATGCCCTGTGAGTACATTGGTACATAGTCTGCCGTCTTAGCAGGCTGTGCCCTGCCGCTAATAAACCTAGTTTTAGGGCGAAGCGACCATTCACTGTAGTGCGTCACTGTAATGGGGCAGGTAGGAATAGCTCATGCCCTGTGAGTACATTGGTACACAGTCTGCCGTCTTAGCAGGCTGTGCCCTGCCGCTAATAAACCTAGTTTTAGGGCGAAGCGACCGTTCACTGTAGTGCGTCACTGTAATGGGGCAGGTAGCCTCACTGAGAAGCTGATTAGCCACACAGAGAAAAGCTCACCAAGGCGCAAGCAAGCCTTGCGCTGGCCATGCTAGGCATCGCTGCCGTAATTCTAGAAAGAGAAAGATTTGCAGGCTGGGGAGGAGTCCCCACACCCACTAAGCGTCTCAGACGTCCACACCACTCATTCCTGAGTGGCAGGGAAAGCACCTCGTTTCTGCTGGGCGGTGGGGGGTTGAGGTTTGCGTGTTCTGGGGTGAGTGTCCGAGAGTGTGCGTTTTAATTCTTACTGTGCCTCATCCTGGAAAGGTGTTAGTCCTCGGCTTTCCAGTCTGTAACAAGATTACAAATAACAAGTGTTTCGAATCCATTAAGACAGCGATTGTCAACCATGTCCTTCTCGTGGCACTCGTAAACTAATTAAACTGAAATTCGGGGCCACACCAAACATCTATTTGTTGCTGACCTGACAAAAAACAGCTATTAATGTTCATTTGTTCACACTGGGCAGCTACTGCTGTATTGGCTGTTGTCATTTTTTAAAACTTGAGCCGTTGAAGAAAAGAGTGCCCCTGACCGAAGAGTTAGGTATTGTGTGTTTTAAAAAGTCTCGCAGCGTACTGGTGGAGAAATCACTGCGTTAAGTGATTAAGGATGCTGTTGTAAATTTGCAGGTTTGCTTTGTTGGCGTCTTCCTACTTGCCTTCCCACGGTTGACCTTGTAGGTAGCCACTGCTGAATTCTGGAACAGTTGTACGCATAACAATGTCACAGGGCTGTTGACCTCTTTAAATGCCATTGATTAGTAGACCAAAAAGCATGACTCAGTCCCAAGCCCTGAATTTAAGATGTTAGTAGTAATACTGACTCTTCAATGACTCTTCCGTCCTCTGTGTATTGTAGTTTTTGTTTGTTTTTTTAAAGCACAGATTGAAGAGAAGTAAGAAATAGTGGAGCCAAAGAATGTGGAGCCAAGGAAAAAGAGAGGATAAGAAGGGAGAAAAAGAAAGCCCTGGCTGGAGGCTCAGTGGATAAGGCGCCGGCCTGCGAACCCAAAGGTCGCTGGTTCGATCCCCAGCCAGGGCACATGACCAGGTTGCAAACCAGGTCTCCAGCCAGGTCCGTAGCTGGGACAGGTGAAAGGCAACCACACAATGACGTTTCTCTCCCTCTCTTCCTCCCTCCTTTCCCCTCTCTTTAAAAAAAGAGAAAAAGAAAGGACAATGCCCCAAACCAAGAGTTTTATGTCCCTGAATGCCTGAGACAGTGGTGGGACAGGGCAGCCTCAGTCAATGTCCCAGCCATCCGGACGGACAGCCTGCTTGCTGCAGGAAGGAACCCAATGGGGTACCTGATGTTCACAGAGCACCTGCCCCTTGTCCCCGGGGCTCCTCTCAGAGCGCCAGCCACCCACCCCTTTCTGCAGCCAAGGGTCCTACTGATGAACCCAGCCTCCTCCCCATGCAGATGGCCTACATCCTGAGCAGAGGCCTTGAAAAGAAGTGGGGGTCTCCCTGTAAGTGGGGTTTTTCCAGGGCGCTGGAAAAGGCAGGGGAAACTGTCAACCCCGAGTCAGTCTCAGCTCAAGGAAACCAACTGGCCTGGGCGCCCCGCTGCTCTTGCTTTGGTGGCCCTGTGTCAGAAGGACGGTTGCCTACGGGGCAGGTCTCCCCACGTGGAGACGCCCACTTTCCGCCACAGATGCTCGGGGCCGTGTCCCACCGCGCAGGACGGATGGCGGAGGGCGCGTCAGAAACCGCGACCAGATGCGCTGTTTATTCCTTGGTCGTCGTGTGTGAAATTGCTGCGACTTGAATGTCAGCAGCGTTTGGGATGTGGTTGGGAAATGAAATCCGTCCCTGGCGCACCAAGGCCAATTTCAGGAAACCCCAAAACACGATGCTGTTGTTTCCTGCTGGCTGTGTCAGTGCACGCACCGGCCCAGGCTGGTTTCTCGCCCTCCGGCCGCTCCGGTGGGTCGCTTGTCCTGCTGCCTCTGGGGGTCCCTAATGAACCCCAGACTCTTTCCCTTAAAGCCGGGGGTGTCAGGAACGACATGGCACACGTTAAGCATGTCAAAAGCTCACGCCAGTTACTCCGGAGGAGGCAGAAGGACCGTCATTTCCGGGAAGGGAGAGGACTTGGTGCCGCTCCTCGGAGGGGCAGGAAGCTGAGAGCCCGTGTGTGGGGGGCCTCCAGGGTCCTGGGCGGTGCGGGCATCAGCCAAGTCCCTCTGTGGGGTGCTTCTGGACTGATACGCCCCCAGCTCCTAACCAGGCCATTCTTTTTAGGAGTATCGGTGAAAATACCAGGCCTTGCGTTCGGGTTTCTCAGGCTTCTTGCAAGGCCAGCTTGATCCTGGGGAGTGAGCTTGCTCAGCCCGCTCCTGTGCGAGGACTGGACCCCAGGCAGATGGCCGGAGCCTCGCCCCTAAGGGCCGGGGCCTGCGCAGCCGGGGCCCCTCAGGCCCCACATCCCCGTCCTCGGTCCGTGCTCATCACATACGGGTGACACCAGGCCTGTCTGTAGTTGTGCGTTTCACTCACTGTGTTTTTTAGGTCGTGCTCATTTGACCGTCCTAGTGGGAGGTGCAGCTGCGTGAGGCAGAGAAGTCTGGAGGACAGTAGAGTTTCTTGTCACCCTTTTTCTCTCTTTTTAATAGAACAAGTGACACATTAGGGGATGGTGGTGGGGAGTGTGTGAGAATCTGTTGGTGACCAGCTTCTCTCTGCAGAGGACAGGATTTAGAACATACAGACTCATGTACAAACTGCTCTAGGCGCTTACGGAGGGAAAAGACAATGTACCAGGAGCAGACAAATCATTTGGAATGGATAAGTAAATATACAATGCGATGTGCATTAGTGTAAACTAGTTGGTGATTGAGTGCTGTAATCAGGCTTTCGGTATACTGCGACTGGAAGTTAGATTTCCCCGATTTCCCTTCCTCTCTCCATTCTCCCACTTCAATTCAACAAGGATACTGACGACAATCGGGAATCTTCTACGTGCGAGATTTTCCCTGAGAGAAAGGGACAAGGGAGAGCAGGGTTGGAAACCAGAATAAGCCTTGTGGCCTGACTCCGTCCTAAGGGTGGGTGGGGGCCATTTTTGGTCCCCCTGCCCCCTGCACCCCCATGCTCTGAGGAGGAAAGGACCAGTCACAGACCAGGCCAGAGCAACGTGCTATGATTTTTTTCTTCTTTTTTTCCGAATGCAGAAACACTTGGCAAATTGCTTAGGCTTCTCCGCTGGGCAGAGGGCTGGTGACTGATAGCAGATGGGCCGCTGGGTCCAGGGTTGGTCAGCTCCTGGTCAGCCCAGCCGGGGTGTGGGGCTGTTTCTTCCTGGCCTGGTAGCGGCTCTGTGGCTACCAGACCAAAGCAGAGCCCCTGGTGGGGGCTGCCCCACTGTCTCCTCACCTTGTGCATCAACCGCTTCTCCTGGTCCAACCAGGTCCAAAGATGCAGATTCGTGTTATCAGGCAGTGGAAATAGAAACAGTCAGGGTTGTTCTCACAGCCAGAGGGGAGCAGGGCCGTTGGCCAGCGCAGGAGCAGATCTGAGCAAGCTCACTTCAGATTGAGCCTCTCCCGTAAATATTTGCAAATGCCCCTTCAGAGCTCGAAAGCCTGGGACAGGATCGTTGGACCATTTGCTTAGAAGAAGAAGAAACAAAATTGACCTAGTGGTCCGCAGCAGCCATAAAAAGGGAGAGTGAGTATGGGCAGAAGACCAGGAAGCAGGGGGGCACTCCAAGTTTAATAAACACGCAAGAGAATAAAAATAAATCTCAAGAGCACGTATTTACACACTCAATGGAAGGGCGAGATGGGGAGTGTGAAAAATGGGTGT
Source organism: Noctilio leporinus (assembly GCA_004026585.1). Classification (NCBI taxonomy): domain Eukaryota; kingdom Metazoa; phylum Chordata; class Mammalia; order Chiroptera; family Noctilionidae; genus Noctilio; species Noctilio leporinus. The sequence continues at coordinate 768,576 of PVIW01000079.1, forward strand.
TTGTGGCACCGGCCTGGGGACGCGCACCGGAAGGCACAGGGAACATGAACGAGAGGTTTGCGCTAAGGACGGGGCCGCACCCCACGGACTCTGCTCTTCCATAGCATGTTCGCAGCTGCGGCTGCCCGATGGAGAGGCCTGGGGCGATGGAAGCCGCCACCAGGCCAGGCTAGAGCAGGTGCAGGACCAGAGCGCGTGGCCCCCGCCCTGCCCGGGCCGCTGGGCCTGCGCCTTCGGTGTGAGCTGGTCAGGCTGGTGCCCACCCGCCTGCCGGCCTGGTGGGCAGGTTCAGGGGTGAGCGAGGTCTGTTTTTACTTAGCAGGTACCTTTCCAGGGGCGACACTGGGGGCCCGAAATGTTCCTGCTGGTACGACTGCTTGCTCCTCTTGGAACGGCCCCCCAACTCTGCCAGGTATAATGCAGGGGCGTGTGCTCTTTCTCCACCACCTTCGCGCTTTAGGTTTTTGCCTCCTTTGTTTGTTTGCGTCTTTGTTCCTGAGACTTCGGGCTCAGGAGCTGCAAAGTCTCAGTTCTGAAGCAGCCGTCGGGCAGAGGGCGGCTTGGAACCCACCGCTCCCCCTGGGCCGCCTACTGAGAGCCCAGCCCTGGGGACGGAGGGACCCGCCAGGCTCTCAGGCTCGGAGGGAGAAAAAGTGAAGCCTTCCTTGTAATTTCGACCTGTTGGTAGCATTTTGCATGTTCAGTGTGGTCATCAGGGCGTAGATTTCTCGAGAGATCATGCCAGGTGTCTGTTCCGTGGTAAGGTCAGCAGGCTGGCTTGTGTGTTTAATCGGAACTGAGCCTGCCACAGCCAGACGCCGGGTCCCACGTGCTGGGAACCCTGTCCGAGGTGCGCGGGGAGGAGGAAGACTTGGCAGAGCCTCTTGGTCTGCCCTCTAGAGTCTTAAACCTGCCCGGGGTGGGGGAACAAAATAAACACACAGAACGCGGGAGCGACAAAGCCATTGTCGGAGCCATGAGCAGAAAGTACACGATTCCCTTGCAGCGAGACTCGGTCCTTCAGGGGAGGCTGGAAGAGGGTGAAGAAGCCACCCGAGCTGGACAGAGCGTTCTGGGTATTCGCTGGGTGTTGGCAGGTCTTAGGAGAGGTTGTAGAAGCCTCTGTACCCCCTGGCCTGCCCTGTGTGGGTGCCGAGTAAATGGGTGTGGTATCTGGTGGCGGGGGATGGGACCTACTGTGGTTTTGGTAGAGCCTCAGTTGCACCTTGGAAGCAACGGCAGATGACTGCAAAATAACCACGAAACTCCAGTCCCTCACCAGCCTATGTGTCTGACATGACTTAGAACCGACGGAATTTGGGCTGATTTTTTCTCTTCATTAGTCAAACTCCCCTCCCACCAGTGGGCGTTATTCTGAGTTTTAAGACTGGACCTTGTGGAACCAGTATATGAGTATAGTTTTCTTTTTTCTTTCTTTCTTTTTTAAATTCACATTTCCTCATCCTGACTTAACTAGAGGGTGTATTTGGTCACATGTGTGTTAAAAACCAAACTATTGAGGCCAAAAAAAAAAAAAGAAAGAAAGAAAGAAAGAAAAAGATGCAATACATGAACCTGGATAGAGTAGAACATTTACGTGCCAACATTTCAAGAAAAAAAAAAAAAAATACGTGGGCAAACTGCTTGCCATTAGGAGCTATTTTCTTGGCACATGTGATTAGAGCGCATGTGAGCCCGACAGCTCCCTCCAGCATGGGCTGCCACGAACATGCCCCAGCTCCCGACCATCCAGCCTTTTCCCCAGCTCCAGCGGCTTTCAGCGGGCAGGGTTCACGGCACGCCTGCAAATGGAAGTGGTTCGTTAATCTCCATTCATCTGCTCCTCCTGTAACCAAGCGCACGTGTGTGTTTTAGTTTTTTATAGTTAGATGGTTAATAGTCTGAAATTGGCCATTGGAAACAAAATCATCCTGTAGGTATTTTCCTTAGGGTTTCTCAAGACTGTCTCATGCCGCGGGGTCCTTTTTTGTGGTTTGTTGTTTGTTTCTTTCTGAGAGAGAACGATGGATTTTTCTCATGTTCAACGATTGCCCTGACTTCTTGCAGATTCCATCCCGCCCACGTTCTACAGACCCTACTTCAGAACCGTCCGGTTCGACGTCTCCCAGTTGGAGAAGAACGCGTCCAACCTGGTCAAGGCGGAGTTCCGAGTGTTCCGCTTACAGAACCCCAAAGCCCGGGTTCCTGAGCAGCGCATCGAGCTGTACCAGGTACCCTGGGTGTGGGCGGTTGTCCTGGGCCGTTGGCCGCAAGGCTGGGGTCGGTCTTCTATCGTCTGCGATTTCCAGAGCCAAGGTAAACCGTGCGACGCGTCCGCAGTTGGGGGACCTGCCTTGGCTGCTCCTAAAGGAAGCGCCTGTGGAGGGCACGCCTCTGAGCCCTTCTTCAGCCGCCCGGACGTTGGCGCGCCCCCCGCTGGAGGGCAGTTGTCCAGAGCGTGCCCCTAATCTGCACAGTCAGATGACGTGGGTCCCTGCTCCCTGAAAGACAGACGTCACCATCCATCCCGTCTCCCTCTCTTCGTCCTGTGGCTGTTGTCATTTCTCTCCTTCCATCCCCCTTCCCAGTGTCCTCTCTCTCCCTCTTTTTTTCTCTTCCTCTCCTGTCACTGGCCTCGTCCTCTCTGATTCTGTCTGCTCCTGCCAGGCCCTGCCACTCTCCTGCCTCGCTCTCCCACAGCCCTCTGCCCGCTCCTGTCTCCCCCTGTTCCAGGCATCCTGCCGCCCTCACCTCCCTAAGTATAGTCACCGGGTGGTGGTGTCACAAGCTGGTGAGGGGACAGAGATTTCAGAGACGTACCCAAGTGGCAGTCACAGGAGCCTCAGCATTCCTGGGAGCTATGTGAAGTGCAGGGTCTCAGGCCCCACCCCAGATGCACCCCGTCAGAACCTACATTTTTAACAAGACCTTCAGGTGATTCTTGTGCAGGTGACAGCACTGCAGTAGCAGCCCTGAGTCTGGGGAGGGAGCAGATCAATAATCGGGCAATTTCCCTGTGTCTTAGTGTTGCGTGAAGAAGCATGGAAGCCCGGAGGGCAGGGCTGGGAAGGTTTCAGCCGGGAGCTGACATTTGGGCAGGGCCTGGAGAGATGTCATTGTCATTCTTGGAGGAAGGAGCAGCTTGGGCAAAGTCTTGAAGGGTTGAGGGTGTGGAGACAGGTGGTGCGTAGGGGCTGGAGGTGGGAGAGACGGGTTGTCCCCCCAGGGAAACTAAAGAGGATCCAGAACCCCACCCCCTGCCCAAGAACTCCGGTGTCCGGGAGGAGGCATGTATGACCAATTGCACCAAGCGTGGCCTCACTTGACAAAAAGAGAGGAATCGACATTGTGGAATCCTCCCTCTCGTTGTTTACGATTTGGAAATTTTGGTAATTTGGAAAAGAACTTTGAATTTATCATGAAAATGCATTACCATGCAAAACAACATTGTACGTGAGATCTCAGTAAGTTTATAAAGTTTAGAAAACAGTTTTCAAAGGCTAGTTTACATGTGTATTGATGATACAAGAAGCGTCGCTTACTGACATGTGTCCTCAATCACCTCTCCTTGGAGACCCTCGAACCTTCTGAGCACACCCTGAGCGGCCAGGTGGCCGCAGGCTCCCCCGTGCTTCCTGTCACCTGGCAGAGCACCAGGTAAACCGGCTTCCTGTGGACCAGACCCTCTGCTAGGCATGCGGAGGTGCAGTCTCGGTGGAGGGTCACACCTGTCATGTGCCGTCGTTGTGATGACGTCTTCTTCTTCTCGCTCTGTTGAGATATAATTGACGTATAACATGGTGCATATACGCTTTTAGCTGTGTACCGTAACGATGTGACATTTGTATGCACTGCAAAATGGTCACCCTAGTAAGTTAGCGGCCACCACCTTACGTGGTTACACATTGTTTTCTTGTGATGAGGGTTATTCATTAAGATCTGTTTTCTTCGCATCTTCCAGCTGCACAACACAGGATTGCTAACAGTAGTCACCATGGACATTATAGCCCCAGGACTTATTTTCTAACTCGAAGTTTGGACCCATTTCAGCTTGCATGGAGCCGTCCTCAGTCTCCTCCTCAGGGACCGGATCCTAGCCATTTATACCTGCTTATGTTCGGCTTCAAGGCCGTATAGTAAATGTTAAATGATGCTTCAGATTTGAGGACGAAAGGAGTAAAGTACGTCAGCAAAAATTTTAGTACGAGAAGTGAATTACCGGCCTCTTTAATGAAAATTTTGTACATACACATCACCTCTGCACAAGAGTTTAAATGATGCGCACCCCTAAGGGTTTAGAGTGCAAATTCAAGGTCGATGGTGTAGGCCCGCATTTTAAGGGACCCTATGGCTGCAAAATGAAGGTTGGGGACCCTAACATTTTGGGGAGCACGGCACTAATGAAGTTAATGCGAATAGCCCCCTTTTGTTAACCCCAAAGGCACACGTGTGCATGTCACATACAGAGTCGAGCTTTCATTTCTCATATTGCCTGAGGGTGTATAAAGTAAAAAGAGGTCAGCCAGAAATACTGACTGTTCAGTTAGCCTTTGCAACATGTGCCCCTGGAAAGAAAAAGGCCGTGCTGTTGGTCGCACAGAGTTTTACGGCACCCAGCGTCCTTAGTACTAACGCTAACCCTTGGAGACTCACGCAGAATAGTAACTCGCTGAAAGGAAACAAAAGGCCATGAGGTATAATAAACACTTTGTTTGCACAAGGCTGTTAATATCTCAGGCTTTTTCAAACCTGATCAAATGACAGGCTTGCCTCCTGTATGGAAATCAGAGCGTTACCATTTGCATTAAGTGTGACGTTACCCGGGGTCTTGCGAGCAGACGGAACCCCAAACTAGGGTGAAAGGTAGTTCTGTCACACTCTATTCAAAGAAATGTTAATAATCATGCAAATATAACTAATTTTCTGTGTTCGTGCAATGTGACTCAGTAACAATGTTGATAATCATTGCTGAAGCATGTGCTGGACACTATTTTAAGCACTTTATTATAGACTGAATCATTGAAGCTTTTTAAATGCTGTTAGTATCTTCATCTGACCAATGAGGAGACTGAGGCACAGAGAAGTTAGGAAACTTGTCCTGGCCATGCAGCTGGGAAGAGGCAGAGCGAGGATTCGAACCCAGGCAGCCTGGCCCCGGAGGCCATGCATGCTCTTGACCACTTTACCAAACTAGTAGAAAGAGCCCAAGCCTCAGAGTTGGGCTAGTGGGGGTTCAAGGTGTGGCTCTGCCCCTTCGGGGGTCTGAGGAGAGATCTCCACACCAGTGAAATGCAGAAAAAAGCACCTACTTGGCAAGGATCTTGTAAGGCATAGAATACATGGAGACTCCTAGCAGAATAACCGTCCGTCACTGGTTACCATGGTTGCTATCATCATTACTAGTCAATATTATTGCAACTTCTAAAGCAGACCCTTAAGCTTACAATCTGCTCAGGGTCTCTTCAAAATGAAAACCGCCCTGTCCATGGCTGCTGCGGAGGGTCTCTGTGGCAACCTGCGTGTCTCCCCTTTGGTCTCTGTGGCGTGACGGCCTCACCCAGGCCAACAAGCAGCCCAGGCAGGGAAGAGGAGAAACGGTGCTGCCCGTCAGCCCGGGTTCACCTGCTCCGCCCACTTTTATTTATTTAGTTAGTTTTTAGCCTTCTGGTCTTACAAATCGCTCAGTTTTCCATTGTAAGATGTTGCTGGCTCTTCTTGCCCCACGAGTTTCTGTGAGGGACACCTGTGGACAGTGTCTGGCCCGTTGGTTGCTGAAGGAGTGGCTGGTGACCCAGGTGTGGCGTGTCATCTGGAGCATGGAGTGTGTCCCCGAGTTGACTTGTGATTATAGAGCCACACTACAATATCAGTCCCCTCTGACACATGAGGCCCCCGCTGACCCAGGGTTATGGGATTTTCTAAATTCAGGTATTTAGACTTAGAAAGTCTGCTATGTTTGTTTTAAAGATATCCATCTAACGATTTTTACGAAAAAGAAATTCATATTCTGTCCTGAAATATCACTCACACAAACTGTTTTAATTACATTGACATCGGCTTGCTACCTTCGGGACAGACCTCGAAGGTATATACGTGCCCATTCTCTGTTATCTAGTCAGAGCTAATGTTGGTGGCGTTGGGTAACATTCATGTAGTTAAAAAATGAGAGAATAAGTGAATGAAACCGATATTCTTGGGCCAACCCAGAAACACTGCATGTTTGTAGAAAAACCAGACGCACGGTCATTTTCTTGGACTCACGACTGTATGGTCACTCCCCCTGAATCAACGTGCTCAGCCTAGTAGAGGCAGGGACTTCTATCATAGAGGAGGCCGCACGTGTTGCTGGTAGCCAGGAAGGAGGAGAGGGTTGGAAGTGTGCCCCCAGGTAGGGGTGTTGTTAGGGTCGGCTCGGAGCGGGATGGGAAAGGAAGATCGAATACGAGAATCGGGAGATGAGGCCCCGAGGGCTGCAAGTCTGGTCAGGAAGACTGGCTCCCCACCGCCTCAGGGCACAGTGGAGACGCCCAGTGGCCATGGTTCCGGTCGGTGCGGCTCAGCCTTCAGGACTGACTTGACCCACGGGCCTGACTCAGTCTCCCTTCAGAGCGTGTCACGGACGATCGTACCACATCTCTCTCCTTGACAAAGGCTCACGTGGCTGTGGAAGAGAAGTCAGGTCCCCAAGCTCAGATCCTGTGGAAATTCTCTTCCTTGGTTTTTCTGCCTAATCTTCATTTCACAGTGCAGTACATTAATATAACGAGGAAGGGCGAAATACAGCATAAAATTGCTCTCACTCTCTGATGAGTCTTTTCATGTATCTATGAATGTAGAACTCCCCGTGGGGGGCGCATGTGTGTTTGTCCTGCGACCCACAGCCCGGGGAGGTTTCTGGAGAATGAGGGGGCCTTAGGGAGATTCCGTGGTTTCTCCTGTGGCAGCCAGGGGTGGGCACGAGAGTCAGCGCTGGTGGCCTGAGAGTAAATTCAACTCAGAGCATCAGACTCATCCTAAATTCAAGCAATAAATACCTTTTCTTGAAGTCAGTGTCAGCAAACCAGAGCACAGGGAGTATGGAGATTTCGATGCTTTGGTTTCCCTCTGTCTTGACGGAGCTTGATATCCCATTGGAAGAAATGAACATTTGCACACACACACACACACACACACACACACTTATCCTGGAAGCCCTGAGAGCTCATCGCATCCAGGAGTTGCTTGGGGAGCTAGGTTGAGAACACTGGCTTTAGTGTAAAAATAAATTTTTTTACTGAAAAAATTTAAAAAATTTTAATTTTATTTTTTTCAGCTGCACTGAAGAAGTAATCATAGAAAGCTTTTTATTTGTTTTATGATTTGTTTTTAGGTAAAAATCAGAAGGGGCGTTCTGGTAGGGATACTAGTCTAAACACAATGTTTGGGACACCAAATAGATGGTTTAGGGATGGTGTTTAGATTGGGCAACAAGCTGTACCTTAAATACTGATCTAAGGAATCTGAAGTTTATTCGTGAGACAGTAGAAGCTTCTGGAAGGTTTCAGTCAGGTAAGACACTTGATTATAATAATCAGTCATATCTGTTGAATACCAGGCAATGTGGAAGGCACTTGGCCTTCCTTGAGTCATTTAATTCTGTAAAAAAAATAGGAGTGGGTTTTATCAGCCCTTTCACAAATCAGAAAGTCACAGGTTCATACGTGGTGGTATACGTTTGCCTGACTTCAAAGCCTAGAAACCCTTTTAGACACTAATGATGTGTCCAAGCGCGTGGGCTCCTCTGAGAAACCTCAGGGACCACGGAGGAAATGGAAGGGCTGGGCTGCTGGCCAAGAGGGGCCGCGTCCTCAAACCTAGGACACAGCTTCCGAGACGGAGATGCTGGCGAATGCGTTGTCCCGCTTTGGAGCGGGTGGTGCCGGGCCTTTCTAACCCTAGAGAGACGTCATGCTTCAGTTAAGAGTTCGAGGTCGGGCAGGTCCGGGAGGGCGGAGCTCCTAGCCGGCACGGGGACGTGCAGCTCAACGTTTGTTTGTTCATCCACGTAAGTCACACCCAGATTTACGTTAAGGATGTTGAAAACATGAAATGCACGTTAAGACAACAGGTTAAGCTGGGGTCGGATTTCCCCACAGCCCCGTTGTTCGATTTCCCTTCCCCTTGGAAGTCCGGGTTCGCGGCTGTCCCGTAGGTCTGTGGATGCGCAATGCGCAGAGTCAGGTAGGGTTTCCAGCCTGTTCCTGCAGCCTTTGCACGGTCTCCAAGGAGTCGAAGACGTGTCCTTCCTGTCTAAGCCAAATCCTGAGTTAATTTGCTGCATTATTCCTTGAAGACTAAGATTTCCTCCAGCTATAATTTTGCATCTAGACTCCTAGTTCTTTTATTTATTTATCGCCCCCAAACTATTGGATAACACCGGTGACTTTTGCCTCTGCCCCCACCCTGACTGGCCGCTTTCCAGCGGCAGAGAGATGAATGGATCCTTTTGTGCAGGGAGTTTTGTAATTCAGGGAGGAGCTTAGAGCCTCGCTGAAGGCTCTATGTGAATAATTGGCACATAATGTAGATAATGAAGATAACACTCAAACATCACGGTGGGTGGTAGCTAACTGACAGAGCACCAAATCTCTTTTTCAGTATATGGGAAGCTGTCTTTAATGATTCAGTCAGGAATGGTTGTTGGTCTGTTATTTAAAGAAAGATGTTGAGTAGGGGATTATAGAAGCGTGAGAGAAGCAAGAGGATGCCGATCTTACATATTTTAACTTAAAGCATATATGTGTACACACACACACCCCCCCAATTTACACACTGAGATTTCTAATAGAAGGCGAAGAACTTGTCTTTGACTAAGGCCCTACCTGCTGCCAGTCCTTGTCATCTTTTTTGCATGGACCACAACCACAGGGCATCATCTATGATTCTCAGGTCCAATTTTCTTTAAGAGAAAAGCTCACCCTGTCGTGCCTGCCCTATTCCCTTAGCATAATGTTTCCAAGACTTGTCCGTGTTGTACCACGGGTCAGCATTTCATCCCTTTGTATGGCTGAATAAAAATCTATGATATGTGCATCTATTGATGGGCAGTTAGTGCTGTGAACCTTGGTGTTCCGGTCTCTGTCCGAGTCCCTGCTTTCAGTTCTTGTGGGTAAACACCTAAGAGGAGAATTGCTGGATTACGTGGTAATTCCATGTTTGCCTTTTTGAGGAACCACCAAATGTTCACCAAAAGTATTTTTTAAGCAGACTGTCTTTATGAAGATTTTTCTAAGGCACTCCACTTGAGTAAAAAAAGAAAAAAAATTTTTTTAAACCATCAGCTTTCTTTATGTTTGATCCGGCATCTCACCAGGTTCTAATTTTATTCACTCATATAATTACAATATCAAGTCCAACTATTGCAAACGGGTTTAGAAACGTATACAGTCCCTAAGCTGTACCTGTTAAGCGTACAACTCAACTGATGAGGCCCAGCTTGCTTGGAACTTACGAGACAGGAGCCCCAGCATGCAGTGGGCACCAGCTGATACACCTCACGGAGCATGTGGAGTGTGCTGGTTAACCTGGCCAACGGGTGGGAGAGCTTCTTCCACTCCACTGAATTTCCTCTGGCATGTGAAGAAGTTTAGAAACAACTGTGGCTATACAGAAAACATCTGTATATTCACGGCCACACTCAACACACTTGTTGGGAGAGCAAGGAAAGACAGAGACAGCAGGACTAAAATAGAATGGGAAGTCGACCCGTCTGGTCCTTTTTGTATAAATTCCTGAATAAGACAGGACTGACGGATAATAGCAGTCTGACTTCTCTTCCCTTACAATTTAATTGAATGTGGGTGATAAACCGAAGGTAAACAGGGAATAAGGACCCTGTGTCTATTCTTAGAAGGAAGATACCTTTGAAGTAAAGACTGGCGAGGTTGAGATGTGATTAGAAGGCTTTCCAGCCAGTTCTGAAGCTAAATCACAAACCTGTGGGAGGTGCACTGTGATACAGCAGCACCCATCCTTGTTAGAGACCCACGTGATTAAAGGTTTGGGAGACTGCCCCTCCTAAGTGTCAGCTACAGGAGCTGGGTTTATCTAGCCAAGAGTGTGCTCAGGCACGCCAAGGGGACTTTAATAATAGACTCCGAGAGCATGAGGGATATTCTCGGAATGATGGAGAGCAGCTGCTTCCTGTGTGCTTGGAGGGCTGGACCAGGAAGAATGGAGTTAGACAGCAACAAGTGGGCCTAGGAACTCCTTGGCCAGATGGTTGGAGAAAACAAGACCCCAGTCGCCCCCACGCTTTAGAATTACTTAGCCGGGTAGCTGTCTTTCTTGGGTGGTTTGAGTTGGCTTGGTCTTGAGCTCATAACAAGGCATAGAGGACCTTCGTGACAGCATGAGGTTGTTCATTGTCAGAACCTACCGGCATCCCTTCTGTGCCGTCTGGTGAGACTTTACAAAGAAAACGTTGCAGAGTAGTTTTGCTCTCCTTTGGTCCACTTGTCAAGCAAAGTCACCCAGATTCATTCCTTCTCTGTAAGGTGAAGAATTTGCATAGACTTTTCCAGGGTACTGACTGCCTGTTTTAGTCAATATGGTCATGATTTATTTTTTAAATTCTGTGTCTTCAGTGAGACTACATATACTTACACTTATTGTTATTGTACTCATATTTAACGTGTATCATAGATATATTAATACATAGAATTCAACAATGAAAGCCATGTTTTGTTCTAGACAGTGTATCTACATGTTGAGATACGAACATGAATTAAGATGCACAGTGTACTAATGAGTAAAGGAGACATACAGAACATAAAATCATGCATCAGCTAGGGGAAGAAATGTAAAGACAGAAAAATGAGTTCTGGGTGTGTGTGTAGTGTTTTTAGGCAGAAGGGCAGATGGAAATGCCTAGAAATTTCTCCATCATGGCTTTGTCCTTGTTATCCTAGGTTAGGTTTGTGACAGTATTTATTCTCAATAGGATAATTGGCATCTTATTTGCCCAACTGGGAGTGTTTTCACGGTGAAGCTTGATTTCTAGAGGCTTGGTTTTGAAAGTTACAGGTTCTTGTCAGCATTCACTTTGCTTGTATTCCACATGTTCTATTTTCGTCTCGTACCAACATTGATTATAACCTCATTTTTTGAGGTGTGATCTTTGCTGTGATCGTTTCACATTCTCTGTCGCCTGGAAGAGGGTAGGGGAGCTCGTGTTCCAACCCTGGCTGCCCAACTAACCCTGTGGCCTGCGAACCCCAGCAGCGACGCGGGAAAATGATAGGGTTGCCTTGAGACCTCTCTGCCCTGTTCACCGTGAGACATGAGGAGAGCTACTTAACCTCCCAGAGTTCAGTTTTCTTAATCTACCTTACAGCAGTGTTTTGAGGATTAATTTAAATAATGTGTGCTGAGGTCGGAACGGAGGAGGCAGAGTTGCCCGGCCTTTAAGTCGTGTGTATTTGCTTCCTTTATTCACAAAGAACATCTCTTGCCTCTTGGAGGAACTGTGATTAGATTCTCGCCACTTAGTGGTGTTTGTTGGACCCCAGGGGCAAGGTAGGCTTTTTCTAAAATTCATGCCGGCACCTCAAAGCCCAATCCTATGACTCGCCTTTTGTTAACTTGCTTAATCCAGGAAAAAAAAAAACTATAAATATTCCAGGTCGCATTGTTGCCAAATGACCAGAGACAAACCACATACACACACACAGAAGAGAAGTGTATTTTAAAAACCAGGGGAAGGTTGTGCACGTTTGTTGTACAGGGTTTAACGGAGGGTAAGTACATCCTCTGGACACTCAGACCGTCATTGAACTAAGTCGAGTGCCATGCTTGGACGGGACCCCAAACTGAAGACCCGGGGAAGCCTGGGACCTTGCTGCAGACACTGTAGCCACCGCTCAGGGTGGAGGGTTTGAGCCGGTGTCGGAGGTCTGTATAAAGCGACACCGGGCCTGAGCCCGACGTCCTGAGAAAAGGCGCTGGGCGCAGGGTTGATGTCGCTCTGGGAGACTCAGGACCTTGGTGTGACGGGTTCAGAAAACACACTGTTGTGTGAGGATTGCGGCGGGAGGGGAGGGAGAGGTGGAGCAAGGCAGGCGGGGAGACCTGCCTCCTTCGGGGTGGCGATGCACCTGAAACCTGCCCGGGTTTATCCACATGCCCCCCCTATATCCGTTAAAAGGGAAAGAGCACTGTCATTTAAAGACAGAATGTTTTTTAAACCCCTAACATGCTCACTTTCTACAGAAATTCAAGAACTGGCACTTGCCCTTCATGTATTTGAAATAAAGGCCTCCTCCTAAATCTCAGTGTTCAGGCCAGACTCCCATCTGCTGAAATCCATTCTTAGGCTGTGGGACATGGAATATCTTTATAAATCGTAGCAAGTCACACCAAGAGCAACGCTGCGGCACACGGCGAGTTTTAATGCCAGTGGGTCTGGGCACTTCCCTCTGCATTAGCAGGAGGTTTCTAATCCAGGGGCCTGCGGAGGCTGAGCCTGGGCCCCCGGACATGGCCCCTCCCCACACCCCAACTCCCCGCATTAAATGTCAGGAAACAGAAGAACAAAACCATTAAGCTTGTGGTGTAGAATTTATGGCTGAGGTCTCCCAAAGCTTACGTCAGCAGAGTAAAATAATTAGATGACCGTCACTTTCTTTTAGACACTTTTGGGCTTTCTGGTTCCTGTCACCTCTATCCTAACACGCAGCCGAGCTGGTAGCTCTGTTTTTTGTGGCCAGGGGCCTCGTGATGTTTTCTCCCACGCGGCCGCGCTGTCTCGGGGACGCGTCGCGGATCCCCCGGCGCGGGGCTAAGTTTAGACCGTGGGCTGGAATGCCGTTCTCGCGCGGGTTCGCTCACGCTGTCCCAGTGCCAACTGCTCTCTCTGCCGCGCTGTCCCCTCCTGCAGATCCTCAAAGCCAAGGACCTGACGTCACCAGCCCAGCGCTACATCGACAGCAAGGTCGTGAAAACAAGGGCGGAAGGGGAGTGGCTCTCCTTCGACGTGACCGACACCGTCCACGAGTGGCTGCACCATAAAGGTTACCCCACCCTCCGTTGCCCCTAGACGCCCAGGGACCCTCACGTGTGACAGGCTGACCAAAGGCTTCCGGGCATAGACGTGCGTACCAATGACCTCCCTGACTTCATGTTTTCCAGACCGGAACCTGGGACTTAAAATAAGTCTGCACTGTCCCTGCTGCACCTTCGTGCCATCTAACAATTACATCATCCCGAATAAAAGCGAGGAACTGGAAGCAAGGTTTGCAGGTAACTGACCTTGGGCGTGCGGGTCGGGGGAGGGCAGGGCCGGGGTTGTTCGTGGTTGGGAGGTGGGGGTGGGCCCGGCCTGGGGCGCCGCCGCTTCGGGCAGCCGTAGGGCTGGAGAAGGACACGTGCAGGCGGGACAGGTGTTCCTGGGTGTGCTGCTCCCCGCCCAGCAGCGACTTGGCCAAACTGACTGACTGAACCACCCTCTCTGCTGTTCGGGAGTTAAGCTCTCTGTTCCTCGCTGAAGCAAACCAGTTTTCCCTCGATGCTAATATTATAAAAGGAGGAGACAGCCCCCCCACACTGTGTTCCCGACAGGAAGAAAGTCCCCTCATGCCACATAGGGGTCACTTCGCCCTGCCTAGCTGGCGCCCGATACCTTGAGTGTCTTCCTTACGGGACCTGTGGCAGAGCCTCTATGTTATGACCTTGTTACGCGTTTATAAAGGCTCTGCCCACCTGTCAGTGAGTTGGCCACAAGTGAGGAGGAGGAGAGGCCCACAGGGCAGACTGCCCTCTCCTCCCTCACCTTCCAGCGGCTGTTACGGTGCTGTTTCTCACTCCTCACCCAAGGCTATGTTTTGTATTGAGTTGAGAAAGAAAGGGGGAGAGAGAGAGAAACATCTGTGCGAGAAACATCGTTTGGTCGCCCGCCCCTCACACGCACGCTCATTGGGGCTCAGACCTGCCACCTTTCGGTGTCCCAGACAGCGTTCCGGCCCGGCCGATGGCGCGTTACATAAGGAGCCAGTGGGTGGTGCGGGCCCGGGCCCTCTCCCTGGGCGACACCCCCGGGAAGGCAACGCCATGCCCAGAGGCCAGGACATGAACGGCAGCGCCCGTCTGGCCAGGATTCCCTCGGCTGTGGAGGGGAACCGCTCTAGCTGGCAGTCTCCTGAGAGTGTTCCGTGGCGCTAGAGTTCCCAAGTCTCAGGTGGAATCAGGAAAGTGTTACCGATGTCACAAACTAAACGAAAAAACTCGGTCTTCCCAGCTTCCCCAGATAGCGCTGGGCAGGGTGACTTCTGTCTCGTTGGGACCGGATTCGGAGCCAGTGAGTGTCGGTCTTAGATTGCGTCCCTCGGGAACAGCTTTTGTGCTGAGCGGAACCGGGAACGGGCCGGTCAGCCTGACGGGGGGTTGGCTCGAATGAACGGCCTCCAGCAGGTCAGAGCCGCCTTCTAGTGACTTTTCTATCCAGCGAGCCCTGTCTGGGACCCTGAACGGCGTCTCTGCCAGGAGCCCCATGGCGAAGTGTTCGCTGTCACCGGCCGCAGTCCTGTTGGGACGGACCTGTTTCCGTGGGGAATGACTGTCGCCAGCTGGTGCTGCCGTTGCGGCCCTCACTGCCACTTGTGACGATGTGCAAATGAGAAATATATTTATTTATATGGCTGATAATATTTGATGACGGTAAAAGCTAAATGTTTATTACCCAAATGCGTTTTTTCAAGGTATTGATGGCACCTCCACATATACCAGTGGTGATCAGAAAACTATAAAGTCCACTAGGAAAAAAAACAGTGGGAAGACCCCACATCTCCTGCTAATGTTGTTACCCTCCTACAGACTTGAGTCACAACAGTCCAACCGGCGGAAGAAGCGCGCTTTGGATGCAGCCTATTGCTTTAGGTAAAGGAAATAAAAACAAGATGAAGCTATTGCGTCGGGTCACTCCGGCACTGCCTGTGCCCGGTCTTTAGCTCGGGGTCCACTTGACCTGCACTCACTGCTGCGTAGTGTTGTGTTGATTGGAAAGAGGTTGGTCTCCATCAGCCACCTCTCTGCCCATTTCTAGTCAATCATGGGACAGGACTGATCATCAAGGTCACGGACTGGGGGGGTCAGGGTATGGAATTAAAAAGTCAAAGTCATCCCAGCCCATCACCCTACCGCCCCCTTAGGAAGGTCACTCGGATGACAATAAAACCATTAAGACCTGGCCCATGATATTTGCTTATAAATATTTGAAAAAAAATGAATGAGTCACTTTTCTAGTTGGGGTGAGAGGCTGGGGGAGAAATCAGCTTTAAAATCCACGTTGCTCTTCTCTTAACAGAAATGTGCAGGATAATTGCTGCCTGCGTCCACTTTACATTGATTTCAAGAGGGACCTTGGGTGGAAATGGATCCATGAACCCAAAGGGTACAATGCCAACTTCTGTGCTGGGGCATGCCCATATTTATGGAGTTCTGACACTCAGCACAGCAGGGTAAGCATTTGGTCAACTTGCGTTTCTATTCTTGGGTTGCTAACATACACCTTGAACAAGGCAAGGGGTAGGGTCACTGACCTCCCGACACACAGTTGAAAATCCACGTATAGTCTTTGACTCCCCCAAAATTTCACAGCAGTCATCCCCCTGTATCCACGGGGTATTTGTCCAAGACCTTCACAGATAACAAAATCTGTAGTCCCTCTAGTCCTTTACATAACATGGCGCAGAGCAATGGCCACAGATGCACCCCGTCTGCAATTGGTTGAATGTGTGGATGCAAAACTGGGATGCAGAGGGCTGACTGTATGTATTGAAAAATTTGCATGTAAGTGGACCCATGCAGTGTACACATGTGTTGTTCAAGGGTCCACTGTATTTCCAAATGAATTCTAATAATCCTGGTGCCTACCCCAGGTGATAACGATGAAAGAAAGAACACTGAGGACTTCAGCAAATGCTCTGGCAAAGTGAGTCCCTAGCGTATGACAATTAGCAAGTCATTTCACTTCTTTGCACCTCAGTTTTTTCTGGGAAAAAGGAATATCTGTACTAAAAATGATGTTTGAAGTAAATGATGCCAAACAAGAGAGTTAATGTGAAGAACAAAAAGGTGTGACGTGAGGACAGAAGGCCACTTCAGAGGGTGGGGCTCCGACTGGGTGCCAGGTCCCCAGCCCAGCTTGGCAAAGACTTTCTCTGTGTGATGATGATACTTGTCCAGGCGCTTCCTCCTGGTGCCTGAGGATGAAAAGGACGTCGTGGTTATCTCGTGCAAGCCTTTCGGTTTTCCCGAGAAATGGGCGTCTCTGTCATGTGGGTGACTTGCCCCGGATCAGGTAGCCGGAGACGGAGCGTGACCAGGGCCGGGAGGGCAGACTCCCTGTTTCATGAGGAGGCCCTGCTGCGCCACCTTACCGAGTTCCATTCCTGAAGCGTGGCTACAGCTGGGGTTACACCTCTGTAAATCTCTCTACCAAAGCGATACTGGAGAAATCGCCTGCACTGCAGGGTGGGAAAATGCATCTACCGCCAAGGTCATGCAGTGCACTCAAGAGTTCCCAGGTGATCGATTATTTTAGACAACCCGTATTTCCCAATTCCCCTGTAATTCCTACGAAACGTCCCGCCTTGGTGGAGCGTGAAGTCTATTCGTAAATGCCTCCCTCTGCCAGACTTGAAATTGACAACTAGGCCACACCGGCCCCCACCCCTGCCCGTCCCTCAGCTGTTTTGCCAAGTCCCCTGCAGGTTTTGGCGCCGGGAGCTGACCCGTGCTGGGCCCTGAGAGGGCAGCCTGCTCACTTGGCGCCCTCGGGCCAGCGGCCTCCTGTGGGCTGCAGGAGCCGTGACGTGGGCAGGAGAGCCCAACTCCCCTCCCAGCCACACGGGGAGCGTGCGAGGCGGAGACCCGCTAGTTCTGCAAGGAGGGAGGAAGAACTGTCCTGGCGCAGACGCGGGGTTTGGACAGTGGCCAGGCGGCCTGAGGTCCCCTGTGAAGCGGCCAGTGTCGCTGCGCTGAACGGGTCTCTGTCCCGGGCTGAGGAAGGCGCAGCGCATCTCCAGGAAAAGGACGAGGGCGCTCGGCGTCCTTGGAAAGGAGCCCCGCTCATCACGGGAGCCGTTCCCCTGGGAGGGACTCGGGTTCAGGGCGCGGGGCTACCTGCTCCGCTTGCTCCTCGGCCGGCGGCCTGGGCAGAGCCGCCTGGAGGCCGTTGCTTCTGTCGCTGTTTGAAGCAAATGTAGGCAAGTGAATGAGGGGAGCAGAGGTTGCTGTTGATGCCCTGTTTGCGAAGCAACAATAAGTGAAAAGACTGTTTCTTACCTATTTATTTAGAGTTCATTTGAGTGACATCAGTTAATGAAAAGTTATAGGTTTCAGGTACGTAAGTCGACAATACAGCATTTTATGTTGTATTGCGTATTTACCACCCTTGTCTTTTTCTCTTTTAAATGAAAATTTAGTCATTAAGTTGGCCAGAGACGTCTCTTAGCATAGGCTCTTAGCACTGCAGCCTGTTTTTGTTGTTGTTATTGTGTTTTTAATACCCAAGGGTAGATTAAAACCGATGGCAGTGCTAGTAAAAAGTTTTATTCTTCTACTTACCCATGTATTCATTTCTTCACCTCACGCACGTGTCTTATGTCTGGAGAAGAATCACTAGGGCTGTATGGTCAGAACCAATTCCATGAAGTATGGGACTCTCTCTGGGTGAGAATGGAGAACATATATTCACAAAACAATGTTAGTTATAAAGGGGTGTGGGTACCACACCAAATATTGAGAGAATCATTTTTTTTCTTTTTTCAAAGCCTTAAATGTACAGGCAGCAAAGCTGTGGTCAAAGTGAGGACTTTTTGGGAAAAACGTAAAACCTGTCACATGAGCAATCTGGCCCAATCTGACTTCTAGTGTACAGTGTATGAACAAGGGATTCCATAGGAAAAGGGTGAATTCATTGACTACTAGGGACACATACCATTTTGACCTTGAGTGGGGGGTTAAGAAAAGGAAGTTGGATATGAAAAACTATGTAAAGTGCCCATTGAGGGCTACAGCTGGTAAGAACAGGGAGTGGTTCTTTAAAAACTAATCGCCCTCTTTCTTGGTGGCTGTTGTCTCTCCTCTCCGGTGCCCTCTCAGGTCCTCAGCTTGTACAACACCATAAACCCAGAAGCATCGGCCTCTCCTTGCTGCGTGTCGCAGGATCTGGAACCTCTGACCATCCTCTACTACATCGGCAAGGCGCCCAAGATAGAGCAGCTTTCTAACATGATTGTCAAGTCTTGCAAATGCAGCTAAGGCTCTTGGGAAAGTGGGCAAGACGGTAATCACACGATGATGATGATGATGATGATGATGATGATGATGATGACGACCACAACAATAATGACGTTTGTAACAAGAGACACGAGAGCCTTGCTTCATCCGTGTTAAAACAAAATTCGAGGAAAGAGCGGTACTCGTGCAAACACTTTGGAAGTCTGTGTTTTGTTTGTTAAAACTGGCATTTGAAACAAAAGGAAACAAAAAACCATCGAAGGCTTTATTCTGCATGTCGCCTACTCTGTGAGAGACACAAGAAGCAAAACCTTTTTTTTTTTTTTTTAAGAAAAAAAAATAAACACTGGAAGAATTTGTTAGTGTTAATTATGTGAAAGAAGAAAAAAAAACAAACAGGAAAATCCCGTTAAGTGGAGTTGCTGTACATACGTTCCTCATCCCACACCTCACCTGATTTTTCCGTGTTGCTATGTACTAGGCTCCCTTCCCGTTTTCACTCATAGAATTAACCGTGAGTTATTTATTGTGTGTTACTCTATAATGAACATTTCATTGCCCTTGGAAAAATAAAACAGGTGTACAAAGTGGAGACCAAATCATTTGCCAGAAAACTCATGGATGGTTTAAGGAACTTGAACTCAAACGAGCCAGAGAAAAGGCGGTCGCGTGAACGGGACGAAAACCCAGCCGCGTTCCTTACTACATGGCTGAGCAAGGGAGTGTTGTGATAAAACCCGAAAACAATGCTCTGTACCAGCTGCCCACGGAAGCTTCCCGTAAGGTTCAAAGCTGAAAAGCCTGTTAATAAAGGAAACTTTCCGTCAGAATAAGTCTAAGATTTTTTTTTTCTTCTTTTCCATTGTAAATGGTTCTTGTTCAGTGAAATGTTGCAATGGTTTGATACATACTCGGCACACTTCAGACCTAGAACTGTTGCTGTCTAGTTATTCTGTAGGTTGCTCTTAGTTTCGGTATATGTAACCATGCCTGTATTATTACAATAGATGGGTGTAGAAGCCAGTATAATTGGAAACACATCTGCAGATTTTTTTTGCAAACTATTAAATCAAAACATTAACTACTTTGCGTGTAATGTGTAAATTTTTACCATATTTTTAATGTTCTGTAATAATGTCAACTCTGATTTAGATTGGACTTAAATTGGGGCTTTTTTTTTTTTTAAATGATCACTCAGAACTGTGTTTCCTGTCGCTGGCTAGTACTTTTGAGTAAAACCCCTAGATTTTGACTTGCACTAAAAATACATGTTCTGTAGTATTTGCTCCACTGTGCTTGATAAATTGTCCACTTGTCTTTTATTTTCTTTTACAGAAAAGATACGATTTGAGTTCAGTTCTCTTCCTTCATCGTCAAAGCATCATTAGTAATCAGTTTGAAAGTATCTGTTTTAGGAAAATTCTGGAATAACGCAGATACAGAGACGAGGTGAAATGTCTCAGTTACAGGAAGGGCTTAAGAATCTGACTGAAACTTGGAGACTGAGTAAAGAAAGGTTTGCACAACCTGGTTCAATCAGTGTTTTTACAGAATCCCATTGTTATCAAAAAGGAAACATCTTCTACTTTAATTAGGCTTGTAGTGTTCAGGGTTAAATAGAAAGATTTACCTTTTCATTGACCTGAGGAAAAAGAAACAGGTCAGCCTAAGTCATTTAGTTTATTTCGCCGAAATTAAAGTTTTTATAGATATTCTAGGAAGGTTGAAAAGGCACAAACCAAATTCTCCCACGATCAAAAAATGTTTTTGTCCCTGTGAATGAGCATCCTCTAGAGCGGAGGCTGGCATTTACTTTGCTCTAATGAATGATTTCCAAGGAGGTAACCTTATGTCAGAGTTTGTAGAACCTGTCAGCTTGTCAGCTGTCCCTTACTGAGCTTTAAGATAAAAATGCGCAGGTCACACAATGGAAACTTGAAGTTTCCCTTAAAAAGCAGCGCAGTGAGGGTAAATCCGAGGGAAGTTGTCTGATATTAATACACTTCTTTTTCGGGGGAGAATTTCCTGACCATTAGTGAAAAGGGACAAATTGGATTTACACGTCTGAAAACTGGAAAGGCAAGAGATGGAAAAGCCACCAGCAGTAAACAACTCTTGGGGTGGATGTACCCCAACCCCACCTTTGAGTGTGTTGCTTTATTTTCTCTCCCACTTTTCTATGAAGTCTGTGTAAATCACTTTTATTTCTGCAGGTATTTTCTTCTGAGGTAGAAACAACATTTTGTTTTTGTATTATTTTTGTCTTTCCTCATGAATGCACTGATAATATTTTAAATGCTCTATTTTAAGATCTTCTGAATCTTTTTTTTTTTTTTTCAGTTGGGGGTTCTATCATGTCTTTATTTCCCGTAAGTGAATATTGCTGGGGGAGGGGGCGGGGAGGGGACCGTTAGTGCGCGGGGTGGGGGGCGGAGCAGTTTTCTGTGTTAAGCAGCAGTGCAAGTTAATGGCTGGCATGATTTTAAAAGAATGGAATAGAAGAATAGCCGTGTTGTATTTCGATGACGGATTATGCTGTATTTTAACACGATGTATGTCTGTTTTTGTGGTGCTCTAGTGGTAAATAAATTATTTCCATTTCATGTCGATGTGGTTTTTTTTCCTGTCGTGGCACCACGGCCGACACTAGCCGACACCTCTAACCCAATGACGGTGACCTCCGGCTGGAAAAGCCAGGCCATGTTTACGATGGTGCGTCTTTATTTTTCCCTCCAAGACCCACCACGCATCAGAAACGTCAGGCTGTATAGCCCCAGAGCCAGGCCTCATCTGTCAGGACCCGAACCAAGTCCTGTGCCGCGTTTCGTTCTCTTGTTTATTGCCCTTTGGTAATTGTTTGAAAGGCTGTTTCCATCCAGCTTGACTGTCTACCAGAAAAAAATGCAGAGGGATGCTTGGCCGATGCCTGGGTTTTCTGGTTCCCTGTCCTGCCAGCCGGAGGGCCAAAAGCACCGGTCTAGACAGCATTCCCTGTAGCCCCATAACTTGGCTTGCCGCGAAGCCAGCCAGATACAGCAGGAGCCGTGGGTCTCGGGACGTGCTCCTCCTCCGCGTTTCCCCCATCCCACGGCCCCGGAGAAATCCCGTTCCCACAACTTTCCTTGGCTGTTCCCTGCAAGACCAGACTTCGTACGCCATCTGCCAAGCTCTTAATAAACAGCACTAATAAAAAACGGGGCTGTAGCTCCATCTGGTCGTCCTGCTTTATCGGACGACAGAACTAATCTGTGCCTGTTATCTAAGCGTGACGTAGGAAGCAGCCCCCCGTTGGTGCGAAGGTGGAGGCAGGAGAGAGGATGCCGCCCTGTTCCGCCGCCTGGGCCCCGGCCTTCACACCCGGCCCTGGGAGGGGGCCATTTCCTCTGAGACCAGGAGCTTGGACTCTGCGCTCCTCTGCGTGGGCCACGCATCCCAGCCCACGTCAGCCACCCTGAACCTCGGTGTCTCTGCCTTGAAAACGAGCAGGAGACACCTTGCTTTCCCGTGTTTGGATTTGCTGTTAAGTAAACGCACATTTACATGTTTCATATAATCCGCTGCTTACCGTGAGGCCTGAGGTTGACCGTCAGTAGAAGGCATCTTAACACTTTCCCGAGCTGTCCGGTTTTTGGCTTTTCAGTAGTCCTGTCGCCAGGAGCCTTTCACATTCAGGCTGGGCCCCGGGCCCACTGACCTCTTCATCTAGATGCCGAAGGTGGAAGCTCGCAGACCCCAGCCCCGTACCTGGGTCAGGCTGTCAGTTATTCCGGAGAATATCCTGTTTGTTAAGCCGTTGGTTCCATGACAGACCAGAATGTGTTTAGAACTGTGGTGCAACGTCCACGTTACTGTTGCTGAAGTCCACCAACTGAAATTCGAAACAAAGAGACCAAGTGGTTAGCTGGAGGATGGTGGTGCTGATACTGAGGTGAGGTTCGGGGCTCCGTTAACCTAGAGAACCTCCTATTTCACCCTGTGGGGAGTAGGTTTTAAAAACCTAGAACTCCGTTTTACAGGAAGTGAGCTGACTCAGAATGGTTACATGTCCCAGGTCACTCCGTTGATAAGAGCAGGGTCTAGAACTTCCTGTCCAAACACCAAAATGCAAACTACATCGGATTCCAAACACGTGGAAAATGTCTCATTAATTTCTGTATTGATTACATGTCTAAACACGACTATTTTGGATATGTGGTATTAACTAAAGTAGAGGATGAAAATGAATTTCTCCTGTGTCTCTTTACTTGATACTTAACAGACAATTTTAAATTATATATGCAGGCCCTGGCTGGTGGCACAGTGGATAAGGCACCGGCCTGCAAACCCAAAGGTTGCTGGTTTGATTCCCAGCCAGGGCAACATAACTAGGTTGCAAGCCAGGTCTCCAGCCAGGGACCTGGCTGGAGACCTGGCTGGAGACCTGGCTACATGCCCTGGTGGGGAATCGAACCAGCAACCTTTGGGTTTGCAGGCTGGCACCTTATCTGCAAAGCCACCAGGCAGGGCTTGGCTTTTCTTTTTTTTTGAGAATCAACATTGCAAGTACAAAATTAGATTCAGAGGCTTAGAAAGGGCCATAAAAGTAAAAACTCAAAACTGTTTAAGATTAGAAAGTTTGACTCAAGATCAGCCCCTGGGCTGGAAGCTAACACATGCCTGGGTTTCTCTTAGACGTACCTTGTGATCCCAGCAAAATCTGGGCCCATCTCTATTGCTCATCCACTCAATCAGTTATTCCTAGTCCCTGCCTTCTCATTTCTGCAACCGCATATTCGGTGCTGAACCAAGCAAGGGAAAGCCCTGGTTTTACTAACATTCCAGGGCACAGGCAACAGAGAAAACGTGATTTTTATATACCTCTTCTGAAACACCGTAACTAGGCCCTATGAGATTGGAACGCTCATTCATGGAAATATCAGATCGTCATAGCAATAGAAATGAATAGCTGTACCCTTTTTAAATGAAAGAATCGCTTTAGGGTTTTTCCCCCCTGAATGTGTCTTATTTCCCTGAAATTCTCTGTAGCTGGTTTGTTAAATTCAGCGAGTAATGGCTGAAGAGAAAAGGATCGTGTTCCCGTAACTGGGCAGAGAGCTAGGGAAAGAAACAGGAGGTACTCAAGGACCCTGTGCTCTGTGATCAAAATGAGAAAAATCATTCTGCCTCAGAAAACAGACATAATTAAACAGCAAGGCAAAACACCTGTGATAAAGAAAAAGGCCCCAACTAATAATCTCTTGGGCTTTTCGGCCAAAGTGGGGTTGGTTTTCTCTCCTACAGATGCCAACCAGACAAAAGGAACACAGGTGTCACGCTCAGGTGACCTCACGAAGGCCTGGCCTGCTCTGGTGGTGGACAGCCACCCCTCGGGCTCACATCTGTCCTCTGAATCATGTAGAAAAGCTTCCAAACCATGGGACGTTGGGAGTCAGCACGTTGACCAGTTACTCGATGCCATTCTGCTCAAGAGGCAACTCGGAGTCCTGGAGTTTGGCTCGTCCCCAAATACGGGTGGGACTCTAATTCCTTCATTGACAAAGAAGTTCAATTAAACAGGACGGAAAACGGAGCAGGACTTTCAACCTGGCGGTGGCGGTTCCATTGCCATTGGTGAGACAGCACATTTCACGTCACTGCCTGTCCATTGCCCTTGTTCCCAGAAAGCACGGGGGCCATTCTGATTCCTAAAAAAGGGGAGACACAGGTGGAAGCAGGGGCCCCAGGGAGGTCCAGCAGGCCCCTGTGTCCAGCCTGCCGGGTGCAGGCTACACTGCGGAATCACTCCTGTAGGGTTTCCCGAAGGAGAGGTGCACACACGCGCAGTCCCGTGTCTCCCGGTGGCAGGGATGTGCGTTGCTAGGTGATCGCATCACTGCATGACCAGCCAGCCCAGCATGGTACACCTGGATGGGCACCTGGCCACAGACACCAAGGGCACGCGTGCTGCTGGGAAAACAGCGCTGACAGGCCTGCTGCAGGCAGGGCTGCCCTAGCCCTTGTTTGTGCAAAGCTCCAAGGCTGCGGGGTGCAGGGCAGTGAGGTCGGCCTGTGTGCAGGGGCGCTGAGCCGGGTTTCCAATACCGTGAGTAGGGCCGCCCAGGAACCAATTCCAACCCAGCGGCCTTAGGGCCGATTTTTTTTTTTTTTAATTTAATTTTTCAATTACAGTTTATGTTTAATATTATTTTGTGTTCGTTCAGGTGCTCAGAACAGTGGTTAGACCATCATGTATCCTTTACAAAGTGCCCCCGGGGTATTTCCAGGACCCACCTGGCGCGCAGCTATTACAATATCCTGCATTGACTCTGCTCCCTGTGCTGTACTTGACGTCCCCACTGTTGTGTGACTGCCCACGTGTCCTTCTCAGTCTCCCCCCGCCACCCCTTGTTCGCCCCCTCCCCACCCCGCCCCACCGGGCGACCACTGTCCGCTCTCTGTGCCTAGGAGGCGCTGGGACTGATTTTGATTTACTGACTTCTGATTGAGGATGCGGAATAGTGAGACCAGTGACCACTAGGAAAAGGGGGAGGGAACGGGGGACAGCACCTACTTTGTGTGCAGGGCACATTTAGTCAAGAGTTGGCTGGCCGTGTGTGACACCAAAGCAATGAAACAACTGGTCGCTGGCCCAACCTCCAGCCGAGGACTGGGAGGAGGCATCCCGCTGTGCTGTAGGCTTTCCAGGGACTTGAAAAGCCGGGTGCTGGCGGCATAAGGGAAGTGACTGGGGGAAAGCGACTCTCTGTCTTCTGTCCCTGCGGCTGTGCTGGTTTTGGGAAATGGTCACATCCCCCCACCCCCGCCCCGCAGGGGTCTTCCTCAGAGCCCGGAGCTGTGTGGTCTCCGGTTTCTCACTCATCCTGTGTTTCCAGCACCTGGCGAGTCACTGATGAGTGTCTGTGAAACTGAAGGACAGTACGTGATGGGACGCCGGGAAGTCGCTCGCCGTTCTGGGTGCCTCTTTCTGTACACTGGGTTGGATTAAGGATCTATAAAGTCCTTCGTAATGTCTTCCACTCTTTTTTATTCTTCCCTCCTGACTCGTGGGTAGCCCCCGTTTTCCCTGTGGTGGCTACCCGGGGAGTATTTATCCTCCTCACTTCCCCGGGGAGTGAGAGGCCTCCCCTCATCCTTCACTCCTTCAACAGTGACCTGCAGACCAGATGGTTCTCAGGGTGTGGGTTCCAGGCTCACAGGAGGGGCAGCACAGGCCGAGTCTCTGCCTTCGGGAGGTGACGTTCGAGCGGCGAGTTCCCTCCAGTCAGACCTCACGGATGCTCCCCAGCCTGGGCCCTGGGTGACCACCTGTCCCCGAGGCAGCACAGGAGCCTGGACTGTGGCCTGATTTTGAGATTGAGGAGAAGAGCCTTTCCGCCCCAGGACGCTTTCTCCATCAGAAGCTCTGAAGGGACAAAGGCTGCGGGCCACCAGTCAGAGAGGAGCCTGGGCCATGAAGCCCTGAGCGCGAGAACCCAATTCCGCCACTTCACGCAGCAGGGTGACAACCTGCTCTTCGTGCCGAAGGACGGACCAAGGTGGCCGCACCCCACACGCAGAGCTTCACTCTTCACCTCACTGCCCGCCCCCCACCGGTCTGCCCCCAGGGGCTCATGACTGGAGTGGAAGGAACCACCACTGCGTTATTTTTGTCATCCTTCCTCCTGCTGCCAGCAGGGCCATCCCACATCATCACGACAACTTAGCCAGTGTGTCTTGACTTCCCACCCACAGCTCCCTGGTTCCGTTAAGGCCAGTGACCCTGAGTGACAGGCACTTTCGCCCGCCAGCACGTGTGACAAGGTCCGGAGACGTCCACGGTCGTCCAGACAAAAACTGACACGCTTGGTCAAGTGTATCACGAGACGTGACGAGTTACGAACACGTTTGGGTGACTAAAAGAGGGTGGGCTCTGTGAGCTTCTGAGGTAACCCACAGCCACACAGAAGCAGATGCGAAAATGGCTCTAGGAACACTGACTCTAACCCGAGGGTGGCAGGACTTGGAGGGCAGGCAGGCTCCGATGTTTTACGTCCAATGTTGCATCTTCCTCGCAGTCTTTAAAGACCCTGGTTTTGGGATCTGCACTGGCCCACTCGGGAAAGGGGGTCGTATTGTCGTCTTTGTTAACAGGAGTATTTATACTCCTCGCTGACCGACTCTTGCTGAAACCCTTTAAGAAGGTCACTCGTGGGTGGATGGGCAGTGTGTGCTGCTCTGAGAAGAAACAGGTCAGCCTGTTCCTTATGGATCGATCAGCAGGATTTTCTCTGTGATGCGCAACCGTGGCAGCCCTTGCTTCCTGCCCTCGGGATGGGGGCATCCGTTGCTAAGACAGCCAATTTTAACCCTTAACGTGGTGGCTATGCATTTTAAGACTGTATTCAGATATGAACAACACAGGCATTTTATGTTTCTGTGACCGAATCCACTTAACTTATGAGCCTCTGGTCTCGTCTGGGAGCAGAACGGAGCCTGCCAAGCCGGGTAATGGCACTAATTTAAAAGCTGGCTCTTTTGGCTAACCGCTCGGTCTTTTGGTTATAAATAAATAACCATTTATTTATTTAATGTATTGATTTAAGAGAGAAAAAGAGAGACTGACAGACAAACAATGAATCATCGATTTGTTGTTCCACTTAGCAGACATCAGACCTACCAGAACCTGGACACGGCCTTCTGCATCGGAAAGGGTCCGAGCAGGAAGCTGAAACCCACTACCACCTGGTTCCACAGTGTAACAGGCACTGGGTGCAGATTCCCCAGGGGATGAAAGAGCTGAGACCCAAACAGGGGGCTTGATGGCGATCGGAACATGAGCCACCACAGGAGGCTAGAACCTCCCCGACAAGGCAGAGGGACAGCGGGGAAAGCAGTGTTACCAGGGGTGCCCGTCTGCTGGCCACTGGCCCCTGGAGGCTGCAAGGAAACCCGGCCCACAGGGAGAGACCGTGTTTTACTGTTCCAGCCCACGGCCTCCGCCGAAACACGGTGACGCGCAGTGTCAACTCAGGCCCGTGCTCCAGGCATGGTGGCTCCGGCACCAGCCGCTGACCTTCAGCACCAGCCGCTGACCTTCGGCACCAAGAACCTCAAGCAAGAATTGCTTAGCTGAGCCCAGTGCATACCAAGAACCACAAAAAGTCGTAAGAAAACATTTTTAAAAATAATAAATTATTGCTATTTTAAGATACCGATTGGGGTGACCGGTTACCCAGCAATGGTGACTAGAATAATGACTACTTTTGGCTTTGCGATGACGAATTCGTTGTGTGACGTGTGACTTTCAAACAAAGAATCCCTATAAGTAAGAAAACTTAAATGATGCACATGGACTCTTCACTCAGAAATGAATTCTTTTGGTGATATAGCCATTTAGCAACTTCAATTGCTAGGAACTGTGTAAGTGGCCAGAAACTCAGAGACAAGGATTCACATCTGGCACGAGGGTCTCTCAGGCTTCTGAAAGCAAGACACGTATGATAACAAACACAAGTTTGTTTGTTGAAACAACTTGTTTCTGCAAGTTGAAAGCAATTAATTCATCGACTATTGATTGAGCACCCACAATGCTCTAGGCATTCAACCCACAACAATGAACTCCAAAGTACTGATTCCCGAGGAATTTTAAGGAGTGGTTAACTGTATGCAAAGTGGACTTTACCAGTCTGCTAATGGTTAGACATTTCTGCCAGAAATACAGAAAGATGTGAAGCAGTTAGATCAAACTCTGTTACCCAGCCTCCTCTGTAAGACATTTTCCAAAGTCTATAGGTGTAGGTTGAGCAAGACTCTCACTCCCATATGGACGGCGGGTGGGGGTGGGAAGGGGAGGGAGGTCCAGCTACCCTCAGGGATCTCAAGGCAGGGCACACCACAGTCACCTGGAGAACTGTTTAAATTACGGATTCTTACGTTCACCCCAGGCCTACTGAATTAGATCATTTTTTGGAGATGGGAAGAAGATTTTATAGGAAAAAAATCTCTTCCAGATGAACCTGACACAGTCCAATGGCAGCGTTTGTCAACTACTGTCTAAACAAATGGATACAGAATTTATGAAAGAATGTTCATAACAATGGGGCCGTTGCAATGAGGGAGAGTTTCCAGACACAACAAAGATGTGCAGGACCACTGATCAGAAAATGAGTATCAATAAGGCCATCCCCGGGGACTCTGATTGTCTTGGCCCCATTCTCTCCGAGGAGAGATGCTTATGTATCTGTCTAGCTCTCTCAAAGCAATACCTCTAAAAAAAGGCACATCTTTATTTCCATGCTCTCGCCTGGTGCGGGTGGAGTTGGGTCTCCGGGGAAAATGTGAAATATCAAACATGAGATGTTTAGAAGACCACAGTTTGTCATTTCCCAAAACAGATGTATCCCAGGATGCAGAGAAGAATGGTTTCTTCACATGACAGTGGCTGCGAGAATTTGAAATGGAAGTTTGGCAAATGGCGTGGTCTGTGATCCGTCATCCCAAAGAGACATTTCCTGTGGGCCTGGCTTCTTCTGTGGGAACGTTCTCCAGGGCGTCCCTTGCAGGGGAGCCTTCCCTGGTGGCATGGCTCCTGGCTTGCCGGTCCCTAGCGGAGGCGGAGTGCTGGCTTTGCTGTTGGTCTCCCGTCACGGAAGGGCAGCTTCATTTGGCTAATTTTTCCCAACCGTTCCATCAGTCAAATGGCTGGTCAGTCTTAGGTAGCCAAAGTAACGTTAGTTTGTTCCTTCGATAATGCTTGGGTGTCTGCCTATGCATTTTTTAAAATGGAAAACAGATTTTATATTTTTTGGTTTTTAAGTTTCTTCCTCTGTGTTCTTTTTAAAACGGAGGCATTGTTGCTACATTGTATTTGTCCCCTGTTTGTCCATCGCCTTCCCCTGTGCTGCCCACCTCCACTCTCCCACAGCCAGTCCCCACCCTGCTGTCCCTGTGCATGGGCCATTTCTGCCTGTCCTTGACCAGCCCCTTCCCTGCTTTCCCCTCCGCCCTGCTTCTGATCACTGTCGTCTTTAGTGAGGGACGTTTCTGAAGCGAGAGAAACGTTATCTGACTTCATGACTTAACGGAACGTCTTCTGATAAGGGTGTCGCTCGTGTTTCCCTCCGTCAGCACCCGTCTGCCGGGTGCCCAGGAAAGCAGAAGGTGAGGACGCAAACACTCGCTTGTCTTTTGCTCCGTGTGTCCTGCTCAGGGGTCCACGGGAACCAATTTATTTCTAAAGAACACAGACCGTGCGTGGGAATGTGAGTGCTCGACCTCCGGCGTCCTGCAATAAAACGGGGGGAGATGCCAGCTCAGGGCTTGGCACGCAACAGGTGCTCCACAGACTGTGCTGCTCTGTCCTCATCCCCCCGTTGCCTGGCACCTCCCACAGCCGCGTGGCGAACCTGTTCCAACCTGGTCGGTGGACAGCCGTCCCCTGCCCATCGGGCAGCACCCGTGCACGCCGCTCATCAATCAGGAGGCTCCCCCACGGCGAGCCCAGGCCCACAGGGACCCCGTCCGTCTTCGTGACCCTCCAATGACCCACTGAGTTTGGAATGCTGCCCGGTTGCCCCTGGGCCAGGGTACCCCCGAGTGCAGGTGGCCGCTGTCTGATGTCCTCGCAGGGAGAGGACATCTGCATGTTGAGGGGCTTGGGGGTGCGTAGCAGTGACCGGACACATGTTGAAACCTGGGCGTCTGGGAATTCACGCAGCTGCCCCTCACCACGGCAGAAGGCAACTGCTTTTGGGGAATGTTTGGATAAGACATTTTCCAGGCCACATTGATCCCTGTGCAGGGCTACAGGTGACAACTTTCCAGTACTGAGGCATGCCCTGTGCCAATCCACACAAGCAGTTAGAGCTGACACATTCCGTGGGCTGTTGGTCGAGTCTCCGACAGGCCAGGAAGAACACTCAGAGAGAGAAACTTCACCCATTAGACGGTCACCCGTGGAGCTTTATTGCAGAAATTTCCTTTCCAGTTTGTACGCCGGACCTACCCCGACTCCAGGAGGCCCCAGGAGGGCTGCAGGGGACCGGGACCGAGCTGAGCCGTGGGGCCCCCGCGAGAGACGGTTGCAGACGGGTCGGTCGGCAGGCGAGAGGGGGCTGGGAGGGTCTCCGGACCGCAGCTTTTCTGTGATCAGCTTTCCCCTGAGGAGAGGTAAGGTTTTCAAGGCACAGACCCCGCTGTCTTCTCGGCTCGCTGGCATCTGGATAAAGCATCCACACGAGCTCGATCCGTCTCCACGTGCCGGTGCCGGTGGTGACACGCGGCACGGATGCCCGATGCCGACTGTCCTGGTTCCCTGGGGGGAGCGGGGAGCCGGCCCGGTGCAGCCGCAGGTGCGCTCCCTCCCCTGCGCGTGCTTCGTGGGGCAGGGACACTGAGACTTGCAGCGAGTGGCCGGAGCTCCTGCCAGCCGGAGGCTTGGCTACCGCAGGGCAGAGGCGCAAAGTGAATCTGGGCTGTTTGGGGTTCGGGCCGGGCTCCCCACGTCCCTTGCATTGATCCGCGGGTCTGTTTCTCATCCTGCTGGTGCCTGCGAAGGGCCTTGCTCTAAAGCCATTGTATCCGTTAAAACGACCCCCGCCTCCTCTCCCTCACGACCACCCAGGGGCCACTCCCTCCCTGCTGTGCCCGGACGGGAGCCCCCCGGCAAGGCGGGAGCGACTGCGCGGTGTGAGCAGCAAAGGCGACCTGGTCTG
This sequence comes from Noctilio leporinus, assembly GCA_004026585.1. Taxonomy (NCBI): domain Eukaryota; kingdom Metazoa; phylum Chordata; class Mammalia; order Chiroptera; family Noctilionidae; genus Noctilio; species Noctilio leporinus. Next base: position 799,544 of record PVIW01000079.1, read on the forward strand.
CACGGCCCCAGCAGCTGAGGGCTTCACGGAATCCCAGCAGGGTGCTCGGCTTACAGGCTGGAGAAGGTTCCTACCCAGCGCTCCTAGAAGAGACGCACGGAGCTGCCCAGCAGGTGAGCACGGTCTTTCCAAAGGGAAACGGGCAGGGCCCGTGCCTTGGCTCTGGCCTTTCCTGTGCACCCCCATCGCCCCAGCTTTTCCGCTGCTGTCCAGCGGTCAGTCTCCGTTGTCCCCCGAGCGAAGGGGGACGCCCACAGGAGGCCGCCTTCTCTTACACCCTCCCGGTCCCAGGGCCCCTCTTGAGCAACAGCCTCTCAAGGGCTTCAGAGCCCTCCTGTGTCTCCCTGCAGCACAGCCCCGCCAGCTGACCCCGGGCCTGCTGGGCTCCTCCCAGCCGTTCTCTTCCGTCTGTTGACAGTTCAGAGGCCCTGTCTCTGCAGATTGAAATAAATCAGCATCTCACATTCCACTGATGGTTTACTTGACAAATAAAACTAACACTATTCATTCACCTGTTGTGTCAGCACTTTTTAAGACACACTAACTTCTTTCATGTTCACCTGTGAGATGACTGAGTTCCAGGAGATTAGGTCATTTTGTCTAAAATCTGTGAGTGGGGACGCAGGACTTGGGTTGCTGGGCCTGTCTCCCTGTTTACAGCGCCCCATAATGCCCTCCTCCCCCACACTGGGGGGCAGACTCTGTGTGAATTAAACCAGGCAGATGCGCTGTTTTGAATGAGCCAAAGGGTTGGTGCTGAAAATAAAGGAGTGGCTACATCCAATTTTAGCTTTGTATTACGGAAAAGTTCAAGCCCGCACCGAAGTAGCAAGAATAGCGCAATAAACACTCCTCTACCTTCTATCCAGCGGTAACTATTTTACCTACACTTTTTTTACTCACTTTCCTTCCCCCACCTCCCAACAAGGTATTTTCCACAACAAACCCCAGATACGGTGCCCATTGTCTGAGACCTTAAAAATTGTTAGCGTCATGATGTTCCTTTCCTGGAACAAAAATGGACTCAAATTTGGAGAAAACCAACGAGAGACGTTCATTTTGTCCAGGTACCAGATCTACACATCAGCTTTTCTTTCCTAAAGAACTGGGCAAACAGGCCCTGGCTGGTGGCACCGTGGGTACAGCACTGGCCTGCGAACCCAAAGGTCGCTGGTTCGATTCCCAGCCAGGGCACATGACCAGGTTGCAAGCCAGGTCTCCAGCCAGGTCCCCAGCTGGAGGCAGGTGAAAGGCAACTGTACATGGATGTCTCTCTCCCTCTCTCCTTTCCCCTCCCTTTAAAAATAAAATCTTTAAAAAAAAAAGAGAATAGGGCAAACAGTTCCCATTGCCCTTAGACCCCACTGGTCCCTGAGGGGTGACATGTGCCCCTGATTAGTGCCGTTACAGTGTGCGCCCTATTTTTACATCGAGCCCAGTTGGGGACAAGGTTGCGACCAGCACCGACCAGCCAAGCTTCCAACCCCTTTACTTTCTTTTCCATTGCGAACTTGACCTGCCGTATCACAGAAGGGGGCTTTTTCCACTCTCCTCAATGGCCTCTCTGTCCGTCTTTCAGAGGCCGCCTGTGGGTGGTAATGACAGGAAGGATGACATCCACTGCATTTTCCCATTACACTGGCCAGCGGCTTTGGGGGAATAACCAGCCTTCACACGTTTCGAGAAAAACTAGCAACCACCTCGGCGTTTAAACAGGACAGTTTGGGGAGGAATCCTCAGGAAATGGTTTAATATTTCTGTTCCTCATCACCGTGTGGGTTATGATTGAGAGACGGAGGCGGTGGAGTTCTACAGAGGTCCGTTGAGTGTGCGAGTGTGTGTGTGTGTGTGTGTGTGCAAACAAGCCAGACCCATCTGAGTGAACCTGAGAAGGGGAGAGGAAGTGCACATGCACTAGAATGAGGGCCGCTTTGGTATCTGTTGCTTTATATACTTCGGAATGTCAGGTCTAAAAATAACCCCGTTTGGAACCCTTGTTGTTTATCGGTATCCTGGGTTTTCCCATTCTTAAAAATACCCTGACCTGCATATAAAGATTGAATTCCAAAGGTTAATGCTCTTTAATCCTGAAGGGAGTGGTGAGTAAATTCTTTATAGATCAGCCCAAGAATAGGCCTTGGAGCTATTCTAGTGGACATCATAATGTGAGCATGGCTGCTGCTGCTTTTATTTTTTATTTTTTAAACAATATGCAATTGCACTTAGATTTTTACTTACTGATTTGAGAGAGGGAGAGAGAGAGAGAGAGAGAGAGAGAGAGAGAGAGAGAGACTGACTGATTATTCCATTTATTGATGCATTCATTGATTAAAGAATTCTTATATGTTGCATTCTTGTATGTGTCCTGACTGGGAATTGAACCCGAAACCCTGCTGTATCAGGATGACACTCTAATCACCAGGGTACCTGGCCAGGGCTCTTCTGTTTTAAAGGAAGCAAATGGTAACGGATGAGGAAGGAGAGTATCCAAAGGAAGAGGTGAATAAAAGGTTCCAGACGAAAGAAAAATCCTTCCTGACATGTGTCTATAGCTTAAAAGACTCACTGCCTAGAAACAGTTTGACCCGGGGGGGGGGGGGTAGGTTATGGGGGGAGGTAGAAACTGGAGGAGAACGTTCTGCCCACGATGACATTTCCATGTGAAGCCCATCCCAGAGGCTCTGGAAATCAGAGCAGAGGGAACACTTAAAAGCAAAAAAAGAAAAGAAAAAGAAAAGAGCAGCTTTCCACTCTGGCTCTTTGGCCTCGTGAGCTCTGGCTGTCTCTGCAGGTTGGCAGGCCCTCACCAGGGCCAGCGTGCCCTCCCAACACGAATTCTTTTTGTCTGTTTCCGGCAGAAAGTCTGGCGACCAGACTTTCTGAACCCGTGCTGTTTCTGCACTGCTGCTCCTAGCGTGCCTGGGTCCGGACGAGAGTCAAATTTTAAAAAACTAAAACCAACTCAACCAGGCTGGTAAAGGTTGCAGATCGAGTCTAGCTTCCTCTGAACTAACTGCTGTTCTCCATGTCCCTTTAGGCTCCCGACCACCCTTCTGACGGGTCACCTTCAACCAAGCCCCAACCCTGTTTCCCCACAGTACCTGTGTGTGGGAATTAAACACAAGCCACATTTTCCAGCAGTATACATCTGAACAAGTTGGAGAGGTCAACTGGGTTTTGTTTTTGTTATTTTTTTTTAAAGGATGTGTTTCTGCATGACTCACCCTGGGCCTTCTCGCTTCCTGCCAGAATTATTACAAAATGAGTTTGGGAGACAATCAGCCTGTTGAAGGGCTTCAAGGGATATTGACAGGCCGGCTCCGGCGTCAGGCGCCCCTCGCCAGCGGGCCTGTCCTTGGTCTCCCCCGGAGTCTCCAGCAAAGTCACGAATTGTTCAAAGGTAACAGTTCCTTCTTCTTCTTCATCCCAGCTGGCTCGTTACACGAGGCATTTCAGGAACACTGGCTCCTGGTGATGACGGACACTTTTGCTCACGTGCATCCTGCGATGGCGTGGCTTACGGCGATTGTTATTTTGAAGTGTGTTCTGTAACGAACAGACGCCGACACCCTGTCTAGAGTTCAAGGCCGCCAGCCCAATCCTATCAAGTCCGGAGGGAGTTCTCTGCTCTTCAGAGCTTCTTGTTCTGGTGTCATGACTATATCCTATATCCTATGTGTTCGGGTATTGTGACTGTCATCACATTTGTTCTGAGCCATCTTTGCTTAGATGACATGACCCTCAAGACATTTTCTACCCACATGTTTGAGTTTCACACCAACCAAGCGACACTCAGAATAATAACCCAGATTCTCAGCTACTCGGTACCCGGGAAGGGATGTGTCAGGGGGGAGGGACAAGCAGTCGGGACACTGGACGTGGACATCCCTCAAGATAAATTAGTCCATCAACCTTGGGTTTCTACGTTAATCTCCCATGGTGAACTTTGCGAATCTCTCCCTCAGCTTCTGACTGTGTCTAAGACCCATCGATGGTGAGGCTGAGAAGACAGAAGACCAGACCGGTCTGACTAGTCACCAAAGCCACGCCATGTTGGGAGATGCTCAACCAACTGCCCGAGTGCTTTTTCTTGTGACACCCTCCTCTTGCCTCACACCTTTCTTTCCAGCTTTAGCACATCTTCACACTGTAAGATTTCAAGTCATCCCAGATTCTGGAATTATCCATTTCCTTATCCCCAAAGTACTTTGGAAATCCCATTCATATTTTATTTAGAGATGCTCTGGTTGGAACAAACCGAGAACCCCGCATGCACCTTCCTTTTAATAAAGACAGCTAAGTGGGAAGGTCAGAGGGCTCTTAGAACTTTTTATAGGCCTGGCCACCCTGGTGACGTTTTATCATCAAAGAACGTGTGACAAGTCACTGGGGCCGCTGACTGAGGGTTTTCAGGGACAGACCAAGAATAGCAAAAGGGATCTTTTCTAACAGACTCCGTGGCTCGACTTGATGTTCCCGAGGACAGCTAGGGCTAATTAGAAATAACTTACAGCTTGTATTAGTTACATGTGAGGGTGTGTTAACAAGCTCTTGTACGCACAACAGAGATGGATTTCAACTTGATTCATCGCTCCCCTGCCATGTTCTGTTCCCCCTCTTCATTCGCATGCAAGAGTTTCTTGTTTAATGTCATTAATTAGCAGGGGAAGTTGGGATGAAAATACCTTGAATGCTCCAGCTCATTATAACCCCAGTCATGAACGCTGGAGCCAGGGTGGCTTCTTAATAAAAAGAAAACACTCCGGAACAATATTATGCAGTTTATAAATTCCGCTGAACCACTGTACAAATAAACAGGGCTACTGAATCACACAACAAATCATCTCACAATTAGGCCACACAAGACCAGCTGCTTTACAAAGCCGACGTGCGCCAAGGAGGAAAACTTTGAAGATAAATATTGCCATATGTGAAAAGGAAAAAAAATCCTAACAAACCTTCATTGCACGGAGCATCATTTTGAAATGCTATTTGCCGTGGGAATAAAGGCTTTCTTCTTGTGACCCATGGCTGTCGTCAGCAATCTGCCTCAGTGCAGGCGACAGGGCTGCAGACGTGAACGGGAGCACGTGCGTCTGGAGGCACACGAGGGCACCTCCTTCCCGATCCATGTCTTCTTTTCCTCCACACCCCACTGGCGTTTCTCATTTCTCATGACTTAATCCATCAACTCAATTCTCCGTTAATGGATGTCGATTGTCCACTTTGTACCCCAAGTGAATAAAAATGTTAAATATGGGCTGACTGCCCCAAAGGATGAGCTGTCGGGTACCCCCAGAACAGAGACGCATTTGAGCATTTGTTAGAGGTCAACGAGAAGACTTCCTGAAGTGGATGAGCTGTTCCAAATCCAGACAGTTAATGCCCTTGTCTTGACTGCAATTCGTGGGTTATCATTATGTGTGACAGTAACTGGATTCTTTGATTATTCTTGTCACCACTTCCCTCCACTTGATTTTTTGAAGCCCTGACAGTGACTGTGTTGCCAGCTTCCTTTCTCATTTATGTTAAATACCAGCCAGGCTGGGACGACCACCCCAGGAATGTCCGGACACATTTCCAGGACACCAAAAGGAGGTAAGAGAGACCAGTGTTCCACCTCAGCCACTACGGTGCAGCTCAGGGAGTACCAGTCCCTCGAAGACTAGAAGGGGAATTCTTGCTCCAGTTTCTTGGGGTGTCACACTCTGCCTTTATCACTGTGGCCCCTGTGAATGCAACACTTGGGGAACTCTTTGAAAGAGTATCATTCCATCTTATCATCACTGTGGAACGTCGCCTACATCTCTATATTCGTAGGTGCACCACTCTTCCACTCCTGTGGAGCCTTCCTGTGGTCAGTGACGGTTCAAATAGTGGCGTTGTCAAAACTGTGCTTTCACAAAGTCCTGTTTGCATTCTGTTCCCCGAAAGAAGTTCTTTCCCCCCTCATCCTTTACAAAGCAAATGCTTTGCTTTCCCTTTCCGCGTTCCCTTGTTGCAGATGCAGGAATCAAATCTTTCTGAATCAAACTGAAACCCCCCTACGGAAGGGGCAACTGCACCTAGCAGACAGTTACCGTTTATAACACTTGTCAAAATACGACGCACCGTGTCTTAAGGCTGATGGTGGCCTGACGTTACGTTTTTAAGCAATTACTATAGTTTGTATAATGCTTTATTTCAGAAGGCCTGCGAAGAAAATTAAAGAGTTCTTTTTCAATGGGAGTGCATCATTAACAACAACAAGAAAAGTTGAAGCAACACCTTACTTACTTAAAAAGGTGTTTGGACTGTCCATTCTGTATCATTGGAGGGATACTTTCTCCAGCAGAGTTACTGGCCACAGGCCATTATCTGCAGGCACAGAATTCAGGCACCTCCTGTTACCATTTTCTCAGGGGTTGCTTGGATTAGGGCTCTTCCATGAACTCTGCTTCATGTCCGGACTCTGCAGTGTTGTGGTCACGGCAGCCCATGTCTGCGGTGACGTGGGAACGAACGATGGTGGCTCACTGCTTCCTTTCTACCAAATAAAATAACTCCAGGACGGCACATCAGTTAGGGTCACGGGTTGTGCAGACACACACATTAGGGTCAAATCATGGCCTGTGCGTAGGCACACCCCATCACTTGGTGGAAGTTGAGGGGGTGAGGTCGGGTTGAAGCGGGTCCTGCAGGCAAAACTAAGCTGCACAGGGCTGGGGGGAATCTTCCGGGTCCGTGGCTTCGTCCCCCTCCACACACACTTGTGGCTCAGGAGGTCGATGCAACCCGCCGACTGAGGGGGGAGTCACATTTAGGCTCAAAGGTAGCTCTTGGCGATACACTGGCACCATCCTGAGTGACAGTCCGAGTCCAAACTGGTGTTGTAGGAGAATGACTTCAGATGCAGACATCTTTATTGGAAACACAAACTCCCAAAGCGGCCCCTGTGGTTTCATGGCATGGGTTGACATCTTTATCCAAGGTGGGAAATAAAGTAGGGAGAGAAAGGAAGGGGAAAAGCGTTTTCAAGTGCACACCATCCGTTTTAAATGCTGTCTCAGATACGTGTCTCACAGTTGGGTAAGGGGCATGGAACACACTTCGTTAGCGATTCGTTCTGCAAAGTTGACTCTCTCAACCATGAGCCAGGGTAGCAAAGTTGGCCGTTCTCTTCTCCTGGGAAGGGGGAGTCGGAGAGAGAGGAGATGGGAGAGAGAATAACCTTTACCTCAGAATTTCCCTTCCCCTCCTCTGTGCGAGCCGCATTAATCTCTCAGTAAAGGTACTTGGAGAAACTTGCTAAAATTTTCCCTTAGGCTTGAAATTTACTTACCCTGGGTAACAGGAAATGTGCGCTCTTGTGATGTAGACTGTTATACCAGATGGTAATCTTAGCACATGCTATTTATGTAGATCAGCCTGTGTGAGTCATCCACTTGGGGCTGACCTCAGCCACTGTGAACCTGGGTTCCATACCACTGTTATTAATAAATAATAAATAATAATAGCGGTGCTGATTACGCATCGTTCTGATGCACACATCATGAGGCCATTACCTTTAAATGACACTAAATATGGAACTGATTGCTCTTTCTGAATAGAACTTCATTACCCATGGGCTACATGGTTAGATTTCTGTTCCTTCCAGGCCAAGGGCAAATATCAACTTTAACTCAGTTAAGTGAGGTAAGGAAGCTCTGCCACTGGTACCCAATGTTTCCCCACTGCCCTGAAGACTTTGTTCTTCCCTTCAAGCAAGTTTCTCTTCTTATTCAAATGCTTCTTTTCCAGGTCCTGTGACTAGAGTTATAACTTCATGGCCAAAGGACCCTCTCACCTTCTCTCCCTTTTAATCACCAGATAATGAACTTCATATTTATGACAGCTTTGAATATCTGGTGGTTGCACATAGGCCACGTGGTCAGGGCTTCCGAAGATGCAAAGAGAAAGTCTAGAAAGTCAGGAATGAGGTTTTCTTTGCTTGCAGCTGGCGCTCCGTTCAGCCTTCCTGCCTTCCCCTCCCCCTTCTCTCCGCCGCGTCTCCAGGGTGCCCTTCCCTTGGTAGTGCCTAGCACGGTGCTGTGCACACACAGGCCCATGCCCTTCTGGCCTGGGGACGGTCTGCAGACACTGTCACGTGAGCCTGGCTGTCTGTTTGCTCTCCAGGCTTCCCCCCGTCTTGTCAGCACAAGAAGTGGCCGCCCCTCACCTTTCATGGCTCCTGCACCACGTGGCTCTCCTTCCTTCCCTGCTGTGTCTCACTTTGAAATTGGGTCAGACTGGATCGCTCTTGGGCCTGGGGCAAGTGAGAAGCTGTCTCCGCTGTCTGTGCTCTCTTCCTCGTCATGTTTTTTCTGGAACCTCCTTCAAGGATTCGGCCCCGGCCCTCCATTCGTCCTCTTCCTCCCGGGATGGCGATCAGAGAGTCTACTCAGGCCATCCCACCTTCCTGGGAGATCTTCTGCTTGTCGTTCGGAGAGAAACACCATCGCTCTTTTTAAAGCTGATTTTAGAGACAGAGAGGGGAAGAGAGGAAGGGCAGGCAGAGAGAGAGAGAGAACGAGAGCACTTCAGCGTGCCACTTGTTCATGCTCATGGGTTCATTCTTGCATGTGCCCTGACGGGGGATTGAACCCACAACCCCAGCGCACCCTAATCAGCACCCACAGCAGGCTTTGGAGCCGGATGGATGCGCGCTAGAGCTCCAGCCCCAGTCAGTGTAACAGCTGAGAGGTGGCCAGACATTGCCTGGCCTCAGATTCCTCCCACGTTAAACAGGATAACAGAGCACCCATCTCATCAAGTGGCTGTGAGGACTCAGTGAGGGAACCGTGTGAAGTACCTGGCACCAGCCAACGGTGGCTATTTTTATCTATGATCCAGTAGGTAGAACATTTCCTCGCTCCCTCCAGCCTGAAATGGAGATGCCTTGACATCATCCTTCATGGCTGGTCTCCGTTACCCTGGTCCTTTGGCTTTTCAGTGCCCATCATGAGCTTTCAATTGAGCCAGATGTTTATAAAACAAAGTCAATAACAATTACAGAGACAGTCTCTGCAGAGCTTTGGATCCTGAAATTGTGTCTGAGTTTCCAGATCATCAGCAATCAAAGCTACTGAAAAGTAGATAGTTTTGAGTCTGGGATTATCATCAATACCCGCCACCATCTCTCCCCTGGCATCGAATGCTGCATCATGCAAGACTCCTGGGTGGTAACACATAGGGGAAGTTCAGAGGTCAATAAAGTTAAGAGGTCAAGACTAGGGTCAGGAGTTGTTCAGGGTTGGCTCTTCCAGCCCTTCTAGCCTCTGGTCCGTGACAGGAAGCTCCTTAGCTAGATTATAAACTCCATGAAGGGTTTACTGAGATTTCTGGGAAAGGAAGGTAGGGGTTAGAATTTACAAGGATCGGAAATGGAATCAATTCATTTACTGCTTCCCGGGCTTTTCTGAAAACGCCACTGCTCTCTGAGATGACCTGGTTTCCCCATGTAATGTGCCTAATCTCTACACTGCAGCAAGCAGCTATGTCATGCCCCACAGATCTTCTGCACGAAGATCACACTTCATGCTGATCTCAAGGTGATTATAATACTCTAGTTAAGGAGCTACATAGTTCAATCTTGAGACCTGAAAAGCTCTTACCATAAGTCCATTTATGAACATAGTACTTGCTCCCCTAAATTTCCCTTAACACACAGAGCAAAGGCTCAAGACTTTGTTTTGCTCTTTTCTGAAGCTTTTTTCATTCATTTATTAAACTCCTAAACAACATGTCTATAAGATGCTGTAAGAATTAGAAAATTCTTGAGCATGATGATAAGTGCCTATTTCAAAGAGTAATGATTTGTTAGTTTAAGATTCTATGGCTACGGATAGCAACATGATGGCCCTATTAGAAAATGCCAAGAATTCAAAGCCGCTTGTGTGATGAGTCATTGTCATTGAGCTTCTTCCACAAATGGGCTTAACGCAAGCAGGCCCTCTTGTATCAACAAGTGGCAGTTGCTAGAAAGACATTTGCAATTTAGCAATGATGTAGTCATTTCTGTTCTGTTTTGTTTTGCTATTCTTAAGTTTCTACGGGTGGCTCTTTAGCCTATGAAATCCCGAGTGGAAGGACTGAGAGATGGGCCCCAGCCTTATCTAATGCACAGACTCCCTCGCTCTGCTCCTGACTGCCCAGCTTCTGCTAATACCAGCACGGTCCGCTCAATATAGAATGTAAGCCAATGAGGAGGTAACTGAATTTTCCAGTGGTCACATTAAGAAAAGGTTAAAGAAAAAGGTGGGATTCATTTTCTTACCGTATTTTAATTATTTCACTCAGTATTTCTAAGACAGTATCACATTCGTATGTAATTATTATATAAATTATTAAGATATTTATAGTCTTCTTTTTTTTTCATGCCAAGTCTTCAAGTGCAGCACAGGTCTACACAGTCACAAAGGAAGATTTCACTCCAATATCCTCTGACCTCCCCCAGAAAGTCATATATTTTTTTCAACAGCTCTAGGTATCAGAAAGTTCTTCCTTGTATGGCACTGAAATTCCTACCCTTATTCTTTGTTCCCTTTAATTATGGATCATTTTAATCCTCACCTGGGGACATTTTTTCATTGCTTTGAGAGAGCGAGAGAGAAGGAGAACAATGAGGGAGATGGAGAGAGAGAACAAGATCAAAGTGAGAAAGAGAGACATCAATGTGAAAGAGAAACATCACCGGGCCGCCTTCTCGAACGTGCCCTGACGGGGATTGAACCTGCCACCTTCTGGTGCAGGGAACTCCCCAACCAGCTGAGCCACCTGGCCAGCGCTCAGTCATGCTTTTAATCCTACTGAAGGTTCACGTGGGTTTTCCATAGTGGCAATATTTCATGATGCAGCTCTGCTTATTTTCAAGTTTTCTCCTCTTAAATCACATTTTTTACTGTTGACAGCAGATATAATTTTTAGATCAGCTACAGAATGTTCTGTTTTACAGTAAGTCCACACTTAACGTCATTGCTAGGTTCACAGAACTGCAGGGAAACTACGTGTAATGAAACCAGTTTCACCACAGTCTAGTTGACATGAACAAGAGTTACCTTTACATCTCATCCACGTTTTGTCAAAGCAACCTTGGGTGAAAGGCCATTACGTGAGGCCATGGCGCCTTGCTGTTCCAGACTGACAGAAATCTCCTTCGGAACAGAATTCTCTCAACTGACTAACCAGGTATCTATCCCTCTCCGCCTCAGCTTCGCTATGGATGCAGTCAGCCTACCGTCTGCATCCTCCGCAATTCAGTGACAAATGCGTGAGTGGGGACAGGGTATTCCTCCTCTGAGGTGGAGTGCCCGCCATAAGTCACCCCACTTAGGCTACAGTCATTTGAACAGTTAAAGGCACCAAACAACCGGTCATTTCAGTACACGTTTCTTCATCTCTCCCACAAGGACACCATGACTCACCTTGTCAAATGTTCTCCCCAGGCAGTCAAAGTTCTCAGTTGTCAGAACAGGAAATACGCGAATACTTCTTGCTGAATTCAGAGAAGTGATGGCCAGGTTGGTCCAGAACTGCATTCTTCTCCTTCCAAGCTTCTGTCACCTTCTGTATTCTTCATCGTCCCTCAACATAATTGATAATGGGTCATGGTTCTCATCTTTCAGCTTCCTCATCCCAGGGATGGGTAGAAACTAGCAGTTGGTCTTCCTTCGTGTGCAGTGTAAATTCTTTCCTAGCACTACTTATTCTTTTCTTGAGGTTTACACGTTATTTTCAAACATTCTGGCATACGTTATATGACTACTAATTTTTAAATCATTTTTATGGTTAGTCTATTGAAAAAGGCTCATATGCATGTATGAGTGAATGAGTACGTATGAGAGAGAGAGAGAGAGAGAGAGAGAGAGAGAGAGAGAGAGAGAGAGAGAGAGAGAAAGAATTTCTTTGTTGATGCGAGTTTCTGAAGTCTGAAAGGTCTTCTATTTAGGATAATGAAAAGATATTTTCTCCATGGACCAGAGGCTTTTGCCATAGAAAGCATGATTTTCAAGGATCTACTGATATCATTTTTTTTTCCCTTTATCTTTTCTCTCCACTGATTCACATTTCTGGGCAACACCACTTATTCTCACAATTTCCTTCCTTTTTATTTTTTATTTCTTTATTTTTAAATGTTAACCAGCTCGCAGCTTCTCTTTACATGAAAGGGGTAGGCATCATTTTCTTTTCCAGCAATGCGACCATTGGATCTGAAGGTCTGTTTATTTAACGTTTTTGGAAGCACATAAACACAACCAACCAGGGGCCCAGCAAAAGAACGTATATTTCTCTAGCTCCTTCCAAAGTCAGGCCTTATGTGTGGCCCAGAGCCAGGTCATGTTGTCAGCTCATCATGGACTAGATTATGTTTTAGTTGTCTGTTTTGGGTTGTGGCTCACCCACCACTCCGTGAATTGCTGGATGACAGGGACTGTATCTAATCACTCTCTGCTTTACCAGCACCTTATGCTGCATCGGTGCTGCGTCGTACTGAACCATCAGCGAAAGCGGGAATGAATGAATCTCTTGCGTGACACGCGCCTGCGGCTTCCACTGCACTGCTTCCTGTGACGAAACGCTGCTTTGCTAACTTGCAGAGCTTGAGCGATCAAAACGCCTTTCCTCTGCATGCACCCAAGACCCACCCTCAGAACCTCCATTTCCCCCTCCAAAGCCGTTCTAAACATTACACCGAAGGCTTCAGACCTGGTGGAGAGAGCAACTGGGTTTCAACAGGAAGTCCCGGGCTCATTCCTTCGCCTGCTCTGCCATCCTCATTCCAGTGGCTGGCCGGCATGCCAGCCTCGCAGGTCATTTAGGGAGACGCCGAATTCCATGTAGACAGGGGCCGACCTCCTCTAAAGAGTACTTTCTCAGGCTTCCAGTGAGCCAGTGTTTATCAGCGGATGAGGACAGTGACAGAGAGATCAAGGCCTTATTTACTCTGGGTCACATCCACCGAAACGGCCTAGTTTAAGCCAAGGGGTGCGTTCGCTCCCAACCGCCTTCCTGATTTTAGACTGCCGTTTTCTGCCACACAGCCCTCCTTCCCGGGAAGAACCCATCCCCCCTGCCCCCCGGGGCGTGCCTGGCCTGTCCTCTATCCTAGATCGGCACTATCCCAGTGTTGCTGGGCTTGGCTCTCTCCTGCCCCCACCACCAGACGACTTGGTATCCAGAACCCAGGATTTCACACTCCGATTTGGCTCAGGGCTGGTCTGTGAGTCCATGCCAGAGCAGAACATTAAAGCCCACCTTCGACACAGAGAGATGATGCTGATGCTTTGAAATGTCTTTTCGCATAAAATATGTCAAATCAGTGATCTCCCCCCAAACGCTGCCCCCTTCTTTCTTCCTTGCACTTTTTTTTTTCTTTTTGGAGAGGCTTAGAAGTTGAGTCATCTCGGTGAATTGATTTTAGGATAAGGTGTGTCAATATCATGAATCTGTGCTAAAAAAACCAATACTGCGAGGAACATGCGACCATGATTGGATCAGCTTTGATCACACTGATGCCACTAATTAAAAATTCCACTGAGGAGAGTGCTGTGGAATCCTGTGAACCCTGCGAATTACCTAATACTGATAGAAATATTCAAAGCATTAGTGATTAATGAGCAGATGTGAAGAGGCAATGTGAAGTTATGGGAAACCGTTTCTAATAGTGATGTCAGCAAGGAACAATTTGCAGACACAATTACTAAAAAATTATCAGAGACTTCCTTGTCAAGTATTTTGTATGTTTATAAAGCTGTTGGTGACTCATTTTCAAAGTCTGGGAGACTTACTTGATTTGGAATCAGGGTTTTATTATAGCTTAGCTGTTATGTAATAGTTTACTCAGACTGATGGAGAGATAGCCTTCCATGTCCGCATAGCTTATATGTGTGCGGGTGACATTTCCTTGTAGCTATTTCAGCAATTCGTATCCGAGTCCCTTCTGTGTTTTCATGCCTGGGGCATATTGTCAGTTTGTGGAAAGGAGCACAGGCACGGATGTGAGGTTAATGGCTGAAATGATGGCCACCAACTCGAATGGATTGGGGCATTGGAACAAAGGTGCTTGACATGGGGAAGTGGGTAACGTCACATGCAGGAACTGTCCCTGGTGTGCCGCAACTCAGTACTCGAATATTTTGTCACATATATGTTGTGTTACTGGGCACAGGAAGTCGCAGTCCTCCGTGGCTTCGCTAAGGTCAATACCAGAATGGGTCAACATTCCCCCAAATTTCAGAGCTTGAGGGCAGTCACCTGGTACGTGCAGCCTGCCGGGTGGCTGGGGAGCTCCTGTTCCATCCACTCCTCCAGTTGCTAGCTAGAAGGCACTCTGTCATCTGGAGTTTCCAAAACACGGACAGCAACCAGATAGGCATCATGTCTGCCCCTCGCCTCCTATTTTAAATGATGATGGTGTTTCCAGAACAACTCCAAAAAAAAAAAAAAAAAAAAAACCAGCCTGAAAAATGTGGTGCTTTTCAAGAAAGGTTGGGTGTTATCTTTGCTCCGAGGGGCTAGTGTGGAAAAATAATTCAGAAGAACGGTCAGGGGAAGCTCCTGCATCCTCTTCCTGGCTCTCAACAGGCAGGCTGCTACTGTGCTACTGACAGTTCTTCTGGTTTCTCTCTGGAAGTTTCTTTTATCTATTGATCCAGAAAAGCCTAATTTAAGTGTTCGGCTACTTGCAGAATTAGTCTAAATATTTGCCTATGTGGGCTTATATGCAGATATTGGATTATATTTAAGCACTCTAAACTGGATTTATTTCATCACTTTTTATCTTTTTTGATAGCTTTCCTGTCTCTGAAATAGATACTAACATGGAGAGGTGCAAGGGAGGAAGCATGACAGATGGAAAAGAAGAATTTGAAACAACAGCTGAAAAGTGATGGACTTGCTCCTTTGGGTAAGCTAAGGTCAATCGTATGTTTTGGATGATTGCTACATATTTCTGCAACACTAACAACAGAAATGCCTCTGTTTTTTATTTGTGAATAATGAAGAACATTTTATGATCCAGAGAAGTCACAGTACAAAGGCACTACTTCCTGTTGGCCAGTTTTTAGTTTGCAATAAACAAAGCTTCTATTTTAATTCCTGAAGCGCACATTGTCACGCAAGATGGTCCCAAGAGGAAGGGATTATGCTTCCGTTTGGCATCTTTTCGAAGTTCCCTAAGATGATGTGGCCCTTCCATCGCACAGAGAACATCCAGCCATCCACGGGATACTCTGTCGGGTAGGGTGAGGAAGAACAAGGTCTGAGGGTGTCTGGTCAGAGTCACGTACGCACAGCCAGAGTTCCCCTTTAGTTTGCGACATAGGAAGATGGGCTGGCGAGGTGGGTGACAGCACAGTCACCATGTTTTGGCAAGTGTTAGATAGCTGAAGTCTGATCACAACACCCGCCAAGAACAGGAGGGGACACCTGGATCCGTGCTAGGGACAGGTGAGGAGGTTTAGTGGCTAACAGTACATTTGAACATAGTTTTGGCCCTTACTGGTTCTTAGTGTTCTGTTTGCGTGGTGCTGTCCACCTCCAATGACCCTGAGGCTGAGAAAGGTAATTTATCAGCACCCACATCCTCCTCATCTTTGCTTAAAGGGCAGGCAAGACAAATAGCAATCATCGACACAGCTGTCAGCATTTACTGAACCCTTGTCCCCTGGAATGCCAGCTCCTAACTGGTTAAACGTATTACCCATCAAGTCCTTTCAACGGTCCTAGAATCCCATTTTAAAGATGAGGAAACTGAGGCTTAGGGAGAGACTTGCCCAGGGTCACCAAGCTAGAAGCTGAAGAATCTGAGATTCCAAAAACAAACCCTCCACATCTTGCCACAGAGTTCCTGCTTTCTGTTCCCAGTGCTAACACCAGATTTTGGGTTGACATCACCTCTCACCTGAACTTCTTGGAAAAATGTGATTTCTTGCTAATCATAAAATTATTATAAACTCATTGTAAAAATTATGAAAAATAAGGAAAAGTAGACATTAGAAGAAACATCAAGTTTCATGAGGGCAGAGTCTATGGTGTATTTGTTTGCATCTTTTAAAGCACCTACCAAGTTCCAAAAATACATAGAGGCTTAATTATCAAATGAATTGATCTGGCCTTTTGGCTCTCCCTAAGTATAGGAAGTGATGAGTTTGTAGTAACTTAGACTAAAATTAGGAAGACAGGTTTTTGGTTAATGAGTGTCTAATATCACTCAGTTGATGCTTCATGGGACTTTTGAAATAGGGTAGTTACTGAAATACGTAACTGCGCTATGATAGCCTTCCTCAGGCGTGTTAGGATAGAAGTGTGTGGGATTTTGCAGGGTCTAGATGTGACCATTTCATTCTATGGAGAAGCAGCAAAAAACTAGAGAGGTGCCTGATGTCATCAGCTACTGCTGTGGCGGGCGGTATTTGGTGGCACACGGGGCTCTGAGGTCCAGGCTCACTGGCTACAACTTGCAGCCTTGATTTGGGCAGAACCTGGAGAGCCGATCAAAACACTGTAAGTCCCCGAAGAGACAGAAGTACTTGTTTGTACCTAGCTTGGGAATACTGGAAGCACGGCGCAGCAAACGGAGTATCCTTTTTATTTAGCCGCTACTTTTCAAGAGCTCTTCATTTTCTGTCGCTGGCACCAAAGTGGGTATTTGCCTCTGCAAGCCAGTCCCTGCTGTTTCAGGATACTTCAAAGGTCAAATTTCACTACCAAACTCCACTTCCTTCAAAATACACTTTGAGGTGCCAGGGATTCCTTCTAGCTGAGTAATGAACATTTCTTTCATATTAAATAATCAGTCATCGGAGGTTAGAAAGGATCTCAAGATGATCAACTCCCATGATCTTATTTTATATTCAAGGAGACCAAAGGCGAAAGAGGTCCTGGCATTTGCGATGGCCCCACAGTCATCAAGACCAGACAGGAAAGCCTTTCCCAGACAGCACAGAGGTAGTTATCATTACCTTTGCGTAAAGGCTGAAGGAAATACACAGCCTCGGAGCCTGGCCCTCGAGGGGGTTCTAGAATCATGCCATAGCCCTTGGTCAATTCATTTGCTTATGAGCAGAGAAGAGGTTCTTTCCAAAGTAAAACAAGCAGGACCCAGACAGACGCTGATTTGAGCCGGGTGATTCAAAGATGAGTGTTAGAAAGATCAAGGAAGGTGATGACGGAGAAGGAGCTGTTATGAAACTAACGCCAGCCTTTGTTTTGGCCAGAGCTGCCAGCCAGCGAGTTCACAGATGTCTGGCACCTCCTCTCCCGTTACCTCCAGCAGCTGGGACCCTGGCGCGGCTCACCTTAGTTGAGAGAGTGTGCTGAACAGAAGAAGGGCCTGACAGACAGTGGTGGCCGAGTGAGAAGAGAAGAAGAAAGAAACCAAAGAAAAAATAAATAGCACAACGAGTATATATCTCTGGTACTGAGTTATAAGTATTTAAGCTATTATTAAATGCTTTGTTAATGAAAAATCCGGCTTGAGAAACTGGCTTCAGTTAGGTAGGAAAAGCAAGGGGAGGATAAATAAATCGTGCGGCGGAAACCACAAGTATCAGTACCTGAGTGACGCTCTACCCAAAGCTGTCCTCCCAGGTGTGTGTTCGTTCATTCATTCAGTCATTCATTCATTCAACCACCTGGTCGTCAAACCCCTGCCCATGTGGTGGGATACAAAACTGACTGGCTGCTTTCAAGAAGCTCAGAAACTTACTTCAATTTTTCCTCTTCTTACATCAGATTTGTATGTCAAAGAGTATGAAGTAAACTGAGACAATGCTGACTGACGTACATCCTAAAGGAAGTTGGCATTATTTGTTTTGTGGTCTTAAAAGGAGTTTGAGGATGCCATCTGCTTCACTTTTGATTTTGTTCCCAAACCTGGGGCTGAGAAAACGACTCTGGAATTTCCTCCCAACAAGATACCTTTGCTCCTGTGCAGCTCAGGAATGCGGTGAGTTGCGGCTGCCCTCCGGCTGGTCCCGTGTCACCAACCCTGCAGGAAGGCCCCCCGAGGTGGAGCGGTTCGGGCTCTCAGTTGCCCTTACATGGGCAAAAGTGTATCTGCTCTGTGCCCTCATCAGCCACAGGTTCGCTAAGCAAACACATGCACACCGTGGTTTGGCCAGGGGACATCATCTACCTGGAGGAGCTTACGAGTTTTAAAACTGACCACATCAAGCACCTCCAAACGAACGACCACTGAAAATGTGGATAGAGTAACAGAGAGATAGCTTTTAGCCCGAATCAATCAGTAATCAGAAAAGTGCTCATTTATCTCTTAAAAAAAAAAAAATTCAACTTAGAATGCTAGTTTCATTGCTGGTGACCTCTACGGAAAAACAAAGATTCTCAGGAAATGCTGATGATGTACACAATCGCTATGGGTTAAGAGAATGATTAGAGCAAAGAATGCTGAGCAGGGAAGATCCTCAGACGTATAACATCAACCGGTCACATCGAACAATCAGCGTAGACAGTGACGGCAAACAACTGCTATGTGCATGTCAGCGCAATGTCAGCTCTGCTTCCACGTTGCACGTAGTGACCTGCTCCCGGGGAAGGTCGGCCGGATTGCACCTCTGTGCCTTGCCCAGGCTGGACCATTAGGTACAAGCCTAAAGGACACCGGTGCCCCTTATACAGATGGATACACATTTCAAACACAAGTGTATTCACCAACTTCTCCTTCTCTGATAGATTCTGATAAATGGGAAGGCACATGGTGATATAGTTGCCTACCTAAAACCCAAAACAAACACGCTTCCTTTATGCTCTACCGCTCTCGATCTCCCCTATGCTTATTTCTCTTCCTTCGACCAAAATTCTTTAAGTGGAGGGATGTGTATTTTTTTTTATCCCAAGGGATTCACTCCACATGCGGACAGATGACTAAGTGCCTTTCCCTCCTTCAATGGTTCGTGCTCTTGAATTTTGGGTTAGTTGGTTATGAGCAGATACATTTTCCTTCTATTGCACATGGAAAAATTGACATGCAGGCTGCGTTCCTGCTAAACTAATCTTTGTGGGATACGCACGCGAAGCAAATCAGTTGGCCTGCGTCGGCTACTCTCTGTTTCGATGGAATTCGGGAAGAAAACGGAGTTGAAATCAGCCTCGCAGACATTTCACGTGGGTGTTTATAGGACGACTGGTCTCATGCTACTCTTTTTATTTGATTTTGCACTTTCTAGGTGGATGGTGTGGAAGGCATCTTAAAATGACTCCCCCAGCATCCTTCCAAATTTCCTCCCAGGTCTTCACACTGAAACTACTACATCATCAGTCCTTTTCTTTGGGGTTCAGGTCAAGTTCTGGCTCTTCTGGGGGTGCTTCCTGGCATCCCCAACTTCTCTGGTCCATAGAGCCCTCTTTTCTATGAACGCCTGTCCCCAGCAGGAAATACTCCTCATGTTTGAATGAACGAGGGGTGAAGAACTGACAAAGATGAAAAAGATAAATGAAGACTGCACTCCTGTTTAGCAAGCAGGCACAATGAGTGCATTTTTGCTGAGCATGTGCTCTGGGTGCCGCTGGGACCGCAGCAAAGAACAAGGCAGGTGGGAGAGGAGGTGAGATACAACTGGACTGCTGCCGCCAAGTCTGTGCAGAGCCCAACCGCCACTAGGGTGACCCAGCCTGGCTTCCTAAAGGCAGGGAAAGTGACTGTTTCTCTCTCACCCCTTCTCGTGGTATCCTAATATGGTTCTCAGCAGAAGGCATTACAGTTATGAAACTAAACTGCCACACCTGGTACCCCGAAGTGACTGCTGTCCGTCAATAATAGCTTTGTTTGCAAGGTTTTCTGGAATTTTGCTAATTGGTTCATCTCTCTTCTCTCCATATTGCTGATAGATGTCATATCATATATCAGAACTCTTGCAGCTCTTCTCCCATTAGCTACATTTTACTAACCCTTTGCCTCCATGTGCTACTAATTGTGAGTTTTATTTCTTTAGTGCATTCTATTCAATTTATGTATATAGTATTCTTAATGTCAAACCCCGCCCCCCCCAGAGGGTCATTTTGTTAAAACGTGAACAATGGAGACTAGCAACTTTTAACTAAAGGCAGTTAACTAGATTCCCATTTCTGTTGGTTTGTTTGTTTTGGTGCATTGGCTATTATTACAGGTGAAGGAGGGAAACCTCATCGGATCTAAACCCCAATCCCAGCTGCACTGTAAAAGGGTGCCAATACCTGATAATCAGGTCTCACATCACAAGCTCCCACAGTGGCAGGAGACTTGGGGACAATCTAGTTTAATCCCCCGTTTCACAGATGAGAACACTGAGGCCCGCTGAGGTTAGGCCACGAGTCTTCTTAGACTAGGATACGACCCCAGCCCTTGATCCCCACCCCGTGAGCTCTCCCACTTTATTTTATGCCAACCCGTTGCTTTTCACAAGCCTTAAGAAGCAACAGATGTCCCCCTTTTCTCAAGAGTAATCTTTGACCAAAAAGAAAAAAGGAAGGGCTGCAGAAACTTCCCCCTGTGCTTTCCGGCAATGAGGCTCAGTTCACAGCACTTAGAGACAGGGGAGAGCCTTGTCTGCTGGCCCTTGGTGGCATTTAAGAATCCTCTCCAGGTGAGAGCAGCTTTCTGTGGGGCCGGCTGGCCTGCTGGCTGGTGGTAGGTGACTGTGGATTTCCAGGTCCCCTTCTCTGACATTGTCCATTGGGAGATCTGCCTCCGACTCGAGGCTGACGGTCCTCAGCCCAGCTGGCTGCCTGAACCGCCATGACGTTCTCCAGGTGTCGGTGACTTTGTGGCTCAGCCTGTCAGGTTGCTGCCCTCAGCCTGGACTGCAGGCCTGGCCGGCTCGTGGGCATCCCTCCTGGAGCAAGCCCCCTGGCAAGGCCACAGTTCCTGCCACAGAGCCCGTGCAACCTTCCTGAACGGGCAGGGGCTCCGCGCTCCAGCTCGCCGGGGTAACCGCTGGGCAGCAGGAGCTGGGCCGGGCGCCCGGGACTCTTGGCCTGATCGTGATGCTGCGCCGCGGGGCCGGCCTTTCTCCTCTCCTCTTCCTCAGCTTTCCCACCTAGGATAAACTGTCAGGCCCGCTGCTGCGAAGGGCCCAGACGGCAAGACCTGAGTGATTTTATTGCTATTTCAAAGACCGGAAGCCTCATCCACAGGGAGGAAAACGAAAGAAACTGGGGATGCGGTTGGGGCGAGCTGGGCCCAGTGAGTGAGAACGAGTGTTCCAAGGGGGTTCACATTTACATGGGGGATGAAACATGCTTGATTTTCACCAACATTGGCCAGATCAGGCATCGGCGAGGATGTGCCGTGATCCGGGCCAAGTGGGCGACGAGGGTGTAGGTAGGACCAGCTGAGCCTAGGGTGGTGTGGGACAGGAAGTTGTTCGTTATTAAGTGATTTTTTCCCCTCCTGGGATCCTTAGAGAAGGAAATATTGGTGTGTCTTCAATAGACTGTCCAGTTTGTAGAGCTCTGGTATTTGATTCAAGAGAAGGAAAATATATACATAATATTTTGTAAGTATATGTATATGTATATACGAGATCTGTCCCTGAAGTATCGGCCGTACAAACGGTTTTAATTATATTGATACCTGCTGGATACTTTTGGGACAGACCTGTTACCTGGTATACGTTTGTTTATATGTCTGCATAACTCTCTTTTGTAAAACATTTATAAAGTTAATGTAGTTCTTTTTTTTTTGGCCAAAAAGAATCCATATATACACCACAATGAATTAGGGCACAATTCTTCACTTTGCAAAACAATTTTTTTTTTTTTTTTTACAAAGTGATCCCTTTTAAGGTTATAAATAAATGAACTGGTAAGAACCCATTGATCCTTAAAATGGGATTTTCTATTAGTAATTTACATTTATAGACTTTTCCTCTTAGTGCCAGGTACTGAGCTAAGAGCTTTATATGAAACAGCTCACTTAAATCTCCCAGTCTCCCTAGCAGTTCAGGGACTATTGTTATCCCTTATTTTGAGAAACTGAGATTTAGAAAGTTCAGTAACTTACCTCCAAGTCACACCATTAATACGAGGTGTAGCTGGGATTTGATCCTATGCATTCTGACCCTAGAGCCCATTTCCCTTTTCTCAGCAAAAGCATTTCTCTATTTTGGAGTCCCATGATGGCTCTTCTGCAAACTGATACTGCACAGAGAACTTGGGACAAAGCACTGCACACAATTCACAGGCATAAAAATATTGATCCTTGCTTTGGATTTTGGCCACTGTGTTTCTTTCCTTAAGGACTTGGCTCTTATCATTTGTTCGAGTTTGGGAAAATCTGATATCCAATAAATTCACTGAATTCATGTGGCCAAAGCTAGTTCTGTCATGGACAGGCACAGAATTAAAAGGCAGAGTCTGGAGAAATGGCCAATCTAGATTTTTCCTTGGACAACTCCCTTGGTACGGAGTGGAGTACGCAGGGATCAATGCTTCCCTGCATTGTAGGGAAGAAAGTAGGCAAGAAAATGTTGATTTTGATGTGGTGAATCAACCTCATGCACAGATCTTATGGAAGAGAGTCAATTCCAGCATTTTGTGATGTTGTCCAAAGGTAATTCAGTCTAGCACCTGTGTGCTTGGGAAATTCACTGGGTCTCTCTTGCCTTCCACATGCTACCTCTATATACACACGCCTCCTATAGACCGATATTCATCCAGCTCATAAAACACAAAATTGTTTTCCTAGAAACACCAGAAAGAGGACTATGGGTCCTACTAGAGGAGTGAGTGGGTATGAGAAAATGCAGGGTTACTTCTTGTGTCAACATCACAGAGATGAAAGGTCGCTGCAGCCCGGGCCGGGCTGGAATAGACTAGGATGGATGTGCCAGGCTGGGCACGCCGGGCGCCGCCTGTCAGGGGAGGTGAGGTGTGGGCAGTGGGAGGGGTCTGTGACCCCTGCTTATCTGTCAGCTGAAGTTTTGATCTCAAGACTGGGAAAGATTCGGCCAGAAATAAATGTTTAAGGCATGACATTCTTTCCACGTTAGGACACTGCATTCTTGCAATTTGGTGACAAATGACCGAACAGCGACCTTGGTCCTATCTATGATCTAATTCCCTAAAAATGAGAAACCCTGGACGTGGGCTCCAGAGCATTCCAGGAAAGAGTTAAAGCTGAGTGCTGCTACCTCGCTCTCTCTCCCCCCTTTCTGGTGCATGGTAAGCAAGGATGCTGAGCACCCGCCTTTGGAAGGTGTTTTCTTCCTTTCATTCCCTCTAGGTTTTGTTGCCTGCCCTCTGCAGAAGAGGCCGTTTCTCTCACTCTCCCGTTCTCTTTGGCCTGAAATCACTCCCGAGGAACGTGTGCCTTCTCTCTGAAGCGCTTTGGGGTAACATCTTACCTCTTGCCATCCGGATGTCTGAGATGTTACCATGGCCGCAGAGGTAAAGGTACACGGCTGACAGGACGCCCGTTCCCACTTCTGAGAGGCTGCGCACGTGCACGTCCTGTGTGGGGAGCCCGGCGTGGCGGACGCGCTGCGGTACTTCTCCAACCGGCGGAGCAACGCTTCCAATAATACATGGTGACATTTGCACAAATATTTGTGGTTGTGCTTTCCACTTCTTCTTATAGGAAACAAGTGAGATTTTCGAATGCCTCTGGGATGTGATCAGCAGGCGGTAGTGGGAAAGAATTTTCCTGAGAGTTGACTTGCCATCAAAAGAAGGAAGGAGGATCAGAAAGAACAGAGACTATTTCAGCTAATCAGGATGTAGCACTTTCCGACCGTTGATGTCCAAACCAGTGTTTGGAATTCGAGCCTATTAACATGTGTCATGTTAATGAGTATTTTCCTTTGGAGCCGATTGGGTGGTTACATTTTTGGCAAGGCTCTCACGGTCTGTTGCTTACATTACCTGACCCACATTTTCCTGGTGTTGGCTGTGGGAAAGAGAAAAGTGGAAACTATCTCAGAACCTGGAAACCAGCACTGAGAACGCAGCTCAGGTTGAACTGAACCACTTCGAATGGAAGCTCTGGAAGGATTATCTTCTCCCAGCGGGACAAGGGCGTCGCCTTTGTATTGGGAAGTTAGGGGCATAAACCCCACACCAGGAGATGGGATTTCTTTCTTCTTCTTTTTTTAAAAAGACCTTAACTACAAGGTCAGGTCTGCATTCTCCCGTTGACTTTGAACCAGATCAACCAGACACCAGCGGCTCGCTGGCATCCACGTGCTTTCAGGAGGTCGGTAGTGAGGCAGCCCAACTGATCCGCTGTCAACTTCACACAGGAGCCTTGCCTCCTGCTCTGAGAAATCTTTTTAGGCCACTGCCCATTTCAGAGCCTTTAAAAATGTCGCATTTTCAGTTTGGGGGCCTCCTTGGTTCACTGTGGGGGCTTCTGTGGGGGCAGCGGGGACAGGAGGAGCAGCCCTATGCCGGCGCCCAGTGTGCGTGAGTGGCTGCGTGACTGCGTGTGTGCATGTGCGTGTGTCTGAGTATGTGTACATGTGAGTGGTATACACGTGTGTGTACGTGTGCATATGTAGGCACGTATATGTATGAGTGCAGGTGAGTACATGTGTGCATACAGGAGTAGTGTGTCCCTCGGGCGACCAGGCTGTGGCCGGCGGGTGCGTGGGGGGAGAGCTGCACAGGGCCTGCTGGAAAGTTCTCAACAGGAACTCAGAGAGCATCTCTGGGCTCGTCTCCCCTTCCTGGTTCCTGGGGGGGTTGTGGCTTTTGTTTCTTGTGTTGAAACAAAGTGGGTGTTCCCCTTGGTTGCGGATTCTCTGGCTCACGGCAGGAGGCGGGTTCTTGTCTCCGAAGCCCTCGCTCACTCTGGGGAGAGGCAGGGTCCCCTCCCCGTTCTGTCTGCTCCACTGCCCACGGGAGCCCTCCCTCCCCCGGGGACTGGTGGCACCTGCTCTGCGATGCAGTCATCACGCATCGTGTGGGGAAGGGGCCCCACTTCCCTGCGCAGCACAGGGGCCAAGGCACAGAGAGAAGAGTCCCCTGCAGATCAGAAGGAAGGACAGCCACCAAGTCTGGGAACGCAACGGGCTCCGAGGATCCAAGGGCTGTTCCTGTTTCAAACTGACTTTGAATCCCCGAGCAGCCTCTTCAGCGCCACGTGCTGCTCTCAGAGGCCCCCACGCAGGCCTGGGCCAGCATCTGCAGCCCGCGCGCAGCCGCTTTGGTGGAGGGCTTCCCGTGACAGTCCCCGTCCAGCCCCTCTCCGAACGTCATCAAATTCTCCTATTTAGAAAACTGGTGAGTCAGTCACAGGTTCGGAATCCTTACTCAGATATTCCACAAACACGCAACACTCTCTCATGGTGGCAGGAGCTCTGTTAGATCCTGGGAGGAGCGGGTAATTTACGACCCTGTCCCTGATTTTGAAACGCTCTCAACTCGCCGGAGGAGAAAGACAAGTAAACCGGTGATTCCAGCGTGGTATGGTCACCGCTGGGATGGAGGCGCTAGCACGGGATTGGTGGGATGGCAGAGGGAAACCAGAGTTTGAGTGACTATCCAGGGGCAGGAAGGGGGAAGGATCTGAGCCTGGGCTCTATGACTATGATACATGCCTCTTTCTTCAGTTGCCTACACCATAGATTCTGGTAGAGAACTGAAAAAGGTCCTATAATTATTATCGGCATATGCCAGTGGAAAAAACATTTAATTACACGTTATTTTTGAGAAGCAAAATTTCACAGTGAAATTTTTACCACTCTGTGAGCCTGGTTCGATAGCGATGTGAACCAGGCTAACAGAGTGGTAAAGGCTAAAACACACAACGGGAGAGGAAAGAACAATTATTTATGATGTGTCTGTAGTGGCTATGTCAGAGTGCACACGAACGAGGCCTTCGGAAGTTTCTACTGTCAGGTAGGATGGTGTTAGGCTGCAGGTAAGAGAGGCCAGGCCAGAGTGGCTTCCACCAGGTCCGAAGTGCTAGTTCAGGGCTGATGCAGCCACACAAGGAAGCCATCCAGAGCCCCACAGCCCACCATTCTTATCAGGTGGTTTGCAAGACGGCTGCTTCACCTCCAGGTATCACACTCACCTTCAAGACTGAGGAAAAGGGAGACGGGTGAGCACCCAAGGTGCCCACCAGTTGAGTGGCCCTTTAAACCGGGCAAACAACCCTATCAAGTCTCACTTGTCTCTCATGGTCACCCGCCGGGTAATACAACCACCCCGAGCTGTAAACATTCTGCAAAGGGAAATGCTTTCTTTCTGCCCCCTAGACTAAGCCGCTATCCTACACAAAATCTCGGCTTTGTTCGTAGTAAGGAAAGAAAGAATGTATACAGAACAGTCAGCACTATCTGCTACTTTCCCTCAGGTAGCCTAAGTCTTCACGTCAACTCTTATTTACACCACTTGCTCGTTCACAGGACTCATTAAAATACAGACAGGGTGCGAACACAGTTCCATTCAGCCTCGTCTGAGCGACCGCGTGGTCTAACTAAGTTGGGTCCAAGTTGCGGTTGACAGTGCACATGGCCCCGGTGCTGCTTTGCCCCTCTCGTTGCGTCTCAAAAGCGCCCCCAAATGTCCTCTCCTGATGACAGTGAACCTGTTTCCCAGTTAGTTTATGCTTTCAAAGGAAATCCATCTATCCTTCTTATATTGTCCTCTTTTCTTTTATTCCTAATTTTTGCTATTAGTTATTTTCATTGGGCTGTAATGAAAGTTTTCATAAAATATGCCCTGCATTTAGAATAAAAATGAACAGAAGAAGAACTGAATCAGAGTGTGAATACTGAAACCAAAGGTTCCAATAATGAATCACTCAACACATATTTATTGAGTGTTTTCCGCAGCCGAGGTAATTACTTTATAACACAAACCTTTATTATTTCCCTCGGCACCTGGCACACAGTACCGTACATGACGGTCAATAAATGTTGCTGACGGACAAAACTGCGCCTCCCAGGGTATTTAAATGGGTAGAGAAATAATGTAATTTTACCCATCATCATCACCATCATCACCATCATCATCACCACCATCATCACCATCATCACTACCACTATCATCATCATTACCACCACCATCACTGCCATCATCATCATCATCATCACCACCAGCAGCAGCAGCAGCATCACTGTTTTTATTTATGGGGAATTGCAGAATGCAATTTTTATTTTTTATTTTTTTAAATATTTTATTTATTTTTAGAAAGAGGGGAAGGCAGAGAGGCAGAGAGGGAGAGAGACATCAATGTATGGTTGCTTTTCACCTGCCTCCAGCTATAGACCTGACTGGAGACCTGGCTTGCAACCTTGTTATGTGCTCTGGCTGGGAATCAAACCTGCGACCTTTGGGTTCGCAGGCCGGCGCCTTATCCACTGTGCTACCAGCCAGGGCCAGAATGCAATTTTTAAAGTGAAGTGGCCATGAGCTGGGATTACAGGAGGAAGGAGGAAAGCTCTGGGCTGGTCAGGAGTCCTAGAAAATCAGAGTGGAAATGCGACTATTTCCACAAGGGTCCAGATGAAAACCTTCCAGGCATTGAGGTGCTGCCACTTTAATTGCTCATTACTTTGATTTTGGTTGTAAAATGGCTGAGCCTTGCTTCCAACAGGAAAATGCATACAAGCATGAATGTTCTGCATGAAGATTCCACAACAGGCCCCCCTGCTTGGGATAGCCCACAGAGAAACCTGCCCATTTGCAGACAGATGCACCTGACTCTGAAGGTTGTGTGAATAAAGTCTAAATTTAGAGGCGGGCTTGAGATGAGTCAAGGAGAACTGCAATGTCAACATATTTTGAAAGCTGACATTGTAACATAAGTGTCAGTTCAATTCATTCATTCATTCCACAAATACGCACCGAGGGCCTGCCGCATGCCTCGTTCCACGTTAGGTGCTCTGGATGTCAGTGAACAAAATCCAAGTGCCTGTCCTCAGAGGGGCCTCAACGCTGATGGGTGGAGCCATCATTAGTGAATAGCTAAATACACACACACACACACATCAGACAGTGCTAAGTGCTCAAAAATAAAATAAAGCAGGTGAGGGGACTGAGAGAGCTGGGCAGAGGTGGGGGTGGGGTGCTGTTTCTGATAAGCTAGCTAGGAATGGTCTCTGGAAGGGGACATGTGACAGAGAACTGAGGAACTTAGGGAGGCAAACATGTGTCTCTGGGAAAGACCCTTCTGTACAGGAAAGTAAGAGAGCCAGGAGCTGCCTGGCTCATTGGAAAGGCAGCGTGTGGAAAACATCCGGCAGGAAGACACAGTGGACATGGGTGGCTCAGAGGGCGGCTGCTGTAATCCAGGGACAGGATGATGGCACTGGGACAGGGTGGGGGCTGGTGACTTTTCCGCTCTGTCCTCCTCATGGTCCTCGTGCTGTTTCTTCAGTCCTCTCCTGTGCCTTCAATTCCACGGTCACAAAGCAAGATGGGGCCTTCTCACCCTCAGCCCTGGTCCAGCAGGAAGTCATCTTCACACCATCTGGAATTCTGTATCTACTTCTGCATGTGCACTTTCACCAAATAGCTAAGGTTCTAGATGACCAATCTTAAGGCCCCTACTCACTGACCTTGCTGACCCTCCTTACGAGGTGGGCTGTTTTCATTCCCAAGCAAGCAGATGCTCTTGATCTTCTTTATATCCTTTGTCTCTCTTGCCTCCACCCATCATTCGTTCTGTTTTCCTTTCCTTAAAATTAGATCTCTACCCTCTGTTAGTTTTCTCTATTTCTGTTGCTAACAGTGTCTGGTTCTAGTCACTCCTTGGGTCACTCTGCTCTATGAAGACAGTCTGTATTAACATGGTTCTGCTTTGGTGGTTTTTAATTATTTATTTGTTATTCCTGGCATTTCTAGGATGGATTTTTAAACTTCCCAAAAGTAAGTACTATACAACAACGAGAAATTAAAAAAAAAAAAAAAATTGGAAAAAAAAAAAGTAAGTACTATTTGAACTCCCTCTTAAATCCAGTCAGTGTTCTGTATACAGAAGGCACTCAATGGATGGCTAGTTCTCTGTTGACCAAGCGTGACATTTCAATCCTTCCTGCTTGGGCCCGGCCCAAATACAAGTCCCTCGTCTACCATGCTGACTGGTCAGCACAGCCATCTGTCCAGGCCCTGCGACTAGAATTCTTTAATGCGGAGATCACTATCTGTGGGCACAGGAGAGCTTGATGCATGACCAAAAGTTCTTCCCATGCTGAGCACGCAAGCCTTTGGTTTGCAGCCAAAGGCAATTATGTGTAGAATCTGAAACTGTTTGTGATTCTAAGTTTCATGCTTTTTCATTCTAAGTCCTTTATGCTTTTCTCCAAGAGCCACCCATTTCCAAGGGATTAGCATCAGGCCAGCTGTGGGCCGTTGGCCACTGGCTGCTAGAGTTGTTTGGCAAACCACAGATCCTTTGCATGTTTGAAGTGGTGTTTGAGAATGCATTTTCTGTGCTCACCTGAATTGTAGCTGGCTGGTCTCTGCTCACCATATGTAACAGCCACACAGCTCTCTTCCCGAATCTGAACTACACAGAGCAGCATGGACTGAAGTGCTAACTCCAGTGGGTTGGCACTTGCTTCATGCCTGTATGTAACTCCTTGAGGGTGGGAAAAATTCTTTTAGAGTCCTGCCACATTTGGTACAGCTGGTGATCACTCAGCCTTTATGGTTCGGCTGGCAGACTGGACCAACGAGTGATAAAATCATCAAGATACTGGAGGAAAGCTCTGTGGTTCTCAAATGTTCTCGTGCTGTAGAATCACCTAGAGGGCTTTCTGTTAAAACAGGCTTGCCAGGCTCCACCCTGAGAGTTTGGAGTCATTAATCCCATTAGGTTTGGCATTGGCTGGAGATTTTGCATTTCTAGCAAGTTCCCAGGTGCTGCTGCTGTTGGTGTTGCCCTGGGGGTCACTGTTAAGAATCACTGCCCAAAACTAGACTAGGGATCCAGTTTTCCCTTTGGGAGGTTGGCAGACAGAGTGGATCTTATCTAGCTTCAGGCTTCTGCTCATAGTTCATGCCGAGAGAGTGGTGGTCTAATCTCCCTTCCACGCGTCTGTGGGAATGAACAGGCGGTTTGGTCTCTTTCTGTGAGCACTTTTATTAGTTCACCTCTGAGTCATGCTTATTATACTTGATTATAACATGAGCCAGAAACACCCAGCTTAAACGCTTCCAAATATGTCATCATTGAAAAAAGTTCCAACCCAGGCAAATCGGGCTATGTACAACTGTCCATCTGTCCTGGGGCTGGAAAGTTACCTGTGGGTCTAGAACACTTTTGCAGGGCATGAAGGAAGAGGATGGCATGATACTGTAGAAAGCTTTTAGAATCAGCCACTGTGTGATGAAGTTCCTAAGCACTGTATGTTATCCGTTTCCTCTTCTTGAAAAAAATATACCAGCATCTCACAGAGCAGGTATAAAAATTAAATGTGTCCATAATCCACCTTTTGTTTGGACACATGATACTTCTTCATGAATGGTGACTACGGTTCCTATCTTGGTAACCTCCTGCCTGTCCCCCCTATGTTCTGCCTGGTGCTCTCATGGTTTCCACCTGCTCTGGGGAGAGAGCTGGACTGGTTACGCACCGTGTAAGAGTGCACAGGAGGAGGCCGGTGATGTGAACAGATCGGTACTGAAGTGCCACCTGAGAGTCTCCGGGGTGGAGCCCCGATGTGCCGCGGCATGCACAGAAAAGGTTTTGCTTTGGGCTCTGATGGAGCCAACGTTGGGCAAAATGGAAAAGCCCTGCCAACTGACCTCCTGCTCTGTAGCTCCTTTCTCTTAGTGTCTATCCCTCTCTCAAATGTACTTTTTTTTTTTTTTTATTTCATTATTTTTAGAAAGAGGGGAAGGGAGAGAGGCAGAGAGGGAAAGAGACATCAGTGTATGGTTGCGTTTCACCTGCCTCCAGCCACAGACCTGACGGGAGACCTGGTTTGCAACCTGGTTATGTGCCCTGGCTGGGGAATCGAACCTGCGACATTTGGGTTCGCAGGCCGGCGCCTTAACCACTGTGCTACCAGCCAGGGCTCAAATGTACTCTTTAGGAAGGGGTCGGTGTCCGTGATTCGGAAAGCCCCCTGCTCTCCTAACCCCACCGTGGTGGGAATGGCCGCCACCAAGAGCCCCTGGGGTATCGGTGTGTGTCACGCCCTTCAGGGGAACTGAGGAGGGGATGGACCAGGCGTCTATTTCTAAAAGAACCAGTATCCTCGTCAAGGTGTCTCTATAGTCTGTCGTGCATTCATTTTCACGTTAGTCCCTGTCCCCATATGATGGGCAAAAGGCCGGCTCCTCCATGAAGGTAATTTCAGGTATCAACAAGCTGGTAAGGAAGACCAAAGTGCCTCGGGCAGATACTCCATCCACATGTGGATAAGATTGGCCCTGGCTTCAAATTAATACTAAAAACGTTACTACTTTCTGTCAACATGGCACCAGAAGAAAATCACACGCAAGCACACACCTATACACGCTGACACCCAACTTCCATTTGAAACCCATGTTCTCCTTCGAGACAAGCGTCCTTTAATCGGGCGTAGCATTTGGTCGGATAAACGGCCTTCTTGCGTATAGAAAAGAACTCCTTTGTTTTTTACCACGTGGACCTCAGAGGAGGAACTACTAAAGCCTCAGGAAAGAAAGGGGTCCCCTTCAGCTCTACTGGGATTCCACAGCACGGCTCCAGCTCGTCTGGGGATGTCAGACCTGGTGCTGAGACCGCGAGCAAGGGAGGGACAAGTGTCATTCCGTGATAAGGAAGAAGCTGAAAATAGCAGGAACAAAGGCGCGCTCCCGCTGTCCGCAGGGTGGGAGGCGATGACAACTGGAGCGGACGCAGCTGACGAGAAGGAAACGCAGCGAGGGCGGGGACGGCCCCTGAGTCCCCCCAGCTTCAGTTTCTAAGAGAGGAAAAAATGCGAAGACCGTCCCTACCTCTCGAAGGGGCTGGTTCAGACACAATGACCCACTTGGCCGCTGCCGGTACTTGATCTCCTTTAGCGAGGTCAACTCGGATTTGCTCAGGAGGGCTGGAAATCTCGGAGGCTCTCCCGGCCAGGTCTTCAAAGTCTCTGCTTTGAAGAGGAAGATGGTGCCCCGTGAGTCCCCGCTGAGTGGGCCACCGGGCACTATTGCTTTTAGTTTTACAGTCAAAAGCAATTTCTCCTGCCCACTTTTTCCCAGGGAGTATTATGGGGAGAGACCCCCAAGCAAAGATGGACCGCTGAGCCACAGATGGTGAGTTTAAACCAACGAGGGTCTTTCTACGAGAGCACGCACTCTCTTCGCAGATAAACATTACACACATGCTTCATGCAGATAACACCCTTTCTTCTCTGCTCAGCTTCTCCTGTATGGCTACTTTGGGGAGACATCCTAATGCGGGTTTTAGGACAGAGTCGGGATTGAAACCAAGACCCGTTCATGGCAGACACTGGGCTGGGTCTGTGTAAAACGAACCCATTACCTTTACATAAAAGCAGCATGAAAGCCCTAGCATGAAATATTGGCTTCATGAGTTTTCAAATCAATATGAACACAGAGGATAAAATATATGCTCTAATTTTCTGTATTATTGGTGATATGAAATAAACCAATAATATAAATCGAATAATGTGGAGGTTAAGGGCACTGGCCACCACAGCATCCATGCATAACCCTTGACTCCCCCAGACCTGTGGGCACTGTGCACCCTAATCTCTAAAGCCTTAGATCCTGGGTAACTGTGGCCACAGAAACTGTCTGGTATTCCACTTGTCTGTGTTGCTTTGATATAAATGCCTCTCGTAGACAAATCAATCCCACCAAATTAAAGAGTTAAACCGTATGCAGGAAAACAGAATGTAAAACTAGGGAACGAAAGAAAATGTCCATGTTTGTTTAGTCTTAGTATACCTAAAAGAACAATAAAAAAGAATACAATATCTGACTAAATAAGAATGTAAACTATACTAAAATATCCATAAAATTAAAAGGCAATAAAAATTTGTAAAAATACCCCTGGCTGGTGGCACAGTGGATAAGGTGCTGGTCTGAGAACCCAAAGGTCACTGGTTCGGTTCCCAGCCACAGCACATAACCAGGTTACAAGCCAGGTCTCCAGCCAGGTCCCCAGCTGGAGGCAGGTGAAAGGCAACCAGACACTAAGGTTTCTCTCCCTCTCTGCCCTTTTCCCTTCCCCTCACTCTAAAAATAAAAACAATCTTTACAAAAAAGAATGGAAAAGCAGCATGAGGTAGCTATGTCTTCTTGGTTGAGTTTTGAAGAAAGGGAAGTGAGGCAAAGAGAAGGTCCCTTGTTTACAAGGTCACTCATCTTGCAAGCAGTGGGCTTGACTCTGGTATCTTAGGGGACAAAAGTCTGCATTTTTCCTGGTGGCACCAAAATGTAAGCAACATAACCAGTCAGGGGCTCTCCGAGGAAACAGGAAATTGGACACTTGCTGAGATTTGGCAATTAATCAGACCCTTGTCTTTCTCTACATTCTAAACCAGATAGGCAGTGGGATAAGAGAAGTGAACACTGGGTTTTGGGATTGGAACTAGAGTTGGAGAACATGGTTTAAAGGAGAGGCTGTAATTATGTTTCCTAGCTGCTCCCCTCACAGGAGCCAGCTGTCCAAGATGTGCGCTTGTGCCTAGAAGACCAAATCCTGCCCGAGTGCGGCTGCCCCATGGGGGACGAGGCGGGGAGCCCCCTGGGACCTGCTGGAAGGGGCTGGGTGACACGTGCCCTGTTCTTTCTTCTTCCTTCTCGCCAACCTGACCATTCACTTTTTCGCTCATAGGGAGTGAGAGAAAAGAAGAAACTATTTCTCTCATTTCCCCCTTGTTAGGAGTAAAATGGAATGTTCCTCCCTTCCAAGGACATATGAAGAGTTAGGGCATAAGTGCTCCCTACAAGTAATGAAACTACCTTTTTCTAAAGCTTTGGGGCTGAATTTGAAGGCAAGATTGGAGACAGTGTCTGGTTGCGCTCAGCGGATTTTCAAGTTTATACGTTTTGTGATCACAAGCAGCACTTAGCTTCTGAACTGGAAAATTACTGTCCATGCATCCGCCCCATGTGAGAACACTGTACTCTCTGGGCAATCAAGTGAAATAGCCAGTCATGTCAGTGGAAGAAAGTGGTGGAGCCAATTATTTAACTAGATGGGCCAAAAATAAAGAGAGAGAGGGAGGGGGCGGGGGAGAGAAAAAGATTTCATATGTAAGTCATTTGCTTCTGTTCCAAGGTGGAAAAAAAAGTCAGTCAGGAACATTTGGTTGAGAATGAGGGCCTGGATGCTCATTTAGGTGAACACAAAGGAATAGCAAATGAGAAAGACAGGAGTATTAAAAAGGTGATGTAACAGCTGCAGACAGATGTGCACATTCTAGATGACTTGGACATTGGGGGGAACGCCGACTACTTCAGGCGAACCTTGAGGGTGAGACACCATCAGAAACACTCTGCCCTGGCTCAGGGATGCGTTCCTGTGTTCAGACCACGGAGAGCATCACATGTGGGAGCCAGCCGTGTCCTCTTTGCATGGAACACAAGAGCGACTTAACTGACAGAAGACGTTACGAGGGAGTGGCTAGCCTGATGCTATTAAAGCCCATCAGGGCTCATATTTACGTTACATGGGATGTTTTTCCTATTGGAACTGAGGTTCCCACCGGGCTGGGTCAAGAGCGTGACTGTAATATACTGTGAACACTTCGGTGATATGGCCAAGATTCGTCTAGGGAATTTAACATTTTGCTGATGAATATTTACTGAGAGTTCTTCTGTGACTCCTGGTTCTTCAGAACATCCTTTAACTTGGTCTTTAGTTTTTTATCTTCAAAACAGAGAAATAAGTCCAGGCACGTAACAGCTGGCTGCTAACTGGAATCAGAGGCTGGATTCTGGCTCTAGGCTGATGGTCGCCTCTGTGATCCTGGAGAAGTCACTTCATTTGTTCTTTCAACACGTGTGTTTTTAGCACCCGTATCAGTCACTATTCTCGGCACTGGGTGGGATTTCTGCCTTCATGGGATGTCAAGGTGAGTGTGGAACCCAGACCAGTAAACAAAGCATTTGGCAAACAGCCAAAGACAGCCAAGTGCTACCGTGGGCCACACGGGGGCTGAGGCCACACAGAGAAGATGCATCTGCCCTAACAGGCCCACTAGAGCTTCCTCACGCTGACTTCTAAGGATCCGCGGATATTTGAAGGTGGCATATTTTGCAAAGAAGGGCTCATCTCATTAGTCACAGAGACACGGCAGCTGCCGGCTGGGCACTTTACTTCAGAGAACGTCAGTCTGTGGGGGTCCTGGGGCGATGGGGGCAGGCGGTGACAAGGCAAACGGTGGTAAGCAATGGGTCAGCAGAGGAGCACGGTCATCGCCGTCCTGAAGCACAGAACCAGTGCAGTAGTGTCTGCCTCGCCCACCTGTTGTGCAAAGCAATGGAGAAAATGTGCACGAGACCACTCGCAACCTATCAGGCGCTGGACACAGGCTGCACACGTGTCCCTACCTCTGGGTGTTGGCTGTAGACTTTGACTTCCTTCCGCGTACGCAGAACACTTGGGCCTAAGCTCGGTGTTCTCATGACCTTTCTGACCAAAGTTGCACATCAGCAATGACATAGTGTATCTGTGAATTTCTTTTCTACCTCCTCATCCATTTTCACAGGTGTATTTATTAATTCTATTGGCAACCCTGGACCCACGAGGCAGATGACTCTAAGAGCCATTTCCCAGAACCCGCATGGTGGTGACCGTCACCCCACAGGGAGGTGGTCTCAGGGCCGTGGCTCTCTGCTCATTCCCCACACGCTCTAGGCCCAGCTGTAGCTGGCTTATTCTTTATTTTATTTTTTTGGTAAAGACCTAATTTGGTTTGCTCTTCCTGGTTCCCAAGAAGGATAAAGTTGATTCATGTGTTTCAAGTACTTGCGTTCAGAGGAGCCAGCTAATATTTCTCCTCTGTTGGATAAATCCAAAGCCTAGGATTTTGTGCCTGGCGTGTGACTTGTGTCACTGTGTAAGCCTATGATTTAAAAAAAAGATGGTATTTATTTTTAGAGAGAGGGGAAAGGAGGGCGAAAGAGAGAGGAGGAACGTCCACGTGTGGGTGCCTCTCTTGCGCCCCCTACTGGGGGCCTGGCCTGCAACCCAGGCTCGTGCCCTGACTGGGAATCGAACCAGCCACCTTTTTGGTTTACAGGCCATCGCTCAATCCAGTGAACCACACCAGCCAGGGCTAAGCCTGTAATTCTTTGTTTTCATGTTTTCTTCCTCTGATGAGAGAGACCCAGGATAGGGAAGTGTTCAGGGCCTTTGTAAACACTGCCCCCTGACTTCGCGTGGGTTGTGTTTTCTACAGAAAGGCGTATGTAGTGCATGGATGACGTCTCTCCCTTCCAGTCCCTGGTTTCCAAGCTGTTGCGCTTCTTGAATGGGGAATGTGAGCAGAGGCCAAAGTCAGAGGGAGGACGTGAGGAGATGACTGGCTTTTCAACTGTGACTGACAACTCCCACTTTTGTCCTTCGAGGACAGAAGGGGAAGCGCCTCAGAAATGGGCCGCCGTGTGCAGAACTGAGGCTCCGGCATTGGGTGACCTGCACTGCATTTCCTGCCATTGGCTGGTTTTGCTGTTTTGGGATCACTAAGTTCTCCTTAACTTTGGAGTTTCCCTTCATACCCGAAAGACTGGGGGGCTCAGGGAGGTGTCCCTGTTTGTGGAGGTGTCAATGCTGGGAGGTAAAGTGGGGAGAATGATGCGGGACCGGGGAAGCAGCTCCTTTGGGAAGCTGGTAAAGGGTACAAATGATGCATTTTCTGCTTTCAAGGGATCTGGTTGGTGTCGGCTTTTGAGAACGTCACTCTGGGAATGCACGCATGCACGTGGGGTGGGTGGGGTGGGGACCGGGCAAAGGGGGACTGCGCATCGGGTTAAAAAGAGGTCTTGAATGAGCCCCCCAACACCAGGATCATAGAACGTCTGTTCCCTAACGCCCACCGCCCCTCGTTGGCAGCAGAGCCGAGACTCAGCCGAGTAAAATTTCTCCCCTGCACGTGCTGAGGCAGCGTCCCAGGACTGCGCTGTGGCCACAGCTGGTGCCTCGGTTGCTCTGGCTGGTGGCCTTGGGGCTTCCCCAGTCTCCAGAGACTTGGTCTGTGTGGCTGTGTCCGGTCCCTCTGGGGCTGGTTAGGCTCTGACAGTCATCATGACCCGAAATGCCTGTCCTCCTGTGGTCCGAGGCGTTCTTCTGCCAAAAATGACAGTCCTCACTGAGCTCCCAGGACCTTGCTCTGGGCTCCTGACAGTGCCCCCTGGTGTGGGACCCTTCACCGTCTCTTCCCACCGCCTCCTAAATTCAAGTCCTCGCACGCAGGTCAGTCAGGGGGCGAATTACCCAGTTTAGAAAATAGCTTAGAAAATAAGAAACAGAGAATTTAAATTTAAATTTCAGATAATCAATGAAAGAATGTCTTAGCATAAGTATGTCCCAAGTGTTGCAAGGAACATAATTATACCAGAACATTCTTCATGGATTATCTCAAGTTCAAATGCAATCAGGTGTCCCACATTTTGTCTGGAAAGCTGCAGGTATTAGATCCAAATCAGGGATATTTCCACCTCCAGCCTTTACCACTCCTACAATGTAACAGGGAGAACAGACTGGAAAAGATGGAGATTTCTCCTTTTCTTAAGCATGTTAGCTGCTACAATGGGTACATTCGCCTGGGAAGGTACCAGCGATCCAGGGTGGATCAGGGCTGAGCCAAGATACTTGTGAAAGGTATGTTTTCCTTAACATTTAACCTCCAAAAGCTAACTGTGTACTGTTACAGCCTGAATTTCCAGAAGGATGAGCCTTGAGTTTGGTCTACAGGTAAATCTTTAGGGGGGGGGGGGTCTAGTCATTTGTTATTTACATCAAATGGGTGACCAGAATATGATTCAAACAACTACATTTTGAAAAGCCAACATATTTGTACATTTATTGTTTGGGGCAAGATCATTTTATGGGAAATGCAGTACAAGCAATAATTTCTTAAATCCCCTTTTTGGTAAAAAATATAATTTATTTCCAGGGAAGGAGATGGTATATCTACTGAAGATAATGGACTGGTAAACATCTTTGCAGGACTCTGCCAATAAAACAAATTCCCAGTGGATGAAAGGACAAACAACAAGTGAAGTATGTATCAAATGAAATGTTACCCAGTCCTAAAAAGGGGATGGTTCTGGCATATGCCATACCATGAGTAAATCTTGAGGATTCATTTATTCTAAGTAAAATAAGCAAGGCCCATTTATGCTAAGTGAAATAAGGGAGTCACAGTGGAAAACACTGTTACAATCCCACTTACATGAGGAACCTAGAGCTGCTGTTCTCACAGAAAAAAGTAGAATGGTGGCACCAGGCGCTGAGGGAGGGGAACTGCTTAGTGTGTATGAAAAGTTTCGGAGACCTGTTGCTCAACAATGTGAATATACTTGATGCTACTGAACTGTATGCTTAAAAATGGTTGTCATGATCAACTTTACGGTACATGCATTTTGCCACAATCAAAAGAAAACAATAAAGAAAACCCACATTCTTAACTCTTTCCCCAATCTTGGAGTATTATTCACCTGCCCGCTCTTGGCCAGTAAATCCCTCCTCACATTTCTCAATTACGTCAGAAAATCAATCTCGTGCAATCTTTCCTACTCCTTCTTCCTGGACTTTTACCTCATCTTCCCATGGATTGAACTCATCCCAGCCTCAATAACTGCAAACAGAGGAGGAAAAGGTTTTCCCCCCTCATTTACATACCGCTGTGAAGTGAGAAGTTAGCAAATTAGAGTAAGAAGGGCTATGTGTGAGTCAGAATTCCTGACCACATTAGTGAGAATCACTTAGACTAACCACCTTAGAAGGGGCAGCGCAAAATGAAACTGGCCCTTGTTCCTTATGAGTTCATGGTAAGAGTTCTTACGTACATTACTGTTGCCATCCCAAGTCAGAAGATTTAACTTCTAAATGGGAGAAAGGAAAGATGAGGAAAATCAGACTCCAATATAACCACCATTCAGGACAACAGCAAAGTGTTCATGTGAATTAATGAGTAAGTCATTTTTAGAATTTCAACAGGTTCACATGCATGTCCCTAAATGTTGTTATTCATATGATGCCAATGGTCCATTTTTAGTAAACTCTTGTCCAGATGATTCTCATCTGATGTTTTTTCTATAAGAGATCATTTTAGTCCCCAGGAAAAAAAAGTCATTTGAAAACTGCATGATTCCTTGGCTAGTATCATAATTTCACAAGTGGTCTTGCTTTTTCGAAAACACAAACTCATAATATTAGGCCAGTATCTCTGCACAGCTGGCAGTATTTGGGCTTCCGTGTAAATTACCTGGGGAAGGTATGTAAAATGTCCACTACAGAATGTTTCAACTCAGGTGCTGAGGTGCTGTTGATCTAGGCAACACGGAGAGAGAACAGAAGGCTGCAATTCGTTCAGTTTTCTTATTAACTCATTCCTTCCTTCATTCATCCCCTAGGGAAAGTGAACCAAGTCTTCCACGCATCAGGCAGCACTTTGAATACAATTTCGCTATCAGGCAATCAAGGTACATTTTGAACGGGAATACGCGAAGTTTCTGTGGCCCTGGCAGTTTTTCTCTGGTACGCATCCTCTTGATGACAGTTAAAACGTTTGTGTTAACTGTGCGGGTAGGGTGTGGCAGACAACCTGATCTTAGAATTACTATCCTGAATGTTGAGAAGAAAGAGGACAATGCCACCGGTCCTGAGTGCCCAACGACCTCCCCACAAAAGGCTCTTTGTCGTCGTTTACTTTGTCCTTGCCCCTGGCTGTGCACTGAGCTTCGCAGATCCCAGCTGTGGCCACGCAAGATGCCCATCCATCCTCTCCTTCACTTGGACAGAGGACGCACTTCACCTCTTAGAATTCAACATCCACTCTCCAAGTTCCTACTTAAAAACTCTGGTCAACGTGCTTATTACCATTCTCATATTTTTCTCCGAATGAACTTTCCTGGATGCTATTAAAACTCAGAAAGCTATGCAACACCACTGGCCTCGGGCCACCAGGCACTGGGGGGCCCGGACAGGTCCAGCGCAGGAGGGTCCCACCCCTGGGCCGCCAGTGAACAAAGGTGGGCAGGCAGGAGTCCATGGAGCCGCCACGCTGCACGCATGAATGAAACAGCCCACTGTACTCCAGACACAGGAGACACAGGAGAGCATGTCCCCAAAGAAAGAAGCGGTTCCCTTGTTGTCCAGTCAGTAATAAAATCTCATCACATACGTGGTAATCAGTCTGTAACTTCATCCCCACAGAGCTTCAGCCTTTGTTGTGCCTTTCTCTTCCTCCGCTGGGCCCCTGCCTGGGCAGCCGTTACAGTGCCACTGGGAGGAAGGGGAGGGACGGAGCCGCTTGGTCCTTCTGAAGCTTTTCAAAGAATGTTTGCTTTATTTTTCTTTGCCTGTAGGCCGCAGCCAACTGCGGGTCCCCATCTTTGAAAAGAAACCTCAGCTGTACCTGCTCTTTCGTTCCTTGTGTGGAAAAATGTCTATCGGCTGGAAGCCCTAAGAGTCTTAATTTTCAAGGAGTTTTGTTGTGAGCCGTTCAAGGCGTGAGCTAAGGTTTCAGGCGAAGGTAACTTTAGTCGGGAAAGCCTGACTTCGACCCCCACCGACTGCTCTCGGGGCTGCAGGGGTAGCTTTCTGAGAGCGGGTGAGCTCCCCGGTGAAGATGTAAACTTCTGTTTTCTGGTATCTGATGAAGGTTGCTGGAAAAAGGATACTTTTTAAAAAAAGGGAGAAGAAAAAGAAATGAAAAAAGGAGGGGGGTGGAGGGGAAACTGAATCCAAAGGCTTACAAAGGGATTAGAAAAGTACACTCCAGATGGAAAATTTTATGGGAGCTGGGGAAAATGAATAAGTGAAATATCAGTATCATAAAATAACAGGAAATCGTGTAATCTACCTGATGGAGAAAATTGTCACTTAAAAAAAAACTCGCCTAATTTCCTTCGAAATTATCCTTGTTAGGGGCCCAATAAGCTGCGGCGAAGCTGACCACGGGCCTCCCTCTGCCAGGCTCCCACCTGCCCGCAGAGCCTCCGTGTGTGCAACGGAGACCTTCCATTCCGTGTTCTTCTTTCTTCTAACGAAAATAAAGCCACCCAGGGGCAGGCAGAACTCATGCAATAAGAAGAGAAGATTGCTAATGATCTGGGTGAATTATGGTCCAGAAGTTGAGAGGAAAATTAGAGTGAGTGTGAGAGCAACGGCCTCCAAGTAAACTTGGGGTCAACTGGAAGAAACGCAGGAGAGGGAAATCCTGTGCTTTCCTTTAATGAGGAGCAGTAATAATACAATTTGTCTCAAGTAGGCACATGCTGGAAGACAAATCAGGAGACGAATGCCTAAGGCTCTTACTCCGGGGAAATATGATAGTGATGTTATTTTTTTGCCATAGTTGCCCCTCCCCCAACCTGTAGAGTCAATTACATGACTTAGTAAGCCATTGCCAAGCATATGAGAAAAAACTTGTTCTCTTACTTCGATAGGGTATTATCAGGATTAACTTCCTGTTATCTATGCATATTATTTTGATTGAGATAATTATAGCATTTCCAAAGGTAATGACTTAAATTGGTTTCATAATCCATGACACACACACACACACACACACACACTCACACACACACACACCA
The DNA here is from genome assembly GCA_004026585.1 of Noctilio leporinus. Lineage (NCBI taxonomy): Eukaryota > Metazoa > Chordata > Mammalia > Chiroptera > Noctilionidae > Noctilio > Noctilio leporinus. Next base: position 841,223 of record PVIW01000079.1, read on the forward strand.
CCTATTCAATGGCATGAAGGTTGGCCAGGCATTGTGTTAAGTGCAGTGCAGAATAGAAAGATGGGCTAGAACTCAACGATATAAGTACAAACATAAAAGTGCTTCCAGGCAGAAAATGCTGATTGTCACAAGAGATGGGTAGATAAAACTTCACAGAAGTTCAAAGGATGAAGGTTGACTTACAGAGCGAATGGTGTCCACGAAAGTCTTAGAAGGGCAGCGTTCACTCTGCTCCTTTGGAGTTGGGTAGGCATGAGACCTGATCCTGAATCGGTTTTGTACATTTTAACGAGACCTCCCCACAACTGCTGACTCCTTCACTCAATGACAAATGTTTGCTATGCTGTGGATGTTCTAGGTTCTGAAGAAAGGGCAGTGAACCAGTCAAATATTCCCCGTAGAGCTGAGTGTCTGGTAGGATGGCAGTGGCAGTGATGACAGTGGTTGTATTTGAATGTTTAAATTTTTTGAAATAATTGTTGTCTTTGAATTACTGATACTGGTACTGAGAAAATCTGCTTTTCCAAAGAATCTGTTTGTGGCTATTGAAAGATTTTAGACAGGTGTCAGGAAAGATACTAAGGTTCAGGTGTACCTCCATTAAAACTCAAACAAAAGTTACAGAATTATGCACATTTCCAAAGGAAGTAACTTTTTGAAGGTTTTATTATTTTTAGAGAGAAGGGCAGGGAGAAAGGCAAAGAGGGAGAGAGACATCCATGGATGGTTGCCTTTCACCTGCCTCCAGCCACGGACCTGGCTGGAGACTTGGTTTGCAACCTGGTTACGTTGCCCTGGCTGGGGAATCAAACCAGCGACCTTTGGGTTTGCAGGTCGGCGCCTTATCCACTGTGCCACCAGCCAGGGCACCCAAATGAAGTAATTTTAAGTCATATATATCATGTACATCATTTGTAAGGTATGATGTAGGGCACAAGATATATAAAATGTCATGGTTAGTTCAGGAAGCATAAGGTTACATTTTAGAAGAAGAATGCTCTTAATGACAATTTCATAATAAACATGTGAGAATTAGTCTCGTGGAAAGTAACTTTCAAGGTCTTGGTCTTACACAGCCCTTAACTCTACCCAGGAAGAAGATCAACCAAGGAAGATCAGACAGCTAGGAAGAGTTCCTCAGAATCTGCAGAGCTGGGGCTAGTTCCTGAATACACCATGAATCCACTAAATCCATCCATTAGAAAATAGACACGCATTTGCTCATTTGAGGTGGTAGAATCACTAGGGAATGCTTGGTCAGTATTTAAATCATTTTGGTTTCAATATGTAAAATAAGCAATCAAGATTTCAAAGAGGAGTTCATCCAGGTTCTTTTCTTTAAAAACTGTGTAATCCTAGTGGAAGAAGAATTTGTTACTGGGCAGTGACAAATCCAGCTGGTTTACTCTGGATGTTTTAGAAAAGCAAGAGTCTGAGGCAAGGTCAGTAACTGACTTGGGAAGTGCCAGCCAAGAACACTGAAACCGAAGGGAGAGACACCGGAAACGAGGACGATGGGAAGCAACAGGATGTGGTGGGCCACTTCATTGGTCGCTACTTTGTTGTAAGATGCGTAGTAAGTGACTCAAGAAGCGTGATGGCTCTCCTCATGGGGAAGAAATCCGGGATAGGTCTGCAAGAACAGCCACAGCTCAGAGTGGCCAGAGGGGACAACAAAGTGAGAAAGTATGTGTCCAGTTCCCTCTGGTCTCTTGTTTCCCATTGGCCAATGTCCAAGCTCTAGGGAGTTCAGCTTTGCTGGTTTATCTGCCTGCTTCCACCTTTCAGGAAGCCAGCGCCCTTGCGCCAGCGCCAAGTTGGGAAGGAGAGGAGCAGCCTGGCACGTGGGACTAAGGAAGAATGAAGAAGGCAGAGGAGGGACCCTGAGAAGACACAGAAGGTTCGTTTCAAATACCCCAATTGAGGGATGTTGATAAAAGACTACCTCCGCACACCTGCCCCTTCTGTTTGGATCTTCTGCCTCATGTAGTACATTTCACACCAGCCATGCATGATGAGACCATTTCAGTGATGCACTCTACCTTCATGGTTCCCAATAACTCCGTGTGTGTGTGTGTGCGTGTGTGTGTGTGTGTGGGGGGGTGTTTCCCTAACTGGATCTTCATCAGATCCACAGGAGCAAAGGCTGATTTATTTCTCTAGCTCTAGCACTAGGTTCTAATATACAACGTTTCTTTGAAAATACCAGGAAAGAAGAAGGTAGATGGAAAGAAAAAGAAGCTAGAAGTTAGTTTGTGACTCCAACCATTTATTCTTCCTTGCATGCTTGCTTCCTTCCTTCCTTCATCTCTCTCTCTCTTTCTTTCTATTCAGTGTATAAAAACATCAACATTGTCATTAGTTACTTGATACTTTATAAACCAGGATTCCCATGGGGGTGGGCAGGAAGTACAGAGAAGAGAGGCACAAGCATTTGGAAACTTTTCCAGGTGATCATGACAATGACCTGCCTTTTCCCTACAGAGATAAGAACCAGTGTCCTGCCCCAATCCATTCCCAAAAGATACTGATTGACATTTCTGGCCAGAGAAGAAGAACCTAGTATAAAGGAACCATGGACATGGACAACAGGTGGGATTGACTTTGGGGGGAATGGGTGGGTGGGGAGGGGGACAGAGCGGAGCAAAAAGGGGATGGATGTAATACAACAACAATAAAATAAAATAAAATAAAATAAAATAAAATAAAATAAAATAAAAGAGAGAAGAGCATACCCTAGGGCAGAGAAGAGGGGAAGCATAGCATTTTGGGAAAACTTCAGGCAGCTTGTCTCTGCCAGTTTCTACTCCTGACCTCTGAGTTACGTTCATGAGGTGGAATCTGCCCCGACCAGGCAGGAAAGGGCTCCTGGGTGACACGCAGGTTTTCCATCACCCGAATTTCGGGATAGTGGTGGGGTACATGTCCATTATAAGCCAAATGACGCAGGCCAGATAGAGTCTCTCCCCCTACATACTTTTAGAAAGCAAGTAGTCCTAAGAGGAGCTATTAGTTCCGTAAATTGGAGATGGGAGTAGAGAAGCTATAAATGACTTGCCAAAAACACGTATGGATGGTTGGGGTGCTGGAATTGGGACCTATTCTTTCATGACAGTCAAGCTATGGACTTTCTTCCAGACCAGCTTTCTCAGGGTTAAACATAGCCCAGAGCGCGTTGCTACAAAACAGAATGGAAACACGGAGCCCAGTTTAACTCAGTTTCTCTGCATCAGGGTGGGTGGGTCACCACTACCCTGAAATAGCATGTGAACAGCAGAATTTTCTCAAAGTCCTTTTAACCATATTAAATTACCAAAATAAATAGCAGCTATATTTTATCTGCAGTATCAGCACGATCATATTACACAACGTAGGCTGGTATCACTTAACAAGCTGCGCTTAAAAAAACACACACCAAAAACCCATAGTGGAATATTGGAAAGCGGTGGGCGCTAATGCATACCACAGCCTGTCTGGCTTATTACCGTATTATGATGAATTAAAGCTTTAGATCTGACTAATTGACTCAGAATCCCTGTGCTGTGCAATGCGATGCCCTCCCTTATAAACCACACTCAAAGGCTGATTTCTGCAGTGAAGGCCCCAAAAGGGGCTGCCCGTGGGGAATGAGTAGATGACTCTAGACTGGCAGAGCTGTGGTCAGCAGTCTGTCTTCTTTAGAACTTGAAAGAGAGGGAGAGAAGGACAGGTAACTTTACTTTCCCAGGTGAACCAAGAGAAGAAATAAGGACCATATTAAATAGAAGATGAAAACGTTTCATAATGTTGATCCTATCGCTTAGAGATTTCAAACAGAACCAAGCCCCCAGAACTGGACAGTCTGAGCTAACCAGTTGTGGAGGGGGTAGTGTGACAAGACACATCTAACTTCTTGGAAATAGACAGGTTAGTTAAATGCAAAATAATATTACTTCTCTTTTTTATTGAGTTCTAGTTGACATAGAAAGCACAGTACTAATTACAGGCACACAATGTAATGATCCAATATTTGTATATGTTGCAAAATGATCACCATAATAAATCTGGTCAACAGTTGTCACCTCACATAGTGACAAAAGTTTTTTCCCTTGTGATGAGAACCTTAAAGAAATACTCTCTTAGCACCTTTCAAAATTTGCAATACAGTATTATTAACCTTAGTCACCATTTTGTACATTATATCCGCAGGACTTATTTATTTTATAAATGGAAATTTGTACCTTTTGACTGCCTTTACCTATTAATTTTATTACTTTTAAGAAGATATATTACTTAAATTAAATGCCTATGAAGTACTGAATTATAAGCAACCTGCTAGACAATTCTGTTAGTCTATTATTAAACTGTTCATATTTTAATGAACAATTTAAAGTTTAACAGCCCCAGTAACCTTACTGCTAATGTAATATAAACAGACTATAAGTTGAGTAGATAAAAATCAAAAAAAAATGAGTGAAGCTTTTGTGCTTAGATAAGAGTTAAAAAAGAAAAACCCAAAGGGCCACAGCTTCTTGATGAGATAAAATAAAAGTGGTACTTCCATTCTCATTTACACGGTAGTGATATTAAATAGGTGGTTAGTAATACATTTATTAAAGACATTAGCGTGAACTCACATTCACAGAAGCAAAGAATCAGGGAGTTTGAAGAGACAATGTCATCCAGTGAACCTGTAGCAAGAAGCCAGCTGCCAATCTGTTCCATTTTTGTAGAGCTGAGACAGTTAAAAAGCTCTTAGGATGAGCGAAAGCCTGCCAACCTGTAACGTTCCATCTGCTTGCCCTACTTTTCCCTTCTGGAAAAATATAAACTAAACATGATTCCTTTTCTATATACTAACTACCCAAATATTTGAAGACTGCTATCATATTCCCCTTGTATTTCTTTTTCATTTTCCTATTCATGCACTCTGCTGCCAAGCCAAGTTTCCCTATTTTACAATTCTATTAGGGAACTTCGGGGAAGCAAATGTAGAACCTATAGTTTTGAAATCTCTTTTTGTCAGAGGAAATACAAACAACTGATAAAATGTAAGAAATTACTTGAATCTCAAGTCATGAAAAAACTAAGTTCAAACAACTGAGATGCCACTTGCAACGTACACACGGACAAAGATTGACAACGTATCAATGGTCACATTGTAGAAAGCATCTTAAAGAATTATTGGTTTGAGGCAAGCATTTAGTTAGGAACATGTTCATGGTAACAATGTCCAAATCAACAAAACTGAAAACAATCTTATAATGGTTAAATAAATTTCAGAATGTCTACTGTAGTAACGGAAAGGGATAATTCAGGAGAATATTTAATCATGTGGTGTTAAGACAGCAAAAGTAGATTATACAACAATATGGGTTGCATGATCCCTATAGTCTAAAAAAATTAAAGTACATACATGTTTAACTCTCTATGAATAATATCTTTATAAAATATAGAGAGGTAGGCAAGCAGGAAGGTATAACAACAACAAAAACTGGAAGGATTCACACCTAAGTGAAGTCAGTGGTCATTTAAATGAAATGCTTTTTTGGTTTTATGTCATCATTGGATGCCATTATTGCAGGTCATTCTGTATCACTATTCTGATACACATCTACTAACTCCTCCCACACCCCTTTAAGTGAGACACATTTGCTTCTCTCCAAATCAGTTCATAAAATGTCCCACAGGACAGAGCCCAGGCCTGAGTGTGTTGTGCTTTCTGTCATCAGGAGCCAAGGCGTGCCCACTTGACTGTGTTGACATCCAAGATGCAAACCGTTCATTCAATCACACGTCCTGCTATCCAGTACTCGGGAAAACCTACTGACTATCAGGCCCATGCTAAATACTGGGCTTCTCTACCATCTGTAAATCACCATCTTGTTCTGCTTTAAGGACTTAAGCTGGGTCAGGGACTCTTCATCCGTTTATTCAACAAATGATTCTTGATTGAGGACGTACTGTGAATCAGCCTATCTGGTGGGGTCTGGGGAAACCAGGTGAAATGATTTCTAACAGGAGAGTCAGGAGAAGACGGAGCCTTCTTACCCTTGGACTACATATATGGTTCTGGTTCTTGAATTAGGGTGCGGATTTGATCCCTTGGTCATTACTGGGCTTCAAGATCATGAGACTAGATGTTGAACTCCTTCCTGTCCACAGGATTTACTATGACTCGAGTTCAAAGGGAGGGTACCTTCTCCCTGCCTGAGGTTACATATGGATGAGCAGCCAAACCAGACAAAAGAGCCCACAGCTCCTTGTTCCCCCTTTCAGAAATCAAGATGAAAATTGTTCATTTTTAAAGATAAAAGTAGTCTCTTCCACATCACAACATGTTTATACATATGTATACGTAATATTTATTTATGTCTCCCATGTGGTGACTTAGGTACAAATGATTCTGGAACATATGGAATACATTTTCTTTTAAAGTAAACAGAGATTATGACTCTTCAGGAAGAACCAATGTCAAAATGAGAGTTGGCTCCTCTAAATCCCTCAGAGTGAGAAAGTTACTAACTTCACGTTACAGAAATGGACTCCACCTTTCCCGTGATAATAGCATTTCTGAGCTAACGTTGCCTGGCCTTTGTTCAGTAGGAGTAGCGTGAGGTTTATTTTCAAGTTATTCATGCGCTACAGCAAATGATGTGGTGACGTAATCTGTGTTCAAGGTGATACAAAACTGAATTCTAGATCGGAAGCCAATATTTACCTAGATACTTAGCAATCCTTGCTTGGTCCTGTGAAATGAACTAGCTGAGCCTATTAAATTTGCTGTAATCCGTGATCATACACTGTATGCTTGATCCTTAATTTGCATACCATAAACTATGTACTTAGCTACATTTACATAATCACTGCAGTTCAGTTCATGTTGCAGGAAAAATATTTTCTCTCCCCTCTTAGTTTTAGTACCTGGAGCTTGTGAATTAAACTGACAAAAAAGATTAACAGGAGAAAAGGAGTACACATTTTATTTGATCTTGATACTATAATATTTTATGTGCATGAGGACCTTTGTAAGAAACAGATGAGCATCCAAAGAGGCATCAGACGTGGGGCTTACATAGCATTTTAACAAAGAGGTGGAGCATCTAGGTGTGGCCCAGGGCCACCTCACCAGCACCTGGCATAAGGGGGACGTAGAGCGGAGGAAGTATCTCAGCTCTGTTAATTTTACAACGTGTTTGACTACATAAAACACTGCGTGAGAGGCCTTCACCAGCCTTGGGGGCCTCATGTAAGTGAGAGGGCCTGAAGTTTAACCTTGACAAGTTGCATGGAAAAATCCTTTCTGTAGTAAGGCCTGGGGTCCAATGAGGAGGACACAACTGTTCTTCTTTGGGCACTCCTCTCATCCCCACTTTTACACTGACTCTTTCGAGATTCTAGGTGGGCCTGGTAAACAGATTCCACTTGTACTGTCGGTGAAGGAATCCGCATTGGTTAACAGCCTATTGGACAGTGGGCTCTCCAGCCACAGATTATTATGGGGGATGTGGCTAGCATCCAGGCATTGGTGGGAATAATGCCTTTAAACTTACTGTTTTCTAACATGGGCATCTTTCTATATTTGAGAAGGATATTAAACATGGTTTGAAACCAGCATTTTGGGGCATGTTAATACATTACTCAAGAATGAATAGGCAGAGGCAAGGAAGGGGTGCAGCCTAGACAAGAACCTAGTATAAAAGAACCGTGGACATGGACAATAGGTGGGACTGACTTTGGGGGGAATGGGTGGGTGGGGAGGGGGACAGAGGGGAGCAAAAAGGGGATGGATGTAATACAACAACATTAAAAAAAAAAAAGAATGAATAAACTGAAAAACAAATAAGAGACCTTGAAAATCCTTTGCAGCATGAGGGAGGAACAAAACATAATTTACTGAGAGAAAATTATTTATTTCATGGAGCATAAGAAATATTTAGAGAACATCTTATTCTCAACAAGGACATTATTTCTATTTTAAAATAGGCTGAGGTTAAGAAAATTTCAAAACAAAAACAATAATCAAAGTAAATTGTATTTTTTCAAGGCTAAAGAGCAGACTCCAAATTACAAAAAAATTTAAAGAATGAAATAGACAATCAACTGAGAAACAGTCTCAGAATTCAGAAGAAATTAATATAAAAATAAAAATATGAGAGAATCCCTAGCAAATAGGAAAGGCAATTCATGGGTACTCATGGGTAACAATTTTCATTTAGGAAAAAATAAAGAGAAAACTTCCCAGATATAAAACAAATTCTCTGATACTTACAGGTTTTCCCTTTTGTAGCTTGTATTATTAGCAAATAGAGATTCACACAATTAAAATATGCTGATAGATACTTAAAACTTCAAGTATAAAGACTAATCTCTCTAAGGAGGAAACATTATTTACCATAAAATAAAACAAAACACAATGATCTTGAGTGACTTCAGGCATCTTTTCTGAAACAAACCAATATGGGAAACAGCTACAGTGGCTACTCCCCAATCCCCCCAAAAAACAATGGCTAATCTTAGAATTTTACAGATAGCCAAATTGATATTTTCATATCTACGAAGTTTTGTAAGACTTATCAATTGACTACCACTCAAAACTACATCCCAGATTATCAAAGGGCAAGTTTAAATAAGATACAAATAAGAAATATGTTGTAACAGCCCTGGCTGGTGGCTCACTGGACTGGCACCAGCCTGCAAACCCAAAGGTCACTGGTTCAATTCCCAGCCAGGGCACATAATCAGGTTGCAAGCCAGGTCTCCAGCCAGGTCTGTAGCTGGAGGCAGGTGAGAGGCAACTATACATGGATGTCTTTCTACCTCTCTCTCTTCCCCTCTTTCTAAAAATAATAAATAAAATCTTTAAAAAAAATGAAATAGGTGGTAAACTCTCTCTTTTGTCTTTCATACCACAATGTTCTGAGGTTCCAATATTTGAGCAGATCGATTACTTTTGTATTTTCTTGTATTTTTCTTTATGTATTTTGGAATGATATCTTGAGAATATTGCTTTATATCATGGCCTTTCCTGATTAGAGATTAAGTATAAACCAGTTAGATAAGCAGCATTTTCTTATTTGAATTTTACTCATTGATGCATGTGTGCACATGTGAATGTGTATGTGTTAAAGGTATACGTATGAATTTGTTGAGAGAATTAGATTTCCTATTAAATAAACAAAAGCATAGTTTTATTTATTCCGTTATTGGAGAAAATTTATATAATCTGGATAATAATTAAGATATAATTAAAATATAAATAGGTTAGGTAAATCAGGATGGTTCTTTTAAGCTTAACTTAAATACCATACATATAATTTAAATACTGTTTTAATGTGATAAAAATAAATAAGCTCCTATAAATAAAACGTACATCTCCCCCATATTTTTGCTAACATAAATCACACTATTTCACAAATAAGCTTTTGAAAATAAGAATCCACAACTTTACCGAATTTATATATTTTAATTTATTGTTAGAGCTTAAATACTTTGTAAGAAATAAAATTTGAAGTTAACATAATTGTTGACTAAAATTGTTACTTGAAAAATACCACGCAACATTTTTAAATTAGTTCAGAGAGGCAAAATACCTCATTTTTGGTATTTTGAAATACCTATGGCTCCTTTATTAATTTAAAAACATTAACAAATCAAGTATGGTTTATAACATAATTTTAGCATAATTTAAGAACTTCACTGTTATGTAAATCATAGTAAATATAACATGACGCATTATATGTCAGTTCATCATGAAGTTCACATTATATGTGAATTTCAACCACCTAAATTTCATCTTGCGAAATACAAATTTGAATTGATCTGTTTCTATTAGACTGTTTCTTGTGTGACCACAAGGAAAGACGAAGAGTTAGACTGCCAATTCTAAAAGTCAATTTTCTGGCAAATCTAGTTTGGAGAAAGAAAGAAGAGCATGCACTGGAGTCTGGAAAGGCACCATGGTAGAAGTCAAGCCTTTTCTAGATGGTAAAAAGTAAATCTTACTTTAAAAAGTAGCCCTTTCTGCCAGGCTCCCCCAGAGAAGAGTGTGGTGAAGGAGGACGCTACCTATTTTCAGACCAAAACCTGGTGACCCTCGGGGGCATCTGTCAGAGCCATCACTCGAATAGCTTTGTTGGTGCCCATTATCCCCCAGCCTCCTAACTGTATTCATTAAAATTAAACCTGATGATGGATATGTCAACCAATTTGACTGTGGTGATCATTTCACAATGTACACATAGATCAATGCATCACATTGTACTCTTTAAATATATAAAATTATTACTTATCCCAAAAGAAATTAGACCTGAGCAAATCCACAAATATAAAGCAAGGCTGCCATGAACCCTTGCCGAAAATGCAAATCCAACCTAAATTGCCACCCTGTTTTTAAGGTTGAAGATTTCTGGCTGGTTATTATTTTTTCCAAATTAATTTTGGATCATGAGATCCTATTAGCTGGGTTTTGCTGGCATGGTGTTGCTGAAGGAGGACTCGAAATCGGGAGCCTTGGAAATCTCACATGTCTGCCCTGAGAATTCCAGTCCCATTTTACAACCCCCGAAGTCTTAGATCGTTCGGATCTGGTTTAGATAAGCCGGCGAGAATGAAACCGAATCAGTGACTCTCCTAAGCTCCCCCCAGCCATCCCTCATTAAGGGAAGAGTCATTTCTGCCTTTTATGAAAACCAAAAAGACCAAGAGACCAATCTTCACTGACTCTCCTTTCATCTGAAACTTTTCCCACAATTCTGCTGCCAACTCCGGAGCAGAAGTTTCAGTTTTGCGTTCCCATTTTTCAAATCCAGGCAAGTTGCATGGCGACCTTCCCTGTAGCCTCGCTGGACCAGGAGCTTCCCTCCGGCCCAGGGTCCCCAGAGGGGTGGGCGTTAGTGAGAACTCGGGCAGCAGCCTGTCTGCCGCTGAAGGTGGGTCATGGGTGGCGTCTTTACTGCTAAGGACTGCAAGGAGACACCTTAAAGGGTTCTGCAAGTGTTCAAAGCTATTTGGGGCCTTCACCAGATTCCAGCTTTCTGTGTGAAATTAAGAAAGTGGAGCACGTTAGCGAGGAGGAAAAGCAGTCTTCTTCCGCGCTTGGGGGACACACTCCGCCCTGACTTCCTGGGGACCTCATCTTAAAGGCGGGCCTTTGGCTCCCCACTTGCTTCCAACGGGAGGGGCAAGCGACAGAGCAGCCTTGTATGAAGTTCCAGCCGGCAGCAAAGACAGAATCACCGAACATGAGGAGTAGGAGTTGCCTTTGAAAACCTTTCGTTCGGCATCTTTCTACACAGAGAAATGTGGCTCAAAGAGATTGTGTGTCTTTCCCATGGTGTCGCTCTCGGCCAGTTGGAGTGTGAATTAGGATTGCAGCCTAGGTTTTTCCATGCCTGGAGCTTCCAATCTGTCCTTGGAGACTGATGGTTTCTTTTGGTCCTCGTAAATTAGAAAAATTCTGAATTTCGATCAAGTTGTTCCTCTCTGTTCTGTACGTTGTTAATGTTGCAACTTTCAGTCTCAACTCTTAGGACATTTATAAAACTGGCTTAAAAATCTCTCACTTTCTCAGAGATGATTGTGAATGTTTGAATACATATTTTGGCTAAACTCAAAAAGACTGAGAGCCCATAAAACTCTAGAATGAATATATACATCACAGGCTCCTTAGATATTATGAGTTTCATGAGGTTCTGTTCAGGGTCTACTGCAGTACCTGTACATAGTAAGAACCTAATGAATAATTTTCAATAAATTCTTCACCTGTTAACTTGTCCAATTCAGCAGTTCAAGTAATGTGTTCCTAGTCAAAAAGTTTCTAGAGTCAATTTGTCCGTCTCACATCCGTCTTCGCTTGGAAGTCCCCTACTCTGTGTTCTTTGCCTTCCTATTTCTTCCACTGGCTTGGTCCATGTGTCAATTGTATGCATTACTTTGTGTTGTTAAATCAATTATTGAATTATAACATAAACATAAAAAGATGCCTATATGTGTATAAGCTTCCTGGATAGTCTCAAAATAAACATAGCCTGGTTCTTAATGACAAATGCATAAATCATAGATTCCCTGTCATTGGGAAATTTACAATTTCTTTAAAATAAAATACATGCATACAAATTAATTCTGCAAATGACATGTGCCAAATGAATGGATGGTATGATATTTGTTGAAAGAGTTCAGAGGAGAGGGGAGACTGAGCTGGAATTGTCTGGGAGGGTTTCATGGAAGGCAGAATTTGGGCTAGGACTCAGAGAATGGTTATGAATTAGAACTGGATAGAAAGAAGGAAAGAAAGTTTTTTGTTGGAGGGACAGAGTGATCAAGTATCACAATGTTCAGTGTGAAGCCAATAGGTGAAGAGTAAGTGAAGCTACTCTTGTAATAGAGGATTGATGTTTTATATTATAGAAATTCTGTTTTTATCTAGACTATACTAGAGGAGTGACTCTCTCTCTCTTTTTGAATGGGATGGGAGCTGGAGGAGCAGAAAAGGCTGGTGGGGATGTGTGCACTGCCGTGTGGTCTAGCACAATGGTATATATCCCCTGGTGAGGTTCAGGCCTCAAGTTGTACCAACCTCTGTGCTAATCCTGTGGGGTCTAACCAAGGGTGACAGCATCAGGGATGGAAAAGAAGAGAAGATGTGAGAGGGGCCATAAAACAACGCAAGTGTTGTCCCACACAGCTTAATTGGTAGTAAGAAATGAAAGGCCAACCATGGTTTAATATGTCATTTCCCTAATAACATTTTAGGCTGAGCACTTGATGTTTTAATTCCAAAAACTAACTTGTGAGTTTCACTACGAGGTTGGCCCGGGAGGTGATATATTTTTGGTCAAAGGCTTTTTTGATGAGCCTGGAGAAACAACAACTCCATACTTCTTTCATTTGTGAGCCTGACCCCATGTGGAGGTATGGGCCAGGCAAATAAATAACAAGAATAAGCACGCCTTTATTCCTCTCACATTCCCTCGACTTTGTGCTTTGTGCCATGGCAAACTGGAAGGGGACACGGCAGCATTAATACGGGTCTGTGAGGTACGCGCAGTGGCCCCTGAGGAACAATTTTCAATACGTTGCGCTGTTATGCTAAGAAAGCTTGCAACCCGGCCCGTTCGACTCCAGCCCCTCTGGTAAGAATTAGCAGTGTCAGGTTGCTCAAAGAATATTCATTCAATCTAAATAAATACACATTTTCCACACAGATTTATTGGGTACCTCTTGAGTGCCTTGGCCCCTCAAGTGTCTTCCTGGCATGGAGGTTGGGGCTCAATAAATATTTACTGGAGGAATGAATGAATTGGTGCAAACTAGCGCTTTTGGAGGCCAATGTGCTGGATTGAGG